>JACGWO010000003.1:5967494-6042852 GCA_034509735.1 Sesamum alatum
GATTCTCAATCCGTGGGCTTTGTTTGCGTAGTGAACAGATATGGAAAACAAATATAAGTGAACACAAACAAAGTGATGCCAAATGAAATTCACTTCTTTATTCATTAATGATTTATCAAAACACCTGAAAATTGTTCTAGACATAGGTTACATATTCCTGCCAAAATTGGCTTACATGGTCACCTATTCTAACAAGATGGACGTGTGTTTTTTTCGGTGTGGCATGGATCACCTTTGGAGAATCCATACGTTTGGATTTCGTGAAGCATTCCGGAGAAGAACAACGCAAAGTAGCCGGGAGCATACGCTAAACAATCAAAGGTAACGGTTTATTACGCTTTGATTGATTTCATTTATATATATCTATGCCCTATTGTGCTTAAATATATGTTTCTAATACTTGCAACATCCTACATCTAACGCCCGGTTGAGCACCCAAGGGTTACACCCCTTGGGATTCGCGTATTTTGAATTTGATTTAAATTTACGCACAATATCTCGCCTTCCGCTCGCGCTCCCGCGGCGGATCCGCTTGTCCTTCACCCTCCTTCTTCTCCAGTCAATTAACATAAAAAATTAAAACCTCGCTTCCTATTTCTACTCTCATTACATATTAAAAAATAGAAACCCCAACGAAAACCCGGGGGAGTACATAAGGAGGGAGATAGAATGCCTATTATTCTAAGGCAACTAGAAAGAGAGAAGGAGAAGGCAGTAAAAGAGGCACATAGGCCCAACATAAAACTAAACCATACATTTGGTCTAGGGCTCGTGATCATCCGTTTCATCCAACACACATAATTATATGATCCAATCACACAATAATAATATACCAATAATACATGATAACCAATCATAATTATCCAAGATAAAACAAATAAATAAATGCGTAGCATGTGAAAATATGGCATAAGCATTGGTAATAATATTTTCTCGTTTTAGAAAAACCTTTCCTCATTATTTTTAAGTAAAAATATCCCCGGATTCCAAATCCAATATATATTTTTACTTCCCAAAATAAATGTCATAGACAATTAGGCAAAAATTGAACAAAAAAATCAATTTTCAGAATTAATTAAAAAATTAAAACTGAAAAAATAAATAAAATAAAAATAGGGAGAAACCCTAGCAACACACCGGCCGCCCGCCACCGGCAGCAGTCAGCCGGCGTGCGCGCGGGGCAGCAGGGCTCAGCCTGCCGCCCCTGCAGGCGCGCGCGCCTGGTCGGCAGCAGGCCGCGCGGCCTGGTCTTCCGGCAGGCCGTCGCGCGCGCGCTGGCCTGCTGGTCCCCAGTCGCTCATCTGCCCCCCTTGCGCAGCGCGCTCGCGCGCGCGCACTAGGTGTGCCCGCAGGGCGCGCATGTGCGCAGACACCACCGTCTGCGTGCGTGAGCGCCTGGCGGCGCTGCCTGGTGCCCGCCGGTGCGCGCGGCCCCGGAGACGCCGCCCCTGCGCGCGTGGCCACTCTGGCCGTGCAGACACCCAGCACGCGTCCGGCCAGCGGCCTGCCTTGCCCGGCCGTGCGTCCGCCTGGCGGGCCTGCGTGCCAGTGTAGCGCATCTGGCCGGCGGCGCCGCGCGCAGCCTTCCCCTGTCCTCTACACCGGCTGCACGCGGCCAGCCTCCGGCTGGTCCGCGTGCGACGTTTCCTCGTTCTTCGTTCGATTTTCACCCCCGTTTCCCAAAGAAAAACAGAAAAATACCAACAATGCAATAATCACATGAATTAAAAGCAAGAAACGACATGCTTTAATAATCAAGAAACCAAGAATTATTAAAACATGCCAAAAACACGTTTCATGCTTAAAACGCACATTAAACCCTAGGCCTATATACCGAACCGGGCTCTGATACCACTGAAAGATTGTGGATCGTCCCGGGAAAAATAGGGCGAATGCGGCAAGCGCAGGTATAAAATTAAAATACGAAAATTAAACATGCTTTGATAAAATGAATAAAACACGTTCAAGGGGTGTGCCCTGAACTTTCCCGGGTGTTCGGTGCATCTCATGAAATTTAAAAGCATAAATAAAATCATGGAGGCCATAGGATTGAAAAATAAAAGGAACGAAAAAATTAAATCGGAACCTACCGATTGTCGTTTTCGTCTTCTAACTGCTACTCGCGTTGTTCCCCGATTTGCTCCAAGTCTCGTTCTTGAGACTCTCCAAACAGTAACACGCAATCCACCCAGATCTTGCACATCGTGCTAGCGAACGTACAAGATATAATATTGGAGAGGATGAATTAATAACATGTTATTAATTAACGGTATTAATTCTCCTTTTGATCTAATGTTCCAAGAACAAAAGAGTCAAGAAGTGTTTTCTTATTTGAGGATGAACATTGAGGCTCTAACAGTACACTTGTCCTTCTGTCTACGGTCTCACCACTTAAGGTCTATAGGGCACGGAAAATGCAGGTACCCCATTTTGGACCTAAGTGTAGGTCTGTCCTTATTAAACGCCGCAAAGGAAGCCTTCCCTTCTGTTCAGTTACTGTGGCCACAGATTTTAGGGACAAGACACAGAGCATACGTGAGACTCAACTGTCAATGCCTTTTTGATAGGAGACAGATCCTTTCTTGGAAACTACTGTCACTTTGTACACCAGAGCTGCACTAGACATGGCTTATGACTACTCAAAGTGCTTCTTGGCAATCTCTCACCATATCTAAGATACAGACCTGATACATAGGTAAACTCAGTAGTTCCTCAAGTCAAAGGACTTGTCCTGTGCCGTTGGAATCGGGAATACACGTCATACCTTGCTGACCCTACTCAAGGTCCTCCGTAAGACGGTTCCCGCGAGTCACCTCAGTCAGCTGCTCCCCAGCAGGCTAACCCACTAATACTGCTTAGACGACCTTCGTCACCCGTCAATGAAATACGACAGCAGATGCTCAGTTGCAAGTTCAAAGGGAATCCCGGTACCCATTTTCGAGATTCCTTGACTTGGAGTTTTCCAGATTGATTCGGCGGGGAGTGATTTCATGGACCTACCTCCAAGCGTAGTCCTAGTCCCCGAAATGGGCTTTCAGTCCGTGGGCTTTGTTTGCATAGTGAACAGATAGATAAAGCAGTAAATGAACGCAAACAAAGTAATGCTAGAATGAATTTCACTTCTTTTTCATTAATAGTTTTATCAAAACACTGGAATTGTCTAGACATAGGTTACATTTTGCCCGCCAAGATTGGCTACATGGTCACCTATTCTAACACTAAACACGTTGAACATGCTTGAACACGTAAAACATGTAATCTATAGCCACATACACCGATCCGGGCTCTGATACCACTTGAAGGAAAGCAGATCGGCCCGGGAACACGGTGAAAGCGCGGTGGAGATAAAAATCATGAGGAATAAAAGAATTTAAAATCGCATTCAAGGTGTTTTCCCTTGAACGTTCCCGGGCTATCGGTGTATAAACGCAGAATATAAACATATATATAATAAATAAGCGTCCGTGGCTATAGAATAAAGAAGAAACCGAGAGCATAAATATAAATCGGAATACCTTTTCTCGATTTTGTATTTTGATCGGCTGCACGCATTGATTCGTCCCGACGTTCGTCTACGCGAGGTCGCAACATAGAGACCCTCTAACGTAGTCCACACCACACCGAGAGAGATCACATTTTTCTTGCTAGAAAAAAAAAACGGATATAGAGGATGAAATCAAAGAAGAGATTACACTATCAAATTAGTGTTCCTTCTCTATCTTACTTTGTTCTTCAAATTTATCCTAAATCAAAAGAAGCAACAAAGAGGATTTAGAAAGTAGAGAGAGAGAGAGTGTGTATATGGAGAGTTTTCATCTTTTTCCTAGAAAAAGATGAATAATGAAATTCATTATCAATAGGTGTTAGTATATATCATATATATACATAATTAATGTGATTATTGGAAATGTGTCTAGGTTCATCCAAGGATGTCTAAATACATCTCAATCAATCACCATGAATTCTTCAATCAAGCCTACCAACTTTTAAGGTATGATCAAATCATACCAAAAAGGAAGGGCTTGATTGGAGTTGATTTGTCTCTTTCCAAAAAGAGACAAGTCAACTAACACCTAGCATCCAACATAGCTGATTTTTGGTCCCTCCAAGGTGGGCAATTTTCGGCCATGCTTATTTAGGGAACAAGTCCAACTTCTTCCTATTCCATAAATGGAATTAACACACCTCTCGGGTCAAAATTTAACGGACCGGGTTCAAGCATAATCCTATTACGACGAACCCAAAAAATTTAAATCCAATATAATCAATGTCCACTTAAAATAATTTCCGTTGATCTTTTAATCCAATTAAAAAGATCCAATATATCAACTTTTCTATATTAATCAATAAATCATATTTACCGATTAAACGAGGGCCCGATAGAATATCGGCCCGTCCATCAATGGACAATTCCTTAAGTAATCCAATTACTTATCATCCTCTGAAATTGACTCCAAGTCAATTCCTTCACCTCCTTGGTGATTTTGTGTGTGACCTTTAGGTTCACCCCCTCAGCTAGACTTGGGCTCGTGTTCCAACAGGAGCCCGTCACCATGGGCGGCCGTCTAGCAACGGTCCATGGCACTAGAGACTAGGGTGAATGTTGACGTGAACATTTAGGCGCCGATTCCGTTTGGGTACGGTCCTATTGTTGACCGTCTCCCGGCCTTAGTCTAGGGTATGGAATTGGGCGTCGGTTCCCATCCTTGACTAGGCATCTATGCTTCATACCCAAGATGCGTTTACTCTGTCGATCGACGTAAGAAATCCTTTCCCACTAAATCAATTGCTATGGCCATAGACTTTCAGAGTTTAAACCATCTCAGAGTGCATAGGAGACATCACCGTCATGAACTGACAGGGGACAGATCCTATCTTTGAATCCACCGTCCTCACTACATACTCCAACTACACTGGACAAGGCTTATAATGACCATCTTACAGAATGATCACGTCTCGTGCAGATCCAAGATACAGTCTTCATATGCACGTGACTGTCCTGATTCCTCAAGTCGAGGACTAATCCCGTACTTATCGAAACCGGAAATTTCCAGTCATACCGACCAATCCTCCAAGGCTTCCATATGATGATTCCCGCGAGTCACTTCAGTCAGTCGACCACCTTGTCAACTAACCCACTAAAATTGCATAGATGACCTTCGTCTGTCGCCGATGAAACTCGGCACTCACCTAGTGAATGCAATACTTAGTACAAGTCTTAATGGGACACTCGATGCCCAGTCTCGAGGTCCTCGACTTGGAATGTTTCAGACCAACCCTCAGAAGTTGGTTTCATAGCCGCCATCCAATGCGCAAGCCCAACTACATGGGTTATCCAATTGGTCTGTGGCATTTGTTGTGATGCTGAAACGCCGTTCAACGTTAGTAGTAAGCACAAACAAACACCAGTGCCAGTGATGAATACTTACTCTATTCATCAGAGATAATATTGTATTAATAAAGATTGACGAATAGTTTCCTAAAACCGCCAATCCAATTGGCTTTATGGTCACCCTCTTCTAACAGTCCTCACTACATACTCCGACTGCACTGGACAAGGCTTATAATGACCATAACAAAGACACGGTCACCTCTCGCCAGATCCAAGATACAACCTTCATATGCATGTGACTGCCATGATTCCTGAAGTCTGAGGACTAATCCCATACTATCGGAACCGAGAATTCCAGTCATACAAACCAAGCCTTCAAGGCTTCCATATGACGATTCCCGCGAGTCAGTTCAGTCAGTCGACTGCCTTGCCAACTAACCCCCACTAAAATTGCATAGACGACCTATGTCTGGGACCGATGAAACTGGACACTCACCCAGTGAATGCAATACTTAGTGCAAGTCTCTATAGGGCACTCGAGGCCCAATCTCGAGGTCGTCGACTTGGAACGTTTCAGACCGACCCTCAAGGAGTTGGTTTGATAGCTGCCAACCTTATGCGCAGCTCAACTCAATGGGTTAACTAATCAGTCTGTGGGTAATTGTTGTGACATTGAAACGGCATTCAATGTAAGTAGTAAGCACAACAAAAATATTTTACCAGTGATAAATACTTACTTTATCCATCAGTATAATATTACTTTGATAAAGATCGATGACTAGTTCCCAGAACAACCAATCCAATTGACCTTCTGGTCACCTATTCTAACAAGTCAACAGGGTTCGTTCTCTTCCTTGTCAGAGATCATTCAACCATGGCCGTTTCAAGAAGAATTTCACTGATTGAGAATTTTATTATCATTCGGCTATTCGAGAACTCCCACTAATCACACATCCTCTCGATCTAATCGAAAGGTAACCAAATTGATTCCCCACTTCAAGTCTAATATCCGGAACCTACCAAAGGTTCTTAGACTTGTGAATCCTCTTTTAGTCTTGTGTATTTAGTAACCTTACGCATATCCTTTTTGGATCCAATCCAATAGGCTATTGGCACTCCTACTAAATACACACCCTCTTGATCTAATCGAAAGGTAACCAGTTTGGTTCACCACTCCAAGTCTAATTCCCCGAACCTACCAAAGGTTCTTAGACTTGTGAATGTTAGAATAGGTGACCATGTAGCCAATCTTGTTAGGCGAATTGTAAACCTATGTCCTGAACAATTCGAAGTCTTAATAAAACCTTGATGAATAAGAAAGTGAAATTCATTTGGCGCATACTTTGTCTGTGTTCGCTTTAACTGCTTTATAAATGTTCGCTACACAAACAAATCCCACAGACTGAAATCACATTTGCGGGACTGGGACTACGCTTGGAGGTAGGTCTATGAAATCAATTCCGCCGAATCAGTCTGAAAATCTCCAAGTCAAGGAATGTCGAAAATGGGTACCCAGATTCCACTTAAGATTTGCACTAAGCATCTGCTGTTGTGTTTCATCGACGGGTTGACGAGGGTCGTCTAAGCAGTGTTATTTGGTCGGCCTGTTGGGGAGCGGCTGACTGAGGTGACACGCGGGAACTGTCTTACGGAGGACCTTGACGACAGTATGACGTGAGTTCCCGGTTCCAACCTTACAGGTCAAATCCTTTGACTTGAGGAATTGCTGAGTTTACTGTACATCGAGACTGTATCTTAGGTATGGTGAGAGATTGCCAAAATGCAGTTGAGTAGTCATAAGCCATGTCTAGTGCAACCACGGTGTAAAACGTGACTGTAGTTTTCAAGAAAGGATCTATCTCTTGTCAAAGAGTGTTGACAGTAGTGTCTCACAATACTCTGTGTCTTGTCCCTAAAATCTGTGGCCACAGTAACTGAACAGAAAGGAAGGATTCCCTGCGGCGTTTGGTAAAGGACAGACCGACACTTAGGTCCAAAATGGGTACCTACATATCCGTGCTCTAGACCCTAAGTGGTGAGACCGTAGACAGAAGGATAGATGTACTGTAGAGCCTAAATGTTCATCCCCACGCATATTCACCTAGTCTCTAGTGCCATGGACCATTGCTAGACGGCCACCCATGGTGACGGGCGAATTCTAGGAATCCAACCAAGTCTAGTTGAAGGTGAACCTAAAGAGTCACACACAATCCGCACAACATGATGTATTTAATTAGGAATTAAATATTTAGAGAAATGGAACGATCAAATTGGATTTAATCCGGTTCTTCTTTCTTGGGAAGAAATTAATTCCTTTTATTAGATGAAAGGAATTTATCTAATAAATTAGATTTATTGGAAATTAATTTAATGGGCTTGGAATAAATATTTATATTTAATATATTTATTAATTGCCTTTTGGATTATTTAAATGAGATTTAAAATATTCCATTAAATTAATCAATGGTTGAGATTAAAGAGAGGAATCAACGGCTAGGATTGGTTTGACCAAGAAGCTAGATGTGGACTAGGATTTGACTAGGTCAAATCCTATTCAAGGAGGAGTCTTCAAAGATTAGGAATTAGAAGAGGAATGGGATTTCTCCTCTATAAATACTCTTAAGTGTTCTCTTTGGAACAGATGATGAAAAATTGAAGCACACACGCACACACACACTCGCCTCTCCTCTCTCTCTCTCTCGGCCGAACTCTCTCCCTCTCTTTCCCAAGAAACTCTTCCAAGTTCTTTTGTTCTACAATTGAACTCTAAGGAGGGTTGTCTCGTTAGTCAATAACATTCGATCAATCCGTCCTCTTCAATTAAACATACACTTGTTTCTTTTGCTAGCACGAGGATCAAGATACGTGGGCGGATTGCGTGTACGAATTTGAGGGTCTCCCATTGGAGATCTTGGAGCAAAGCTAGGAACAACGCGAGTATCGGCTTGAAGACGAAACGACAATCGTTAGGTGTCCGGTTTAGAATTTTCATCCCCTTTTTCTTTAAACCCTATGGCCTTCATGAATGTTTTGTCTGTTTTTATTATTCATGAGATACACCGAATGCTCGGGAGCTTCAAAGGGAACACCCTTTGAACGTGTTTATTTTTCCTTGTTCATAGCATGTTTAAATTCTTGAAAATTTTAATTATACCGCGCTTTTGCATTCGCCGCTACTCCCGGGCCGATCCATACGTCTTTGCCAGGCTTTCAGTGAACCCTCTTCTGATCCTGTGTATTTAGTAATCTATAGAAGTCTTTTTGGATCTAATCCAATAGACTATTACCAAGCCCATTTTGTCTAACAAAATGGCTCTTTAGTCTTTTCCTTCTCAGAAAAGATTTGCAAGCTAGCAAATCCAAATCATCTATTGCTAGATTCTTTGGATCTTCCAGCTTCCTCATCCTTAACTAAAGGAAACTGACTTAGCCATGGATGCCAAATCTGTAAGCTCATGTCGATTTAATTTATTTTAGTCATTTATTTTGAGTAATCATATGAAAGAAATCGGTGGATCGTCCCGGGAGATTAACGCGAATAGCGGAAGCGCGAAATAGTGCGTAATAAAAATTACAAAGCATAATTAAATAGAATTTAAACTATGCATAATATACATAAACGAATCAAGGGGTGTGCCCTTGATTCTCCTGGGCGTTCGGTGTATCTCATGTTCAATAAAACACAACATGGAGGCCATAGAATTGAAATCGAAAAAACAAAATTAAAGAACCTACCTGGTTGTAGTTTTGTCTTCGTTTCGGCTAAATGCATTGTTCCCCGTTTTGCACCAAGATCTCAAAGAAGAGACCCTCTAAATCATCTCACTCGCTCCACCGGAAAGCAAACAACCCTTGTGCTAGCAAGAAATTATTTGGGGAGAAGATACATCGATACACGCTATGAATTAACGCAATCAATGTCTCTTATGTTCTTAACTTGAATAAAATCAAGAAGAAGAAAGTAATATTCTTGGAGAGTAAGAAAAGGGCATGGACGAATTTTGAGAGGAAATTGAGAGATGAGAGTTGTAGAGAATACTAGGTGTGAGTGTGTGTGTTTTTTTAAGTATTTATAGAAGATGGAATTCCTATTCCTTCTCAAACTCTTCCAAAGAGACACACTTTGACTAGGATTTTGACCTAGTCAAATCCTAGTCAATTTAGGCTTTGATTAAGTCAAATTAATCATGGCCCTTCATCTCATCATTCTCTAGATCAAATCTTGTCCATCCATTTTGATGGGCTTTATGGAATGGGCTTTATTTAATTCTAAATTAAATGATCCCATGGACTTTATATTAAAATCCTATTTAATATACTAAGCCCATTAATTAATTAATTGAATGGACTTTATTTAATTCCAAATTAAATAGTCCATGGACTTTATATTAAATCCTATTTAATACCAAGCCCATTAATTAATTCAATAGAATGGGATTATTTAATTCTAAATTAAATAGTCCCATGGACTTTATATTAAAATCCTATTTAATATACTAAGCCCATTAATTAATTAATGGAATGGGCTTTATTTAATTCCAAATTAAATAGTCCATGGACTTTATATTAAATCCTATTTAATACCAAGCCCACTAATTAATTAATTCACCCTTTTAATCTAATTAAAAGGAAAGCCCATGCTTTGTAAAATTCATAAATCTAATTTATGAACTCAAGCCCGATTCTTCCAAATAATTCATCGAAGCTTGAATCTCCAAGAAGTATAATTTAATTCCATTAAATTAAATCTTCTCCCGGAATTAATTCAAAATTAATTCCCTTTCATTTGGTGTAGCGGGTGTGACTCTTTAGGTTCACCTTTCAGCTAGACTTGGACCTACCTTTTGTTATTTCATAACCAAAGTAGTCCGTTACCATGGGTGGCCATCTAGCAACGGTCCATGGCACTACAGACTAGGTGAATTTTATAGTGTGAACATTTAGGCTCCGAGTTATACGCAGGTGCGGTCCTACCGACGCTCGATATGTACGGGTACGGTCCTACTGTCGCCTGTCTCCCAGCCTTTAGTCTAGGGGTCGGTTCCCATCGTTGACTAGGCAACTATGCATAATGCTCGAGATAGGTTTAACTCGACGTAGGAAATCCTTTCCCACTACATCAAGTGCTATGGCCATAGACTTTGTGAGTCTAAACCATCTCCGAGCGCATAGGAGATCTTGCTGTCATATCCTTTGACAGGGGACAGATCCTATCTTGGAATTCACCGTTCTTACATACTCCGACTGCACTGGACGAGGCTTATGATGACCATGTGATATAATCGGTCAAATTTCACCAGATCCAAGATACAGCCTTAGTATGTAGGGGACTGCCGTGATCCTCAAGTCCGAGGACTAATCCCGTACTATCAGAACCGGGAATACGAGTCATACCGACCAAGCCCAAGTAGCTTCTATATGACGATTCCCGCGAGTCACCTCAGTCGGCCGCTCCCCAGCAGGCCGACCACTAACACTGCTTAGACGATCCTCGTCACCCGTCGATGAATACGACAGCAGATGCTTAGTGCAAGTCTCAAATGGATTCTCGATGCCCTGTCTCGAGATTCCTTTGACTTGGAGTATTTCAGACTGATTCGGCGAAACTGATTTCATGAACCTACCTCCAAGCGTAGTTCCAATTTCTCGAAATGTTATTTCAGTCTGTGGGCGTTTGTTGTGACATCGTAACGATGCAAGCAGTAAGTACAACAAACTCATGCCTATGAATCCTTACTACATTCATTAACATAATATTACTTGTTCACAGATTGACGAATGGTTCTCAGAACAACCAATACCATAGACTTTCTGGTCACCTATTCTAACAATCTCCCACTTGACCAATAAGTCAATTACCCACTTTGTTCAGAATCCTCTGAGTATGAGTAATCTACGATACCGACTAAGGTATTGTGAGTCCGCTTATATTTCCTTGCGAAGCAATACGGTCTAACCGTGTTACCTCTATCCACTATTGCCTCTTAGAGATGGTGGTTGTCTAAGAATATTTTCGTGGATCTTGTGATGAGATCTCGTGCCAATACTCCCATAGCCAAGTTGCCTACCATATAGGCGAACATGGCTTGGTCGTGCTAGGCGCCACGTCCATCCTATGGACGCGGTCTTCATCAGTGACCACTATCCGATGCACTCGTCATTGGGCCTGACTGTGCATACCTTTGAGACTAACTGGTTTTCACTTATGCTCTGGAAGCTAGTATCGCTTTAGCCTTCCAAAGCAACTCTCAACAGACGGTGCATCATGAACACATCTTTAGTCCTTATTCAGGTACTAAGGATCGTTCTTGATTGCTGTCTTCAACCCCTCAGTGCATTACCGATCTCTGTTGAGCCATGCAAGAAGCACTCTCAACATCAGTTCCTATGCACCAAGTAAACATATCATATTTTTGCCTAGGGTTAAGACGTAGGGGATACTCAACATCCAAGCCTTCTCATTAGTCCACCGTGACTAAGTCTTGAATGGCTTAATGCTTTATTCACAGTATCTAAGTTTTCTCATCAGTCTTACCATGACTGAGTCTCGAACAACTTGTCCCTCTACATATATAAGTTTTTCTCATCAGTCTACCATGACTGAGTCTTTGAAAAGCTCAATTCATGATATGTATTTGGGAACCCTAAAATGTCATGGAGAATTTTCGTGAGTTACGGTTTGTGTTTTAGTGATTCCTAATGCCTTGAATTCATCCATGAATCAAGATATTACACACTTAAACACTTGGAACGCCATTTCTACTCCCACTGATCACCTACGTTGTTTAAGACCGAGTCATGCTCCGTATGAGCTCGTCAAAATAAATATTCCAGTTATGCGGTGTTTCAAACCTTGTTTGAATTTCCTAGTGGATTCTATGGCTCCTCTCCATAAATCCTACTATGATGTCCAACATCATGTTCCGCAGGTCATTTGGATTACTATCCAAATTTGACCGAACATATCCCGATCACTCGTACCTCTTACGACATTCGGGTTCGTTCTTAAGGGGACTTGGAATATGATCAATTTAAGAAATGCGATTCTAAGCAACGTTAGTATTATTCTGTCGTAAACTTGTACAAATTAGATATCGAGTCTAATTTGTCTCCCACTAGTCCCTTGACGTATGTAGGATCCTTCTACATGCTCAAGGACTTTGTCGGGACATAGGCTTGCCAAACCATGGCTCCTTGTGCGTGACTCTTGGCAAAATGTGCCACGTTCCTTACGTTGGCAATTTTTGAGTCTACGTCTAAACGGGCTAAGGTAATTGGGCGAAACTTCGATCGATCTTCGTCCAACGAGATTCGATCGTTCCCTTTATTAGAGACCGTCATACTTGGCCTTTACAGGAAACGTTTTATTGAGAATTCCTATTCTCAACTTGGATGCTCAAGAGCTCCCACTAAATACACGGCCTTTTCGATCCTATCGAAACAGGTTTAATTTTGCAACCATTTATGGTTCACCTTCTTAAGTCTAATTCCCAAACCTCCTATGGGACCTTTAGACTTTTGAACCCTCTTATGGTCTTGTGTATTAGTAACCTACAGTTGTCTTATTGGCTCCCTTCCAATAGACTATTTGGCAAGCCTACTTTGTCCAACAAAGAGCTTTCGAACTTTCTTCTTCATAAAAGACTTGTAAATTTAGTCGATTCGAATCATCTATTTCTAGATTCATCGAACTTTCCAATTTACTTATCTTTTAATAAGAAGAAACGTCCTAGCTGCTGTAGATGCCAAATCTGTAAGTTGGTCTTGATTAATCCATTTAGATAATTTGAATTTTGAGTATCCATAAACCTTTTATGGGATGATGTTCTAGGAATTCACGTGTAACTACTAGCAAACATGAATCAATATTCAATAATTTTATTTGATCAAATATGTATGTAATAAAACCTTTGTCCAACAAAGAAACATACTTTTGATCATGCTAGGTTACGTAATTCCTATATTATCCTAACATGATCACGATTATGGGCCTAACAAGTCTCTAGTCCTTTTCATCAATGGACCTTGCCATTGTTGAATCCTAGAACTGTTCTTGGCTTTTAAGTCCTTATTCACTTTCTGCAAACCACCCGTAGATTAGTGATAGGAACGGTATCAAATACCAAAAAGTGATCATGTCAATACTCAATATCAAATTTTACCTACATTGGAGAGAGGTTTAGAATACTCCCCTTTCCAATGGCCCTCTTTACGACAGTAAATGCTTACGTTCTTAGAATCTATGAACTTGACTGCTTGAACCTTTTCCTCTTTCCTTTACCTCCACCTTGTGTTGTAAAGGAACAACACTTGAAGTGCTGCAATAGTTGATGTTACCTTACCCTTCTTCCTTTTTTGGCGTCTGGCACCCTTGCCTTTCACCATGGAGGTTGAAGCCTCTCCTACTAGTACCGACGGCGCAGATTTTGCAATCGTTGCCTCGTACTAGACCGACATAATTACAACTTATGAAGATCTTTTCTAAGCTCATTCATGTTGATAATTAATGGTTCGTAGGAGGGAGGAAGAGACCGAAGGATCATGTCAATGTACGTCTCTTTTTCAAGATTGGCGTGGAGATCTTTTGAGCTTCTCCCCTAGGGATTGCATCATCACTCCATGTTCTTTGTACCGACATCCCTTCCGTCATCTTAGCTCCAAACATGCCTTCGTTGCATTTTACCCCACATGCTGGTCCAAGACCATATAGACATGATGCAAACGAAACATAGTTTGAGCCAACATTATTATATCCTACTTGCCGGTGGTCATCCTTCAACTTTTGAACGCCAAGCGTTGCCTTAGTTGTCGACCCCTCCGGCAAGGGCTGAGGAACGTCTTCATTCCGGTATGTGAGTTAAGGTTCTGGAAATCTAAGACCATCTTAAGATTTCGCAATCAATTCGTGTAATTGGTTCCCTTTTAATGAGCCTCTTAGTGATGTGTTTGGTGGGTTCTTAGACATTCACAACATATATGAAACAGAAAATAATAAGCAGAATGAAGTAATATTTTGGTTAAGTCTCGGTCTTTAGTCCTTAACCTCTCCCACTATTTCTACGAAAACACGGCACTCTCAAACGTTGTTTTCGGGAAATCTTTTCCTAGTGGGCTCAGGATCCACAGCGATCTCCCCCATACCCCGCTTTTACGATTCGCATGGGAAAAGAACCTGTGGGAGGTATTCCATACCATTCTCGTTCCACGAGATTCCCAAGATAATTGCCTCACCCTTTCACGTGATCCCGAGGACTCCAAGCGAATCACGTTATTCGGGCGTTAGACCCGACCCAATCAATCGATTCATAGACTCACTGCTACCTCCACGACTCGTGAGACAGGCAACAGCAGTCTACTCATCGTTCATGACAAAGTGCAGCTTCTTTTAAGCACGATAGTCGTGCCACGACTCGTGAGACCACGCTATCGACCTAAAAGATCTTCCTCACTTTTGCCATGGATGGAAGGCTTGGACAGACTCCCAGAGTCCTAGTCCATTTATTAAGGGTCTATATTTAACTTGGTTCAACCAAGTGAGAGTTTTGATAGAACGAGACCTCATCACATATATTAAGTATTGCATTGCGTGCGTTATGGCAGAAATATTCTAAGCGTGAATGTAACCATACATAAAGCATATAGAATAATCATAAGCAATTAATACGCATCGCATGCAAAATAAAGTCTAGCACGCCCCTGTAGGATGATCACAAGCCCAAACCTATGCGACCCACTGAGCCCGCAGTGGATCTATGGTCAATCTAAGGGTAGGCTCTACAGTATTACAAGATTTAATAACCCATTACATGCAATGGGCCTTGTAAGTCCTCTTTATCTTCTTGGGCTCTCCATCGTGGGCCTACACCGGGCTTCTTCTCCATGGATCCTCCGTGGGCCATCTGATGGCAACCTCCATGGGCCTCCAACACCTTGGGCTTATCTTCTCTTGCAGCTTTTATTTACAAAAAAATAAAACCTCACCACTAATTCTACTCTCATTACATCATAAAATAAGAAACCCCAATTAAACATTTGGGGGGAGTACATTAAGAGGGAGAGAGAAAGCCTTATTATTCCAAGGCACTAGAAGAGAGACAGAGAGGAAAATAAAGAGGCACACAGGCCAAAACCCAACAAATAAATGTAAATAAACCATACATGCGGTCTAGGGGCTTTGTGATCATCCTTTGTCAAATCAATTAACACAAATAGCACAAATACATATCCCACGTAAAATATGCTATACCAACATCCATGATAATCCATACCATAAAATAAATGCAGAAACTACATGTAAAATATCCACACCAAACATTGGATAATAGTACAACCTATGCACAACGATTTTTGTTGGAAAAAACCTTTTTCATAATTAACAAGGAAATATTAATTCTATGAAATATAAAATCTCAACTAAAATTAAAATGCCCCAAGTTAATTAATTCAGAAAAATTCCCAGAATTATACAGAAAAATCAAATTTTCTGAAACACAAAAATCAACAATTCAAGAATATGCCCATTTATTCAAGAATTCCAAAATCCAACATTCATGCAATATTAATACATGTTAAGATCTACTCATACATGTTAATAAAATAACCATGATGTCCAACATCATAAAACGCAGAAATTATTGCGAAATTTCACATGTGAATTTTGATCATTGGTGAAACCATTGCAAAAATTAAATCTTGTTAGGAAACCCTTTCCTCATTAACCATGCAATATTTATTTTAGGAAATTCCAAATCTCAAAAAATAAATATTCTAAGTCAACGGGTTCAGAATAATGCAGAAAATATCATAAAAATAATTCAGTAAAAACAGTTTTGAAAAACGAGCCAAAAACGGGAGAGAAACGGAAAACGGCACAGCCGGCCGGCCAGGCGCGCGCGGCCGCGCGCGCGGCCGGCACAGCGCGCGCTGTCCGCGCACGCTGGGCGCGCTGGCCGGGCGCGCGCAGGCCCCTGCCTGCACGCGCGGCCAGCGTGCTGCTGCTGCCGGTTCGCCGTTTTTCACTCCTTTTCGACTTTTCATGCAATTTTTCTGAACCACAAGATAAATTAAACCCTAGAACATGTATAAAAACATTCAAGAAAACCAAGATCCAAAATCCTATGCAAAATTAAACGCCAATAAATATCTACGATAAACATGCTATAAACGTAAATTAAAACACGTTTATCATGCTTAAACGCACATAGCACATAGATTCTAGGCCTATACACCGAACCGGGCTCTGATACCACTGAAAGAAATCGGTGGATCGTCCCGGGAGATTAACGCGAATAGCGAAAGCGCGAAATAGTGCGTAATAAAAATTACAAAGCATAATTAAATGGAATTTAAACTATGCATAATATACATAAACGAATCAAGGGGTGTGCCCTTGATTCTCCCGGGCGTTCGGTGTATCTCATGTTCAATAAAACACAACATGGAGGCCATAGAATTGAAATCGAAAAAACAAAATTAAAGAACCTACCCGGTTGTAGTTTTGTCTTCGTTTCGGCTACACGCATTGTTCCCCGTTTTGCACCAAGATCTCAAAAAAGAGACCCTCTAAATCATCTCACTCGCTCCACCGGAAAGCAAACAACCCTTGTGCTAGCAAGAAATTATTTGGGGAGAAGAGACTTCGATACACGCTATGAATTAACGCAATCAATGTCTCTTATGTTCTTAACTTGAATAAAATCAAGAAGAACAAAGTAATATTCTTGGAGAGTAAGAAAAGGGCATGGACGAATTTTGAGAGGAAATTGAGAGATGAGAGTTGTAGAGAATACTAGGTGTGAGTGTGTGTTTTTTTAAGTATTTATAGAAGATGGAATTCCTATTCCTTCTCAAACTCTTCCAAAGAGACACACTTTGACTAAGATTTTGACCAAGTCAAATCCTAGTCAATTTAGGCTTTGATTAAGTCAAATTAATCATGGCCCTTCATCTCATCATTCTCTAGATCAAATCTTGTCCATCCATTTTGATGGGCTTTATGGAATGGGCTTTATTTAATTCTAAATTAAATGATCCCATGGACTTTATATTAAAATCCTATTTAATATACTAAGCCCATTAATTAATTAATGGAATGGACTTTATTTAATTCCAAATTAAATAGTCCATGGACTTTATATTAAATCCTATTTAATACCAAGCCCATTAATTAATTCCATAGAATGGGATTATTTAATTCTAAATTAAATAGTCCCATGGACTTTATATTAAAATCCTATTTAATATACTAAGCCCATTAATTAATTAATGGAATGGACTTTATTTAATTCCAAATTAAATAGTCCATGGACTTTATATTAAATCCTATTTAATACCAAGCCCACTAATTAATTAATTCACCCTTTTAATCTAATTAAAAGGAAATCCCATGCTTTGTAAAATTCATAAATCTAATTTATGAACTCAAGCCCGATTCTTCCAAATAATTCATCGAAGCTTGAATCTCCAAGAAGTATAATTTAATTCCATTAAATTAAATCTTCTCTCGGAATTAATTCCAAATTAATTCCCTTTCATTTGGTGTAGCGGGTGTGACTCTTTAGGTTCACCTTTCAGCTAGACTTGGACCTACCTTTTGTTATTTCATAACCAAAGTAGTCCGTTACCATGGGTGGCCATCTAGCAACGGTCCATGGCACTACAGACTAGGTGAATTTATAGTGTGAACATTTAGGCTCCGAGTTATACGCAGGTGCGGTCCTACCGACGCTCGATATGTACGGGTACGGTCCTACTGTCGCCTGTCTCCCGGCCTTTAGTCTAGGGGTCGGTTCCCATCGTTGACTAGGCAACTATGCATAATGCTCGAGATAGGTTTAACTCGACGTAGGAAATCCTTTCCCACTACATCAAGTGCTATGGCCATAGACTTTGTGAGTCTAAACCATCTCCGAGCGCATAGGAGATCTTGCTGTCATATCCTTTGACAGGGGACAGATCCTATCTTGGAATTCACCATTCTTACATACTCCGACTGCACTGGATGAGGCTTATGATGACCATGTGATATAATCGGTCAAATTTCACCAGATCCAAGATACAACCTTAGTATGTAGGGGACTGTCGTGATCCTCAAGTCCGAGGACTAATCCCGTACTATCGGAACCGGGAATACGAGTCATACCGACCAAGCCCAAGTAGCTTCTATATGACGATTCCCGCGAGTCACCTCAGTCGGCCGCTCCCCAGCAGGCCGACCCACTAACACTGCTTGGACGATCCTCGTCACCCGTCGATGAATACGACAGCAGATGCTTAGTGCAAGTCTCAAATGGATTCTCGATGCCCTGTCTCGAGATTCCTTTGACTTGGAGTATTTCAGACTGATTCGGCGAAACTGATTCCATGAACCTACCTCCAAGCGTAGTTCCAATTTCCCGAAATGTTATTTCAGTCTGTGGGCGTTTGTTGTGACATCGTAACGATGCATGCAGTAAGTACAACAAACTCATGCCTATGAATCCTTACTACATTCATTAACATAATATTACTTGTTCACAGATTGACGAATGGTTCTCAGAACAACCAATACCATTGACTTTCTGGTCACCTATTCTAACATCATAATCTAATTATGGGACATTGTCAAGTGTTAATGTACCAAACCTAGCAGACAAGAATCACCATTCTTTGTCAAATAAAAGTAATTTTATTGCTCAAATTATCGTATTCAAAACTATCCAACAATAAATGGAACATACTTTGATCCTGCTAGGTGACGTAATTCCCACAGACACAATCTTAACATGATCACTACTAAGCCTAACTAGTCCTTACTCTTTGCAGCAACAGTTTCGCCATTGCTAGACCATAGCATCGTCTGTCTTAGCTTTCTATTCCTTATCATCACCTGTGAACCATTTGAAGGACAAGCGGATCCGCCCGGGAGCGCGAGCGGAAAGGAGAAAAGCGAGAAATGGTGCGTAAATTTAAATCTAATTTAAATAAACGAATCTCAAGGGGTGTACCCTTGGGTGCTCAACCGGGAGTTCGATGTAGAATGTGTAAATATTGGAAACATATGTTTAAACACATGGGGCATAGATATATACAATAAATAAATCAAAGCGTAAGGAGACTGTTACCTTCGATTGTTTAGCGTATGCTCCCGGCTACTTGCGTTGTTCCTTCTCCGGAATGCTCACGAAATCCAAACGTATGGATTCTCCAAAGGTGATCCACACCACACAGGAAGAAACACACATTCTTCTTGCTAGAAAAGAACGGGTCTAAGAAGGAATCGGTTTAAGAGAAGAACACTGTGAATTAGTGCTCTCTTAAACTTACTTTGTTCTTCTTCTTGATTCAAAATCAAGTGAAGAACACAAGTGTGAGAAAGGGAGAGAGGCCGAGAGTTGAGAGAGAGGAGAGGGGATCCGACAATTGTCTTCTCTTTTTCCTAGAAAAAGATGAATAATGAATCACTTATGCTTGGTGTTGTATATTCTAATATATATACATAATTAATGTGATTATTGGAATGTGTCTAGGTTCATCCAAGGATGTCTAGATTCACTACAATCAATCACCATCAATTTTTCAATCAAGCCTACAAAAATTTATGGTATGATCAAATCATACCAAAAGGGAAGAGCTTGATTGGAGTTGATTTGTCTCTTTGCAAAAGATATAAGTCAACATACCACCTAGCATGAAACATGGCTGATTTTGCTTCCTCCAAGGGAGCATCTTGGCCATGTCTAATTTAGGGAAGAAGTCCAACTTCTTCCTATTCCAAAATAGGAATTATTTCTCCTCTCGGGTAAAATTTAACGAACCGGGTTTTGTCGTAATCCAATTACGATGAACCCAACATTAAATCAATTTAATGTCCATTTAAATTATTCCCGTTGATCTTTTTAATCCAATTAAAAGATCCAACGTCTCAATGTCTCAACTTTCCATATTTAATCGACAATCCAATTTACCGATTAAATGAAAGCCCGATACAATATCGGCCCATCCATCCAATCGACTTTCCCTTAAGTAATCCAATTAATTATTTATCGTTCGAGATTGACTCCAAGTCGATCTCTCAACCTCCTCGGTGATTTGTGTTTGACCCTTTAGGTTCACTCTCAGCTAGACTTGGGCCCGTGTCCCATTGGGCCCCGTTAGCATGGGTGGCCGTCTAGCAACGGTTCATGGCACTAGAGACTAGGTGAATTGGCGTGAACATTTAGGCACCGGTTCCGTACGGGTATGATCCTTCCGTCTACTGTCTCCCGGCCTTAGTCTAGGGTATGAAATTGGGCGTCGGTTCCCATCCTTGACTAGACATCTATGCTTAATACTTGAGACCACGTATGCTTCATTGTGTCGACACAGGAAACCATTCCCTGTTCGACCAACCACTGTGGCCACAGCTTCAAATAGCATGAACGTGTTTCCGAGTGCATAGGAGATACCTCTGTCACATACTGACAGAGGACGGATCCTCTTCTTGGAATCCACCGTCCTTGCTACGCATTCCGACTGCACTGGACAAGGCTTATGATGATCATCTTACAGAATGATCACCTCTCGCCAGATCCAAGATACAGCCATCCTGTGCACGCGACTGCCATGATTCCTCAAGTCTGAGGATTACTCCCGTACTATCGGAACTAGGGAAAACCAATCATACCGACCAAGCCTTTAAAGCTTCCATATGATGATCCCTGCGAGTCAGTCCAGTCGGCTCGACCCCAGTCGACCAACCCATCAAGATCGTGTAGGCATCCCACGCCTGTCGCCGATGAAACATGACACTCATCCAATAAACACGACTCTTTAAGTCTCAATAGGACTCTCGATGCCCTGTCTCGAGATCCTCGACTTGGAACGTTTCAGAACCAACTCTTAATCAGTTGGTTTCATGACCACCATCCAATGCGTGGCCCAACTGCACGAGTTGTTAACCATGGTCTGTGGGATTTGTTGCGGTATAAGTTAAACTCCATTTTAACAAATGTGAAATGAGCGCAACAAAGTAAACACCAGAAGTGACAAATACACATTTTATTCATCATATAATAATATTACTTTTACATCAAGTTGTCGAATAGGTTACAAATTTCCATACCTATTGGTTTTCTGGTCACCTATTCTAACAATCTCCCACTTGACCTAAAGCCAATCACCCATTGACCTCAAACCTCTTATCCAGATGGTGAGTATGAGTACCTTGCGACATGGGCTTAACAAGTGGATCTGCTATGTTTTCTGTAGAGCTGACTCGGTCCAACCGAAGTCACTCCTTGCTACCCATCTCTCTAAGCAGATGGTAGCGTCTAAGATTATGCTTGGATCGTGATGTGATCTCGGTTCCTTTGCTTGCGCTATAGCCCCGTTGTTATCGCAGAAGATAACCACTGGCTCAGCGATGCTAGGTACACCCAACTCTTGGATATAGCTCTTCATCCATACCGCCTCCTTAGCAGCTTCTGAAGCTGCTATGTATTCAGACTCTGTGGTGGAGTCCGCCGTGGTAGCCTGCTTGGAACTCTTCCAAGCAACCACGCCACCATTAAGTCTGAACACATAACTAGACTTAGACTTGGCATCATCGTCATCCGACTGGAAGCTAGCGTCGCTATAGCCTTCCAGTATCAACTCTCCACCGCCGTAGATCAAGAACATGTCCTTAGTCCTTTTCAGGTACTTCAGGATAGTCTTGACTGATCTCCAGTGTGCCTCCCAGGCACACGACTGATATCGACTTGTTACGCTCAAAGCGAAAGCCACATCAGGTCTAGTGCACTAAACAACATACTGTATGCTGCCTACGGCTGAAGCATAGGGGATGTCCAACATCCTTTTAAGCTCCTCATCAGTCTTAGGAGACTGCTTCTTGGATAACTTAATTCCATGCCTCATAGGAAGGAATCCTCCTTTTGAGTTCTCCATCTTGAATCTCTTCAAGACTTTCTGAATATACGAGGACTGGGCCATTCCTAACATCCTTCTAGATTTATCCCTGTACATCTTGATGCCAAGGATGTAGGATGCCTCGCCCATATCCTTCATGGAGAATTGCATTGCCAACCAAGCTTTAGTGGTACCTAACATCTTAGCATCATTCCCAATGAGCAAGATGTCATCCACTTAAAGTACCAGAAACGCAACTGAGCTCCCACTAATCTTCTTGTATAAACAAGGATCGGACTCATTCTTGATGAAATAATATCCCCGTATGACTTCATCGAAACGTATGTTCCAGCTTCAGGAAGCTTGTTTGAGGTCATAGATGGACCTTTGGAGACGGCAGACCTTCTGCTCTTCTCCACCAGTTGTGAAACCTTACGGTTGATCCATATAGATCTCTTCCTCTACGAAACCATTGAGGATGGCCGTTTTCACGTCCATATGCCATATTTCATAGTCATACCATGCTGCTATGGCAAGCAGTATCCGAATGGACTTGGCCATTGCTACGGGCGAGTAGGTTTCCTCAAAATCGACCTCAGGTCGCTAAGTGTAACCTTTCGCCACAAACCTGGCTTTGAAGGTTGTAACCTCCCCGTCAGCTCCAAGCTTACGTTTGTAGACCCATTTACACCCTACGGGTTTTATCCCTTTGGGTGGGTCTACTAGGGTCCAAACCTTGTTTATACCCATCGAGTCCATCTCGGATTTCATGGCCTCAAGCCACTTATCCGAATCGATGTCCGAAATTGCTTCTCGATACGTCTTTGGATCATTATCCAACTGACCGGTCAGGCCCAGAAATCCATACCTATCAGGTGCATGGGATACTCTGGCCGACCTGCGGAGGACAGGAACAATATCAGTGGGAACTACTGGCTCAGATGTCACTGCTGCCTCATGGGGTGCCTCACTTGATTCCTCAAGGAGCACCTCATCGCGTCGACTATCCAATGGAAAACCCTTTTCCAAGAACACTGCGTTTCGCGAGACAAAAACCTTTTGCTCGGAGGGATCATAGAAATAATACCCCGCAATTTCTTTTAGATAGCCGATGAGCCTGCATAAACTAGACTTTGAGTCCAGTTTATCTCCCACTAATCTCTTGACATATGCGGGGCAAACCCACACTTTCAAGTATTTGTAGGAGGCAGGCTTGCCATGCCATATCTCATATGGCGTTTGGGATACCTTTTAGATGGCGCCAAGTTGAAAACTTTGGCCGCCGTCTCAAGAGCGTATCCCCAGAAGGAAAGGGGAAGTTCGGTGAAACTCATCATGGATCGGACCATGTCGAACAAGGTCCGATTCCTCCTTTCAGACACACCATTAAGCTGTGGTGTTCAAGGAGGGGTCCACTGAGAGAGAATCCCATTCTCTTTTAGATAATCAGTAAACTCTCCACTTAAATACTCTCCACCTCGGTCCGACCGAAGGGCTTTGATCTTTCGACCGGTTTTGGTTCTCTACTTCATGTCTGTATTCCTTAAACCTTCCAAAGGCTTCAGACTTGTACCTCATCAGGTAAACATAACCATACGGAGAGTGATCATCGGTAAAGGTTATGAAGTACGAGTACCCACCTCTAGCCTGAGCATTCAGTGGGCCACAGACATCCGTATGGATCAAATCCAACAGACTACTGGCTAGCGTGCTTTGTCCAACAAAGGGTTTCTTGGTCATCTTTCCCTTCAAACAGGATTCGCAGGTCGATAGGTTGTCCAAATCGTCTATTTCCAGACTCTTTGAGTCCAACAACCTTCTTATCCTATCTTTAGAGATATGACCTAACCTCGCATGTCATATCTGTGCGTTATTATGATCATCACGTTTTCGTTTGTGTTTCGCGGTTATAATCCAATTATACCATTGAACACAAACATACCTAGATTGGAGAGGAGTTGTGGGCACTCTTGTTAGAATAGGTGACCATGTAAGCCAATTTTGGCAGGAATATGTAACTTATGTCTAGACAATTTCATGTGTTTGATAAAACATTTATGAATAAAGAAGTGAAAATTCATATGGCAACACTTTGTTTACGTTCACTTATATCTGCTATTACATATCTGTTCACTACGCAAACAAAGCCCACGGACTGAGAATCGATTTCGGGGACTGGGACTACGCTTGGAGGTAGGTCCATGAAATCAGTCTTAATGAATCAGTCCGAAAATCTACAAGTCAAGGAATCTCGAAAATGGGTACCGGGATTCCCTTTGAGACTTGCACTAAGCATCTGCTGTCGTATTTCATCGACGGGTGACGAAGGTCGTCTAAGCAGTGTTAGTGGGTCAGCATGCTAGGAAGCAGCTGACTGAGGTGACTCGCGGGAACCGTCTTACGGAGGACCTTGAGTATGGTCAGCAAGGTATGACGTGTATTCCCGATTCCAACGGTACAGGTCAAGTCCTTTGACTTGAGGAACTGCTGAGTTTACCTGTACATCATGTCTGTATCTTAGATATAGTGAGAGATTGTCAAAATAATCTTGGGTAGTCATAAGCCATGTCTAGTGCAGCTCGGGTGTACAGAGTGACAGTAGTTTCCAAGAAAGGATCTGTCTCCTGTCAAAAGGCATTGACAGTTGAGTCTCATGAATGCTCTGTGTCTTGTCCCTAAAATCTGTGGCCACAGTAACTGAACAGAATGGAAGGTTTCCCTTGCGGTGTTCAGTAAGGACAGACCGACACTTAGGTCCAAAATGGGTACCTGCATTTTCCGTGCCCTAGACTCTAAGTGACGAGACCGAAGACAGAAGGACAAGTGTACTGTTAGAGCCTAAATGTTCATCCCCGATTATTTCACCTAGTCTCTAGTGCCATGGACCGTTGCTAGATGGCCACCCATGGTAACGGACGGATTCTAGAAATCTGACCAAGTCTAGCTGAAAGGTGAACCTAAAGAGTAACACACTATCCACACACACTTAGTATTTAATTTGGAATTAAATATTGGAGTAAAGGAATGATTTAAATTGGATTTAATCGGGTCCTATATTTTCTTGGAGAAATAAATTCCTTCTATTTGATAAAGAGAATTAAATTAATAAATTGGATTTATTAAGGGAATTAATTTAATGGGCCTAGAATAAATATTAATAATTATTTATTATATTTATTTGGCCTTTTGGAATATTTAATAGGATTTAAATATTCCATTAAATTAAATTAATGGTTGAGATTTAATGGGAGAGATCAAAGGCTAGGATTGAATTTGACAAGGTCAAATTCTACTTTGACTAGGATTTTGACCTAGTCAAATTAAGCTTCTAAAGAGGTGGAGTTTAAAGAGGATTAAACTCTTCCTCTATATATACCCCTAGCCTTGCACCTTTTGAAGGATGATGAAATTCCAACACACGCACAACACACACTCGTCTCTCTCCCTCTTACCTCTCGTCCGCCCCCTCTCTCTCTACAAGAAATATATTTTCTTGTTCTTTTGTTCTTGGAACACTACAACATTGATGAATCAATACCATTAATTCATAACTTCTTGTTGATTCATCCACTCCAAAAAAATCATACTTGTTCGTTGCTAGCACGACGTGCAAGATACGTGGGTGGATCGTGTGTCACGATTTGGAGGGTCTCAAGAACGAGATCTTGGTGCAAAACGGGGAACAACGCGTGTAGCCGTTCAAGACGAAAACGACAATGGGTAGGTCTCATTTTAATTTTTTCGTCTCTTTTATTTTTTCTCCCTATGGCCTCCATGACAATTGCATGTTCTTTATATCATGAGATACACCGAACACCCGGGAATCTCAAGGGTACACCCCTTGAGCGTGTTCTTTATTTATTAAAGCATGCTTTAAATTTTCGTATTTTATTTTATACCGCGCTTCCGCCTTCGCGCAATTTCCCGGGACGATCCACAATTCCTTTCAACTCTCTCTTCCAATGTCCCTTCCCTTGGCAATGCATGCAGACATCATTTGCCTTGGATCGCTGAGAACCATAGGCCTTCCCTTTCCCTTTGCTCGGTCCAACCGGAGCAACGGGGACGCCCGGAGCACGAGCAGGGGCCGCAACCGTCTTCCCATTGCCCTTCTTCCTCTTCCAACATCCGGCCCTCTTGTCATTCGCCTTGGAGGTCGAAGCCTCTCGTATCAATACCGCCGACGCCGACTTGTGGATCGTTGCCTCGTATTGGACCAGCATGTTGATCGACTCATGAATAGACTTCTCAAGTCCGTTCATGTTGTAGTTTATAACAAACGGGTCATAGGATGGAGGAAGCGACTGGAGGATCACGTCAATGTACGTGTCATTGTTAAGCCCAGATTTAAGGTCCTCGAGTTTCTCCACTGGGGAGAGCATCTTGACCCCATGACTTTGTACAGATGCTCCTTCAGCAAGCTTGGTGCTAAAGAATGCTTTTGTGGCGTCATATCTAATATGCCTATCCGGAACCGCATAAACCTCGTTCATGCCGAGCATTATGGCGGAGACGTTGTCCAGCCTCTCATACTGCTTCTGGATGTCGTTAGACATCGAAGCCAGTATGATACTGCTTACTTTCCGGTTGTCCTCATGCCATTTCTCGAACATCAAACATTCTTCAGGCGTGGACCCCTCCGGTAAGTCGCTTGGTGGTGGCTCGTCCAGTCCGAGTAGTGCGTTACGTTGAATTTGTTAGTCTCGAGAATCATGGTTAATGGGTTCTTAGACATATCTACATTAATGAAAATGTAAAGCAGAAATTAGCAGATGATGGTAATGTTATTGTTCAAGTTGAAGACTTGGTCTTTTAGTCTTTAACCCTCCCACTATTTATACGAAAGTCCGCCACTCTCAAGCGGAGTTTCGGGAAACCATTTCCTAGTGGGCTTGGGATCCACAAGCGTAATCTCCATGCCCCGCTTTTACGATTCACATAAAGAAGACCTCGTGGGAGATATCCAATATCATTCTCATCCAATGAGATTCCCAAGATATTTTGCCTCACCTATTCGCATGGTTCTGAGGACTCCAAGCGAACTATGTTACTCAGTGTTGGGCCCGACCCATCAACCAAATCATGCCTCAAATTGTCGCCCCCCACGACTTGTGAGACAGGGAAACAACAAGCACAGTCTTTTTGTTCACAACAATGGTGCAGCTTTCCCCTAGTCCAAGTGTGCCACGACTCATGAGACCACACTTGGGTAGTGGTAGCTTCCTCACCACATTGCTGTGGATGGAAGGCTCGGACAGATCAAAATGTCATTTTGATCCAAGTCCGTTCTGGGCCTAATATTTAATTTGGTCCAACCAAATGAGAGTTTAAGTGTGACTGACACCTCATCACATTATGGTGTTTTAGCATGCATAAATATCCAATATTTAAAGCGATGAATAAATACACCGCATGCATAAAACATAGCCTACCCCTGTTAGGATGATCACAAGCCCAACCTATGCGACCCATTGAACCCGCAGTGAGTCTATGGTCTGTCTAGGGTGGTCCTAAATTATTACAATAATAATATACCCATTGTCATTCCAATGGGCCTTGAAGTGGTTCTTGTTTCACGCCTTGATGCTTCTCCTTGGGGTCTCCGACTCCAATTGCTTGTTAAAATTAAAACCTCACCAATCCTATCTCCTCTTATTACAACTGAAAGTAATACATTTGTAATAAAGAAAGCAAGCCTTAACATCATGAGGCTGAAAATACGGGAGATGATAGTCCCAAAAACAAGAGGCACGCACAGGCCCCACCCAACAGAAAATAAATGATCATATACTCATCCATACATAAGGTTTAGGGCTCTTGTGATCATCCCATGTTGATTCCATCAACTCACATAACATAATTATTCCAAATAATCATGCATAAAATCAATGGATATTCCAAATACCCAAGTGATGTCCAATATCACAAAAGCATAAACATACAAATAACATGCAAAATTCAAATTTCAAATTTAATGTTAATTTTAAACGATGCATCCAATGCATGTATTAATCCCAAATTAATTAAGCAAATTTAATTCAAGGAATAATCCAATTATTCGAAAATCAAAAATGCAAAATTAAAATATTTTCAGAATATTGTGCAGAAAATAAAGAAAATCAAATTTTCCGGAAAACGTCGAAAAAACAGCACAAAACGGCCCAGCCGTTGTGCCGGCCGGCCACCCGCGCGCAGAGGGCAGCGCGCGCGCAGGCAGCAAGCCTGCGCGCCCTTCGCGCGTGCGCTCTGTGCCGTTTTTCACTTGAAAATCATTCACATGATTTTGTATTTTTTTTTATTCAACATCCCTTTTTCAGCACAATAACTGTAAAAATTTTTCTTAAAATAAGCATGCAATTTTAGATCCAATCTAATAAAAATAAACATGCCAAAGTCCATCAAATTCAAACATTTGAATCATCATATTATTCATACATTTATATAATCTAACATGCAAATAAAGCCATAAAAGCAAGTAGATCATGCCAAGCACATAGATCTATGCCCCTTACATCGAACCGGGCTCTGATACCACTTGAAGGACAAGCGGATTCGCCCGGGAACGCGAGCGGAAGCGAGAAAAGCGAAAAATGGTGCGTAAATTTAAATCGAATTTAAATAAATGAATCCCAAGGGGTGTACCCTTGGGTGCTCAATTGGGCGTTCGATGTAGGATGTGTAAATATTGGAAACATATATTTAAACACATAGGGCATAGATATATACAATAAATCAATCAAAGCGTAAGGAGACCGTTACCTTCGATTGTTTAGCGTATGCTCCCGGCTACTTGCGTTGTTCCTTCTCCGGAATGCTCACGAAATAAAAACGTATGCATTCTCCAAAGGTGATCGACACCACACCGGAAGAAGCACACGTTCTTCTTGCTAGAAAAGAACGGGTCTAAGAAGGAATTGGTTTAAGAGAAGAACACTATGAATTAGTGCTCTCTTAAACTTACTTTGTTCTTCTTCTTGATTCAAAATCAAGTGAAGAACACAAGTGTGAGAGAGGGAGAGAGACCGAGAGTTGAGAGAGAGGAGAGGGGATCCGAAAATTGTCTTATCTTTTTCCTAGAAAAAGATGAATAATGAATCACTTATGCTTGGTGTTGTATATTCTAATATATATACATAATTAATGTGATTATTGGAATGTGTCTAGGTTCATCCAAGGATGTCTAAATTCATTCCAATCAATCACCATCAATTCTTCAATCAAGCCTACCAAAATTTATGGTATGATCAAATCATACCAAAAGGGAAGAGCTTGATTGGAGTTGATTTGTCTCTTTGCAAAAGAGATAAGTCAACATACCACCTAGCATGAAACATGGCTGGTTTTGCTTCCTCCAAGGGAGCATATCGGCCATGTTTAATTTAGGGAAGAAGTCCAACTTTTTCCTATTCCAAAATAGGAATTATTTCTCCTCTCGGGTAAAATTTAAACGAACCGGGTTTTGTCGTAATCTAATTACGACGAACCCAACATTAAATCCAATTTAATGTCCATTTAAATTATTCCCATTGATCTTTTCATCCAATTAAAAGATCCAACGTCTCAATGTCTTAACTTTCCATATTTAATCGAAAATCCAATTTACCAATTAAATGAAAGTCCGATACAATATCGGCCCGTCCATCCAATGGATTTACCAATTATATGGCCCGTTACCATGGGTGGCCGTCTAGCAACGATTCATGGCACTAGAGATTAGGTGAATTGGCATGAACATTTAGGCGCCGATTCCGTACGTGTACGATCCTTCTGTCTACCATCTCCCGGCTTTAGTCTAGGGTATGAAATTGGGTGTCGGTTCCCATCCTTGACTAGACATCTATGCTTAATACTCGAGACCACTTATGCTTCATTGTGTCAACACAGAAAACCATTCCCTGTTCGACCAACCACTGTGGCCACAACTTCAAATAGCATGAACGTGTCTCCGAGTGCATAGGAGATACCTCTGTCACATACTGACAGGGGACAGATCCTCTTTTTGGAATCCACCGTCCTCGCTACACATTCCGACTATACTGGACAAGGCTTATGGTGATCATCTTATAGAATGATCACCTCTCGCCAGATCCAAGATACAGTCGTCCTGTGCACGCGACTGCCATGATTGCTCAAGCCTGAGGATTACTCCCGTACTATCGGAACCGGGAAAAACCAATCATACCGACCAAGCCTCCAAGGCTTCCATATGATGATCCCCGCGAGTCAGTCCAGTCGGCTCAACCCCAGTCGACAAACCCATCAAGATCGTGTAGGCGTCCCACGCTTGTCGCCGATGAAACATGGCACTCATCCAATAAACACGACTCTTGCCGCAAGTCTTAATAGGACTCTCGATGCTTTATCTCGAGATCCTCTACTTGGAACGTTTCAGACCCAACTCTTAATCAGTTGGTTTCATGACCACCATCCAATGCGTGGCCCAACTGCACGAGTTGTTAACCATGGTCTGTGGGCTTTGTTGCGATATAAGTTAAACACCATTTTAACAAATATGAAATGAGCGCAACAAAGTAAACACCAGAAGTGACAAATACTCATTTTATTCATCACATAATAATATTACATATACATCAAGTTGTGGAATAGGTTACAAATTGCCAAACCTATTTGCTTTCTGGTCACCTATTCTTACACCGTTCACAGGTTATGAACAACTGGTATCCAATACCAAAGAACAAATTAGTGATCGTGTTGATACTCAATTCAAATGTCACCTTCATTGGAGAGGGGCTTTAGGAAACTCCCTGTTCCAATATCACTTTTTTCGCAGTTAATGCAAACATCATTCGGAACCTTTGACTGCTGAACCCTCTTCCTCTTTCCTTTAGCCCCGCCCAACGGTGTAACAGGAGCACTCAAAGTGCTGGCAGCGGCTGATGTTGTTTGAGCCTTTTTCCTCTTCCTCCGTCCGACACCCTTGCCTTTCGCTTCAAAGGTCGAAGCCTCCTCACTAGTACCATCGGCGCAGATTTTTCAATCGTTGCCTCGTACTGGACCAACATTTTTATCAACTCATGAAGGACTTTCTCAAGCCCATTCATGTTGTAGTTGACTATAAATGGGTTGAGTGAAGGGAGAAGAGATTGAAGGATCACATTGATGTACATCACTCTTTCGAGATCAGCTTGGAGGTCTTTCGAGATCACCCGCGAGTCATCTCAGTCAGCACGCACCTAGCTGGCTGACCCACTAATACTGCATGGACGAGCCTCGTCACTTGTCGATGAAATGCGACTGTAGATGCTTAGTGCAAGTCTCAAATAGATTCTCGATGTCCTGTCTCGAGATTCCTTGACTTGGAGTATTTCAGACTGATCCAACAAACTGATTTCATGAACCTACCATCCAATGCGCAGTTCTAGTTTCCTGGAATGTTATTTTAGTCTGTGGGCATTTGTTGTGACATCGAAACAATGCAAGCAGTAAGTACAACAAACTCATGCCTATGATGAATCCTTACGACATTCATTACATAATATTAATTGTTCAAAGATTGACGAATGGTTTCTCAGATAAGCCAACCACATTGACTTTTTGGTCACCTATTCTAACAGGACCACCCCACATACACAAGAACTTTGTAGGATACAGGCTTTCCAAACCATATCCAATATGGTAACTGGATCATAACTTTAAGAAAGAGCATGTTTCTCAACCTAGCAACTTTCAAGTCCATGTCTAGATGGGCTAAGATAACTTCAGTGAAATACCGAGCGAACCAAGTCTAACAGGGTTCATTTTCTCCCTGATCAGAGAGTATTTATAGAGGAGCAATCCTATTCCTCTTTAAACTCCAACTTTACAACATTAGTTTGACTAGGATTTTGACCTAGTCAAAGTCCTAGTCAAACTAGGTCTTGGATAGGTCAAACCAATCGTAGCCATTCATATCTCCCTTTAATCTCAACGATCCATTTATTTGATGGAATATTTAAATCCTATTTAAATAATCCATGGGGCTATAAATAAATAAAATAAATAATAATATTTAATTTAAGCCAACAAAATTAATTCCAATAAATCTAATTTATTTGTTTAGTTAATTCCTCTTAATCTAATTAAACGAATTGATTTCCTAAGAAAAAGAGAATCGATTAAATCCAATTTAATCGTCCTACGTCTCCAAATCTAATTCCAAGTTAAATACCTTATGTGTGTGGATTGTGTGTGACTCTTTAGGTTCACCTTCAGCTAGACTTTGTCGAATTCCCAACGATCCTATGACAAGAATTCGTCCGTTACCATGGGTGCTCGTCTAGCAACGGTCCATGGCACTAGAGCCTAGGAAAATGTACTTGGTGTGAACATTTAGGCTCTACAATACTTTTATCCTTCCATCTTCAATCTCACCACTTAGGGTTTAGGGCATGAAAACGTAGGTGCCCATCTTAGACCTAAGCCTTGCCTCGTCCTTACTAAACATCACCGGGTTCCTACCCTTCTGTTCAGTTACTGTGGCCACAGATTTATAAGAGACGAGTCTTTAAGTAAAGTGAGATATCACTGTCAGCCCTCTGACAGCAGATGGATCCTTTCTCAGGATCTACTGTCACGCTGCACATCTTGACTATACTAGATAAGGCTTATGACTACTCAGTACCCACTGACCTTCTTGTACACACAAGGGTCAGATTCGCTCTTGATGAAATAATAACCCCGTATGACGTCATCGAAGCGAATGTTCCGACTCCGGGATGCTTGTTTGAGACCATAGATTGACTTCTGGAGACGGCAGACTTTCTGCTCTTCTCCGGTAACTGTGAATCCTTCCGACTAATCAATGTAGATCTCTTCCTCAACGAAGCCGTAGAGAAATGTCGTTTTCACGTCCATCTGCCATATTTCATAGTCATACCATGTTGCTATGGCAAGCAGGATCCCAATGAACTTAGCATGGCTACCGACGATTAGGTTTCCTCAAAGTCGACCCTAGGTCGTTGAGTGTGCCCTTTTGCCACTAGCCTAGGTTTGAAGGTCATAACTTCTCCATCAACGCCAAGTTTACGCTTATAGACCCATTTACACCATACTGGTTTAACACCTTTGGGTGGATCTACAAGTGTCCAGACTTGGTTCTCCCTCATGGAGTCTATTTTGATTTTCATGGCCTCAAGCCATTTTCTCGAGTCGATGTCAGACTCGCGTCCCCGTATGTCTTAGCATCCTTGTCCATTTGACAGGTCACACTTAGAAAGCCATACCTCATGGGAGGGTGAGGCACTCTAGCTGACCTACGGAAGACGGAAACGTCAGTTGTGACTGTGGGTGAAGATATTACAGGAGCTGGCGGTTCAGGTACTGGGGTTGGTTCCTCCCGAGGTTGTTCGACATGCCTGGCATGCTGAATCTCACAAGGTCACTCAACCTATTGGGTATCTATCATGAAACCTCTCGGTGAGGTATCCACAGCTTCTGGAATCGATGATTGATTTGTTTCACTTGACTCCTCAAGGATCAGTTCATCATGTTGGACACCTACTGAAAATCCTTGTTCCTAGAATATTCTGTTCCTTGAAACGAACACCTTCTGTTCCAAGGGGTCATAGAATAATAACCTGCAGTTTCTTTTGGGTATCCAACGAACCTGCACAAACTAGATTTTGATTCTAGCTTGTATCCCACTAACCTCTTAACGTATGTAGGGCCACCCCACACTTTCAAGTAGTTGTAGGATGCAGGCTTGCCGTGCCATATCTCATATGGTGTTTAGGTTACAACACTGGTCGGCGCTAAGTTTAACAACTTTGTTGCAGTTTCCAATACGTAGCCCCAAAACGACAAGGGCAACTCGGTAAACTGATTATGGATCGGACCATGTCTAACAAGGTTCAATTCCTCCTTTCAGAGACACCGTTTAATTACAGTGTCCCAGGAGGTGTCCATTCAAAGACTATACCGTTTTCTTTGAGATAATTAAGGAATTCGGTACTAAGGTATTCGCCACCTCGGTCTAACCGTAGGACTTTGATTTTGCAGCCGGTTTGGTTCTCGACTTTAAGTTTGAATTCTTTGAACCACTCAAGAGCTTCAGACTTGTACCTCATCAGGTAAACATAACCGTACCGTGAATGATCATCGGTGAAGGTTATGAAGTAGGAGAACCCAACCTTAGCGGTCCACACATGTCTGTATGGACCAAGTCCAGCAGACCTGTGGCAAGCCTGCTTTGTCCTACAAAAGGCTTCTTGATCATTTTCCCTTTAAGGCAGGATTCGCAAGTTGGTAGGTCACTCAAATCCCCAACCTCTAGGTTCTTTGAGTCTACCAATTACTTCATTCTTTCTTGGGAGATATGACCTAGCCTTGCATCCCACAGTCGTGCGTTCGCGTCATTATCTGCTTTACGTTTGTGTTGAGTATTCATAACAAAATTTTTTTGTTGTAAGATATAGAGACCATTATTAAGCGTACCAAACAGATGAGTAAATCCACCCTTCATCAAATAAAGGCAATTTTTATTGATTGAAAACTCATAACCATTATTGTCTAACAATGGAATGGAAATTATGTTTTTAATCATGCTAGGTACATAATAAACTTGCTCTAATTCTATACTAATATGATCACTAACTACTAACGTGGCGGATCCTATTGCTTCTGCCGAGATGGCCTTGCCATTTGCAAGCTTTAGGACTAGTTCACCGCTACTACTCAACCTTCTGCTTCTTTTCAACACCTGCAAGTCATTGCAAATGTGAGCTCTACAGCCGGTATCTAATACCCAACAGGCAGAGTTAGTGACCATATTAACCTCAACCACAAAAATGTTAGAATAGGTGACCATGTAATCCAATTTTGGCAGGAATATGTAACCTATGTCTAGACAATTTTTTGGTATTTGATAAAAACATTTATGAATAAAGAAGTGAAAATTCATATGGCAATACTTTGTTTACGTTCACTTATCTGCATTTACATTTTTGTTCACTACGCAAACAAAGCCCACGGACTGAGAAACGATTTCGGGGACTGGGACTACGCTTGGAGGTAGGTCCATGAAATCAGTCTTACCGAATCAGTCTGGAAATCTCCAAGTCAAGGAATCCCGAAAATGGGTACCGGGATTCCCTTTGAGACTTGCACTAAGCATCTGCTGTCGTATTTCATCGACGGGTGACGAAGGTCGTCTAAGCAGTGTTAATGGGTCAGCATGCTAGGAAGCAACTGACTCAGGTGACTCGCGGGAACCGTCTTACGGAGGACCTTGAGTATGGTCAGCAAGGTATGACGTGTATTCCCGGTTGCAACGGTACAGGCCAAGTCCTTTGACTTAAGGAACTGCTGAGTTTACCTGTGCATCAGGTCTGTATCTTAGATATGGTGAGAGATTGCCAAAATACTCTTGAGTAGTCATAAGCCATGTCTAGTGCAGCTCGGGTGTACAAAGTGACAGTAGTTTCCAAGAAAGGATCTGTCTCCTGTCAAAAGGCATTGACAGTTGAGTCTCATGTATGCTCTGTGTCTTGTCCCTAAAATCTGTGGCCACAGTAACTGAACAGGAGGGAAGGTTTCCCTTGCGGCGTTTAGTAAGGACAGACCGACACTTAGGTCCAAAATGGGTACCTGCATTTTCCGTGCCCTAGACCCTAAGTGATGAGACCGAAGACAGAAGGACAAGTGTACTGTTAGAGCCTAAAGGTTCATGCCCGAATATTTCACCTAGTCCCTAGTGTCATGGACCGTTGCTAGATGGCCACCCATGGTAACGGACGGATTCTGGGAATCCGACCAAGTCTAGCTGAATGGTGAACCTAAAGATTCACACACTATCCACACACACTTAATATTTAATTTGGGATTAAATATTGGAGTAAAGGAATGATTAAATTAGATTTAATCGGGTTCTATATTTTCTTGAAGAAATTAATTCCTTCTATTTGATAAAGGGAATTAAATTAATAAATAGGATTTATTAAAGGGTTGATTTAATGGGCTTAGAATAAATATTAATATTTACTTATTATATTATATTTATTCTTTTAGCCTTTTGGAATATTTAATGGAATTTAAATATTCCATTAAATTAAAATCAACGGTTGAGATGGAAAGGGGAGATGGAAGGCTAGGATTCGTTTGACTAGGTCAAACACTAGTTTGACTAGGACTTTGACTAGGTCAAAATCCTAGTCAAATTAGAGTTCTTAGAGTTGGAGTTTAAAGAGGATTAAACTCCTCCTCTATATAAACCTCTAGCCTCCAACAATTGGAGGATGATGATTCTTGAAAACACACACACAACATACACTCTCCCCTCTCCTCACCTTTCGTCCGCCCCTCTCTCTCTAACAAGAAAATATTTTTCTTAGTTCTTTTGTTCTTGGAACATTAGAACTTAGATGAATCAATACCGTTAATTGATAACGTGTTGTTGATTCATCCACTCCAAAAACAAATACTTGTTCATTGCTAGCACGACGTGCAAGATACGTGAGTGGATCGTGTATCACGATTTGGAGGGTCTCAAGAACGAGATCTCGGTGCAAAACGGGGAACAACGCGAGTAGCCGTTGAAGACGAAAACGACAATGGGTAGGTCTCGTTTTACTTTTTCGTGCCTCTTTAATTTTCAACTCTATGGCCTCCATGATTTCTTTACATGTTATATGATCATGAGATACACCGAACGCCCGGGAACCTCAAGGGCACACCCCTTGAGCGTGTTCTTTTAAATTTAAAGCATGCTTTAATTTTTGTATGATTATTTTTATCGCGCTTTAGCATTCACGCAATTCCCGGGACGATCCACCGATTTCTTTCAGTGGTATCAGAGCCCAGTTCGGTGTATAGGCCTAGGGTTAATGTGCGTTCTAAGCATGAAACGTGATATTGGCATGTTTTAGATTAAATCTTGATTTTTCTTGATTTTAAGCATGTCGGTTTTATTGCTTTTAATTCATGTGAATTTCTAAATGTTGGTATTTTTCTGTTTTTCTTGGGAAACGGGGTGGAAAATTGAACGGAAAACGAGAAACGACGCAGCCGGCCAGCCAGCAGGCCAGCGCGCGCGCAAGGCAAGGGAGCCGGCACGCGCGACGGCCTGCCGGAATGCCAGGCCGCGCAGCGCGCTGCCGGCCAGGCGCGCGCGCACGCAGGCAAGGGGCCTGCGCGCGCGCAGGGGCGGCAGGTTGAGCCTGCTGCCCTATGCGCGTGCCGGCGGGCCGCTGCCGGCGGCGGCGGCGGCAACTAGGGTTTCAAAATTCTAGCAGTGTTTTTCTTTTATTTTTTAATTATTTTCAGTTTTAATTTTTGAAATTAATTCTGAAAACTCGTTTTTGGTTCAATTATGCCAAAATTTCTAAAGACATTATTTTAGGAGTAAAATAAATTGGATTTGGAATCCCGGGGTTATTTTACTTAAAATAATGAGGAACGGTTTTCCTAAAACGAGAAAACATTATTACCAATATTTGTGTTTTATTTTTTCACACGTTGTGCACATATTCATTTATTATTTTGGATATTTATGATTGGTAATCATGTATTGTTGGTATATAGTAATTATATGATTGGATCATGTGATTATGTGTGTTGGATGGAAATCGATGATCACGAGCCTGAGACCGGATGTATGGTTTATTTTCTGTTGGGCCTGTGTGCCTCTTTTACTGCTTTCTCTTTCTCTCTTTCTAGTTGCCTTGGAATAATAAGGCATTCTACCTCCCTCCTTATGTACTCCCCCCGGGTTTTCGCTGGGGTTTCTATTTTTTAATATGTAATGAGAGTAGACTAGGAGTGAGGTTTCTATTTTTGTAATTGGTGGAGAAGAAGGAAGGACCACATGGAGAGCCTAGACAGGAGGCCCCTTGGAGTTTTCCGTGAAGTGAAGAAAGAGAAAAAGAGACCAAGGCCCATCAGCATAATGATTAGGTTACTATTAATGTAATAGTATAGGACCAACCCTAGATTGACCATAGATCCACTGCGGGCTCAGTGGGTCGCATAGGATTCGGGCTCGTGATCATCCAACAGGGGCATGCTAGGCTTTAATTTTGCATGTGGTTGTGATGATGGATGAATGGATTGTTTATTTATCATATAACTGCTATGGATGGTTTATTTACGCATTTTGGATGTATGTGTAGATATTTATTTATTTGAGATCTCGGTCATTTCCTACTCTCATATTGGTTGGACCAATGTCAAAATATTAGACCCTAGACAAAATGGACATAAACTCTAGGAGTTTGTCCATGCCTTCCAATCCATGGCATAGTGAGGAAGCTGCTTTGGGTCAATAGCGTGGTCTCACGAGTCGTGGCACGTTATTGTACTTAAAGGAAGCTGCATTATGTCATGAATGAAAAACGGGCTGCTCCTACCTGTCTCACGAGTCGTGGGGGTACCAGTGGGTCCGTGGCTCGGTCGATTAGGTTGGGTCTAATGCCCAATTAACATGATTCGCTTGGAGTCCTCAGGATCATGTGAAAGGGTGAGGCAATAATCTTGGGAATCTCGTGGAACGAGAATGGTATGGAATACCTCCCACAGGATCTTTTCCATGCGAATCGTAAAAGCGGGGTATGGGAAAAATCGCTGTGGATCCCAAGCCCACTTGGAAAAGATTTCCCGAAAATCACGTTTGAGAGTACCGTATTTTCGTATAAATAGTGGGAGGATTAAATGACTAAAGTCCATGCATTTAATTATTTTATCAAACCACCGTCTTTTATTTTCTGCTGATCGCGCGCTGTTTTCTAAAATGTAAATTTTAAAATGTCTAAGAACCCACTTTCCACCATTCTTGAGACAAACAAATTCAATGGAACAAACTACAACGACTGGTTGCGCAATCTCAGGATAGTCTTAAATTACGAGAACCAAGGCTACGTCATGGACGAGCCTCTCCCTAGGACCTCACCGGAAGAATCCACGCCAGAAGAAAGTGAGACGTTCGAGACTTGGCATAAGGATAACCGGAAGGTCCGTAGCATCATACTTGCTTCGATGACCAATGAGATTCAGAAGCAATATGAAAGGCTAGACGATGTCCCTTCCATTATGGTTCGCCTTAAGGATTGCTATGCAGTCCCGGACCGGCATACTAGGTATGTCGCGACCAAGGCGTTCTTTGGAACGAAAATGACAGAAGGATCCTCTGTACAAGAGCACGGGGTTAAAATGCTTACCCTGGTGGAAAAGCTCGAGGACCTAAAGGCAGGTCTCAATAATGAAACGTACATAGATGTGATCCTTCAGTCACTCCCACCCTCCTTTGACCAATTTATCGAAAACTACAACATGAACGCACTTGAGAAGGGCATTCATGAGTTGATCAATATGTTGGTGCAATACGAGGCAACGACTAAGAAGTCCACGCCTTCGGTATTGTTTGGAGGTGCTTCGACTTCTAATACGAAAGGCAAGGGTGCCGGATGTTGGAAGAAGAAGAAGGGGAAGGGAAAGGCCGTCAAAGCAGCTACGAACACTAAGAGTGTTCCCATTGCCAAAGAGGGGAAAGGCAAAGAAAAGGGAAAGATTGTCTCCAAGCAACAGTCGAAGGCATATGACATATGTATCAACTGCTGTGAGAAAGGGCATTGGAAGAGAGAGTGCCCCAAACTCTTCTCGAACCAAGGTATATATGTGATTGAGGTTAATATGGTCACTAGTTCTGCCTCTTGGGTATTAGATACCGGCTGTGGAGCTCACATTTGCAATGACTTGCAGGTGTTGAAAAGAAGCAGAAAACTGGGTAGCGGGGACATGATCCTGAAGCTTGGGAATGGCAAGGCCATCTCAGCAGAAGCAGTAGGATCCGCCACTCTAGTGATTAGTGATAGTATTAGCATAGATTTAGAGCAAGTTTATTTTGTACCCAGTATGATTAAAAATATCATTTCCATTCCATTGTTGGACAATAGTGGTTATGAGTTTAGAATCAATAAAAATTGCTTTTATTTGATGAGGTGTGGAATTGCTCATCTACTTGGTACATTGCATAACGGACTCTATATCTTGCAACAAACGAATTTCGTCCTCAATGCACAACACAAACAAAAATTAGATAATAACGGGAACGCACGTCTGTGGCACGCTAGGCTAGATCACATATCCCAAGATAGGATGAAAAAGTTGGTAGACTCAAAGAACCTATAGGTTGGGGACTTGAGCGATCTACCAACTTGTGAGTCCTGTCTAAGAGGGAAAATGACCAAGAAGCCCTTTGTAGGACAAAGCAGGCTTGCCACAGGTCTGTTGGACTTGGTCCATACAGACGTATGTGGACCACTAAGGACGCAGGCCCAAGGTGGGTTCTCCTACTTCATAACCTTCACCGATGATCATTCACGGTATGGTTATGTTTACCTAATGAGGTACAAGTCTCAAGCTCTTGAGAGGTTTAAAGAATTCAGACTTGAAGTGGAGAACCAAACCAACTGCAAAATTAAAGTCCTTCGGTCGGACCGAGGAGGTGAGTACCTTAGTTCGGAGTTCCTAGATTATCTAAAAGAACATGGTATAATATCAGAATGGACACCTCCAGGAACACCACAGTTAAATGGTGTCTCTGAAAGGAGGAATCGAACCCTGTTGGACATGGTTCGGTCCATGATGAGTTTTACCAAATTTCCCTTATCGTTTTGGGGCTATGCACTAGAAACGGCGGCCAAATTATTGAATTTAGCGTCTACTAGTGCATTGACCCGAACGCCATATGAGATATGGCACGGCAAGCCTGCATCCTACAACTACTTGAAAGTGTGGGGTAGCCCCGCATACGTCAAGAGGTTAGTGGGAGATAAGTTAGAATCTAGGTCTAGCTTATGCAAGTTCGTTGGATACCCTAAAGAAACTGTGGGTTATTACTTTTATGACCCCTTGGAACAAAAGGTGTTTGTTTCAAGAAATGCAGTATTCTTGGAGCAAGGCTTCCCGGAGGATATCCAACCTGATGAGCTGATCCTTGAGGAGTCAAGTGATGGAATCCAGCCATCAGAGAAGGCCGCGTAACCCTCACTTAGGGGATTCAGGATTAACAGCCAAAGGGCTGACCAACCTCGAGAAGTCCAACATGCTAGGCATGAAAGACAGCCTCAGGAACAACCAGTCCCGGTTCCTGAACCGCCGGCTCCGATACAGTCAGCGCCCACAGCCACCACTGACGTTCCCGTTCTCCGTAGGTCCACTAGAGAGTCCAGACCTCCAGTGAGATATGGCTTTCTAGGTGCGACCGATCTTTTGGATAACGATCCTAAGACTTATGGAGAAGCGATGTCTGACATCGACTCCGGGAAATGGCTTGAGGCCATGAAAGCCGAAATGGACTCCATGAGCAAGAACCAAGTCTGGAGTCTTGTAGATCCACCGAAAGGTGTTAAGCCAGTCGGCTGTAAGTGGCTCTACAAGCGCAAACTTGGCGTTGATGGAGAAGTCACAACCTTTAAGGCTAGGCTTGTAGCTAAGGGATACACTCAACGACCTGGGGTCGATTTTGAGGATACCTACTCGCCAGTAGCCATGGCTAAATCCATTCGGATTCTGCTCGCCATAGCAGCATGGTATGACTATGAGATATGGCAGATGGACGTGAAAACGGCCTTCCTCAACGGTTTCGTTGAAGAAGAGATCTATATGGATCAGCTGCAGGGTTTCACGGTCACTGGAGAAGAGCAGAAAGTCTGTCGTCTCCAGAAGTCCATCTATGGCCTCAAACAAGCCTCCCGAAGTTGGAACATCCGCTTTGATGAAGTAATACGGGGTTATGACTTCATCAAAAACGAATCCGACCCTTGTGTATACAAGAAGGTCAATGGGAGCTCAATAGTGTTCCTAGTGCTTTATGTGGATGATATTCTGCTCATTGGTAATGACGTTAGAATGTTGAAAACACAAAAAAAAAAGCATGGTTGTCAACCCAGTTTTCCATGAAGGACTTGGGTGAAGCCTCCTACATCCTAGGCATCCAGATTGTCAGGGACAGATCTAAAAGGATGTTAGGACTCACCCAAAGCTCGTATACGGAGAAAGTGCTAAAGAGATATCGAATGGACAACTCCAAACGAGGATTCCTTCCAATGAGGCATGGGATCAAGTTATCCAAGAAACAGTCCCCACAGACTGATGAGGAACTTGAAAGGATGAAGGTCATCCCCTATGCTTCTGCCGTAGGTAGCATACAATATGCGGTTCACTGCACTAGGCCTGACATTGCATACGCTTTCAGCGTGACAAGCAGATATCAGTCCTGCGCAGGAGAGGCACATTGGAATGTTGTTAAGGGCATCCTTAAGTACCTAAGGAGGACTAAGGACATGTTCCTAGTCTATGGCAATGGAGAACTAATTCTGGAAGGCTTTAGCGACGCTAGCTTCCAGTCTGATGACGATGATGCCAAGTCTCAATCGGGGTACGTATTCAAACTCAATGGAGGAGTAGTAGCTTGGAAAAGTTCCAAGCAAGCAACCATTGCTGACTCCACCACAGAGGCTGAATACATAGCAGCTTCAGAAGCTGCTAAGGAAGCGGTTTGGATGAGAAACTACATCCAAGAGTTGGGTGTAGTGCCTAGCATCGCCGAGCCTTTTCTCATCTTCTGTGATAACAACGGCGCTATAGCGCAAGCAAAGGAACCGAGATCTCATCACCGTTCCAAACACATTCTTAGACGCTACCATCTTCTTAGAGAAATGGTAGGCAGAGGTGACGTCCGAATGGACCGAGTCAACTCGGCAGACAACACAGCAGACCCGCTGACAAAGCCTATGTCGCAGAGCGCTCATACGCAACATCTTGAGAAGATGGGGATTAAGAATATGGGCAATTGGCTTTAAAGGTAAAGTGGGAGATTGTTAGAATAGGTGACCATGTAAGCCAATTTCGGCAGGAATATGTAACCTATGTCTAGACAATTTTTTGGTATTTGATAAAAACATTTATGAATAAAGAAGTGAAAATTTATATGGCAATACTTTGTTTACATTCACTTATCTGCATTTACATTTCTGTTCACTACGCAAACAAAGCCCACGGATTGAGAAACGATTTCGGGGACTGGGACTACGCTTGGAGGTAGGTCCATGAAATCAGTCTTACCGAATCAGTCCGGAAATCTCCAAGTCAAGGAATCCCGAAAATGGGTACCGGGATTCCCTTTGAGACTTGCACTAAGCATCTGCTGTCGTATTTCATCGACGGGTGACGAAGGTCGTCTAAGCAGTGTTAGTGGGTCAGCATGCTAGGAAGCAGCTGACTGAGGTGACTCGCGGGAACCGTCTTACGGAGGACCTTGAGTATGGTCAGCAAGGTATGACGTGTATTCCCGGTTCCAACGGTACAGGCCAAGTCCTTTGACTTGAGGAACTGCTGAGTTTACCTGTGCATCAGGTCTGTATCTTAGATATGGTGAGAGATTGCCAAAATACTCTTGAGTAGTCATAAGCCATGTCTAGTGCAGCTCGGGTGTACAAAGTGACAGTAGTTTCCAAGAAAGGATCTGTCTCCTGTCAAAAGGCATTGACAGTTGAGTCTCATGTATGCTCTGTGTCTTGTTCCTAAAATCTGTGGCCACAGTAACTGAACAGAAGGGAAGGTTTCCCTTGCGGCGTTTAGTAAGGACAGACCAACACTTAGGTCCAAAATGGGTACCTGCATTTTTCGTGCCCTAGACCCTAAGTGATGAGACCGAAGACAGAAGGAAAAGTGTACTATTAGAGCCTAAATGTTCATCCCCGAATATTTCACCTAGTCTCTAGTGCCATGGACCGTTACTAGATGGCCACCCATGGTAACGGACGGATTCTGGGAATCCGACCAAGTCTAGCTGAATGGTGAACCTAAAGATTCACACACTATCCACACACACTTAATATTTAATTTGGGATTAAATATTGAAGTAAAGGAATGATTAAATTAGATTTAATCGGGTCCTATATTTTCTTGGAGAAATTAATTCCTTCTATTTGATAAAGGGAATTAAATTAATAAATAGGATTTATTAAAGGGTTGATTTAATGGGCTTAGAATAAATATTAATATTTACTTATTATATTATATTTATTCTTTTAGCCTTTTGGAATATTTAATAGGATTTAAATATTCCATTAAATTAAAATCAACGGTTGAGATGGAAAGGGGAGATGGAAGGCTAGGATTCGTTTGACTAGGTCAAACACTAGTTTGACTAGGACTTTGACTAGGTCAAAATCCTAGTCAAATTAGAGTTCTTAGAGTTGGAGTTTAAAGAGGATTAAACTCCTCCTCTATATAAACCTCTAGCCTCCAACAATTGGAGGATGATGATTCTTGAAAATACACACCCAACACACACTCTCCCCTCTCCTCACCTCTCGTCCGCCCCTCTCTCTCTAACAAGAAAATATTTTTCTTAGTTCTTTTGTTCTTGGAACATTAGAACTTAGATGAATCAATACCGTTAATTGATAACGTGTTGTTGATTCATCCACTCCAAAAACAAATACTTGTTCGTTGCTAGCACGAGGTGCAAGATACGTGGGTGGATCGTGTGTCACGATTTGGAGGGTCTCAAGAACGAGATCTCGGTGCAAAATGGGGAACAACGCGAGTAGCCGTTGAAGACGAAAACGACAACGGGTAGGTCTCGTTTTACTTTTTCGTGCCTCTTTAATTTTCAACTCTATGGCCTCCATGATTTCTTTACATGTTATATGATCATGAGATACACCGAACGCCCGGGAACCTCAAGGGCACACCCCTTGAGCATGTTCTTTTTAAATTTAAAGCATGCTTTAATTTTTGTATGATTATTTTTATCGCGCTTCCGCATTCGCGCAATTCCCGAGACGATCCACCAATTTCTTTCAAAAAATACTTGCTTGGAGAGGAGTTTGGGGCAATCCCTCTTCCAATGCCCTTTCTCACGGCAATGAATAGATATGTCACTTGCCCTCGAGTGTTGCTTTGAGTCAACCTTCCTTTTCCCTTTGCCTTTCCCCACCTTGGCAATGGGAACACTCTTAGTGTTGGTAGCGGCTTTGACGGCCTTTCCCATTCCCTTCTTCCTTTTCCATCCTCTAGCACCCTTGCCTTTCATCTTGGAAGTCGAAGCCTATCCAAACAATACCGATGGTGTAGACCTCTTAGTCGTTGCCTCGTATTGCACCAACATATTGATCAACTCATGGATACCCTTCTCAAGAGTATTCATGTTGTAGATAACAATGAATTGGTCGAAGGAAGGTGGAAGTGACTGAAGGATCACATCAATGTACGTCTCGTTATCGAGCCCTGCTTTGAGGTCTTCGAGCTTTTCCACCATGGTGAGCATCTTGCCCCCATGCTCATGTACAGAGGACCCTTCAGTTATTTTAGTTTCAAAGAACACCTTCGTCGCGACATATCTAGTATGTCGATCTGGGACTGCATAGCAATCCTTCAGGCGAGCCATAATGGAAGGGACATCGTCTAGTCTCTCATACTGCTTCTGAATCTTATTCGTCATAGAGGCAAGTATGATGCTACAGACTCTCTTGTTATCCTGATGCCATGTCTCGAACGTCTCACGTTCCTCTGGCGTGGATCCTTCCGGGAAGGTCCGAGGAAACGGCTTGTCCATGACATAGCCTTGGTTCTCGTAATCGAGTACTATCCTCAGATTGCACAACCAGTCGTTGTAATTGATTTCATTAAACTTGTTTGTCTCAAGTGTGATTGATAATGGGTTCTTAGACATTTTAAATCTACATTTAAAAACAGAACTTCAATCTGCAGAATTAAATAAAAGGTTTTAATAAAAATTAAAGACTTGGACTTCAGTCATTTAATTCTCCCACTATTTATACGAAAACACGATACTCTCAAACGTTGTTTTGGAAAACTCTTTTCCTACTGGGCTCGGGATCCACATCAATATCTTCCATGCCCTGCTTTTACGATTCGCATGGAAAATAACCTATGGGAGGTGTTCCATATCATTCTCGTTCCATGAGATTCCCAAGATAACTGCTTCACCCTTTTACGTGATCCCGAGGGCTCCAAGCGAATCACGTTATTCGAACGTTAGACTCGACCCAATCAACCGATTCATAGACTCACTGCTACCCCCACGACTCGTGAGACAGGCAACAGGAGTGTACTCTTCGGTCATGACAAAGTCCAGCTTCTTTTAAGCACGATAGTCGTGCCATGACTCGTGAGACCACGATATCGACTGAAACTAGCTTCCTCACTTTGTCATGGATGGAAGGCCCATATGGATGAACTCCTAGAATCCTAGTCCATTTATTAAGGGTCTAATATTCAACTTGGTCTAATCAAGTGAGATTTTAATGACTGAGATCTCATACATACATACATTCAGCCATAATGCATTATAAAGATTTGCTTATCGTAGCAACAATACGATAAATAAACCATTCATTCACCATAAGAGCCACATGCAAAATTATATCCTAGCACGCCCCTGTTGGATGATCACAAGCCCGAATCCTATGTGACCCACTGAGCCCGCAGTGGATCTATGGTCAATCTAGGGTTGGTCCTACATTATTACAATTAATAATAGCAACCCATCAACACACTAATGGGCCTTACCTCCTTCTCCGCCGGGCCTCCATCGAACTCCTTGGATTCTCTTTTCTGGGTTCTCCTTCTAGGCCATCCTTCATCTCCACCATGGAAATAAAAACCAAATACTACCTCACCACTATACTACTCTCATTACAAATTTAAAAAGAAACCCCAACGAAAACCCGGGGGGAGTACAATTGGAGGGAGATGTTAGAATAGGTGACCATGTAGCCAATCTTGGCAGGCGAAATATAACCTATGTCTAGAGAATTTCAAGGATTTGATAAATTATTAATGAATAAGAACTGTTATTCATTTGGCATTATTTTGTTTGTGTTCACTTTATCTGCTTTATATATCTGTTCACTACACTAACAAAGCCCACGGACTGAAAACGTATTTCGGGGACTGGGACTACGCTTGGAGGTAGGTCGATGAAATCAGTCCCGTCGAATCAGTTCGAAAATATCCAAGTCAAGGAATCTCGAAAATGGGTACCGAGATTCCCCTTGAGACTTGCACTAAGCATCTGCTGTCGTATTTCATCGACGGGTGACGAAGGTCGTCTAAGCAGTGTTAGTGGGTTAGCTTGCTAGGGAGCAACTGACTGAGGTGACTCGCGGGAACCATCTTACGGAGGACCTTGAGTAGGGTAGGATAGGTATGACGTGTGTTCCCGGTTCCAACAGTACAGGTCAAGTCCTTTGACTTGAGGAACTGCCGAGTTTTACCTGTATATTAGGGTTGTATCTTAGATATGGCGAGAGATTGCCAAGAAGCACTTGAGTAGTCATAAGTCATGTCTAGTGCAGCTCCGATGTACAGAGTGACAGTAGTTTCCAAGAAAGGATCTGTCTCCTGTCAAAAGGCATTGACAGTTGAGTCTCACAAATGCTCTGTGTCTTGTCCCAAAAATCTGTGGCCACAGTAACTGAACAGAAGGGAAGGTTTCCCTTGCGGCGTTTAGTAAAGGACAGACCGACACTTAGGTCCAAAATGGGTACCTGCATTTTCCATGCCCTAGACCCTAAGTGGTGAGACCGTAGACAGAAGGACAAGTGTGCTGTTAGAGCCTAAATGTTCATCCCCTTAAATTCACCTAGTCTCTATTGCCATGGACCGTTGCTAGATGGCCACCCATGATAACGGGCGGATTCTAAGAATCCGACCAAGTCAAGCTGAAAGGTGAACCTAAAGAATCACACACAATCCGCACACATAAAGTATTTAATTTAGAATTAAATATCTATACTATTATAAAAGAGAACTCTAATGTCGTACCAACTTTAGAATTGTCAAATTTACCCTTCAATCCACTAAATCTTTTTTAAAAAAAATTGGTCATAATAGTAATTTCAAAAAATCTTCAATAAACCCACTATTAAATTTTATATTTTCTCTCTCCCCTCACCTCACCCCACTTCTCCCAAACCCTCTCTTCCCACATTTCTTTTCTCTACCCACAACATACCACACACAACAAACCTCTTTCTTTTGCAATCTCATATGTTTAAGCAACCATTTGTAATTTCATGCTTTTAGTTTCTAAAAGTTAGAATATCTTTTGTGTAATTTAGTAGATAATTTGGCTAATACTATAATTCTTCATGCACGTACCTCAAGGATCGCGATTTTGCCCAAGTCACTGATTGTTATACCTGTAGAGATCAGGTGAATTTTTTTATCCCATATTCTTTTTTCCATGTTACTTGGTGATTTGATCGTCAGAAGTCGTTGCTTTTGTTTCTTTTTTTTGGAATTAGATAGCCGGTAATATAATTATCATGGTGTAATACTTTCAATTCAACTGTATTAATATTATATTGTGCTCTCAGTTAAAACCATAAGTCGATTTTGAGCATGTCTTCATTATATTCTTATTCGATGTTATGTTTTATTTTGTTAGAAGTTAGTGCTTTTGTTTCTCTTCTTCAGAATTAAATAGTTGGTAATATGATTATCATGGTGTAACACTTCACCTTTAGTGCACTTGGTGATTTTTACTTTGTAATCTCCTAGCAAACCAGTGTTATCAACTTGCTCAAGAGAGATTTTTGATGATTTTTGTTTATTAACTTTATTTGGCCTCAAATTTCCTTTTGCCTTAGTGATTTGAAATTATTAGGATAGGTTCATTAGCCTCCATGTAACCATATATACAAGAAGCATACGTCAGCACGCCTCCATGTAAGTATTTTTTTTTATGTTTTTATTTGTGAAAACAGTAAAAGAAAGATGGTTCGTATAAATTTAGGGTTAGGGTATATATCTCCACTAAATTTTACCAAATCTTTTAGAGTCTTAGTATTTTGATTATTTATGAATGAGGTTGTTATTGAACAAAAATTTTCGTTTTGAAAATTTGAATTTCTACAGAAAAGTTCTAGAGGAAAAAGAAAGAAAAAAGTCTGACGATGACTGATGAATAATTTGACATACGCGTGCATGCGACTAAAATCCTTTTAAGATAAAAATAAAAATGACAATAATTGATGCCCATATATTATTTTTAGGATTTAGGTAAATGAAAAAATATGATTTCTTTTTTATTTTTTTAAAGTATAGAAATAAATATTTCAATTAATGTTGTATGATTGTAACGCGAATTATACTAATTTAATTATACAGAATAGAGTCGTGGTTTCTACCATATAAAGACTTTTAATTTGGGTGGATATGGTTGATTCCTTTATGGGTTATGGTACTCCAAAAATGAAAATTCCAATTTTGACGACCTTAAATTCTATGCCTGATTGATTAAATCTTTATGTCTATTTAGTTACAACTTTTGATTTGTTAATGCAATATCTTTTATTTGCCATCTATTTGCCCACCTTAGTTGATATTCTTCTATTCTTTTCTCTCGAAACTTTTTACTGTTTTCATTGTTTAATATTATAAGGGCAAAATTACACTTTTGGCCCATAGCGGGTTGAGAAAAGTAAATAAGTTGTAATGTGGTTATTAAAATTAATTGAATTACTATTATATTTTTTTAAAGAATTGGAATGAAATAAAGTGTACGACAAAAGGAGTTTTTTCTATAATAGTAATTGTAAATATATATGTCTTAGATGTATTTTCTTGGAGCAGATAACATGGACTAACTTCACTTAAAAATGTTGTCTTGGGTACATAAATGTGTAATTTCTTTGATTTTAATTAGGTTGTCAGCATGGTTCTTTATTTTTGAATACCGAAAATGATTAAGTTATATGTTCGTTGAGTTTGAAATTTTCAAAACAATGGGGATAGCTTGACTCTTTACTTAAGTTTTATTTATTTGTTTACCATCTCAAAAATCGATCAAAGGATTAATTTTATGAAAATATATGGAGAGTGAGATTAGTGTCATAATTTGTCAACTTTTTCAGTGGAGTGCGAGTTGACTAGCAGAAGTATGGGTTGAAGCTAGCTTTCTTCGAGATTTTTTGAAGTTTCATTGAGTTCCAGGTTTGAAAGGATTATTATCTTTTTCGATTTTCTGCTTTACATGCCTTTGTTGAGGGGATATTTTCTTTTTGTTTTCTTTTTTGATACAATTCAGGGGTTTCTACTACTACTACTACTACTACTACTACTACTACTACTACTACTGTATATATTATCCATTATTTAATTGGTGTCAAGTTATATACTATCCAATTCAAAATTTTACGTGATATGCTATTCAAGTATAGAGGCAAATATTTGAGTTATTTTTTGTTACATCCCTATAAATGCTTAAGATATGGTTCACAAGTAGAAAATAGGGAAATCAACACAATCAATCCACGGCTTACAAGTTGCATTTGTTGAAGCTGATTTCGAAGAGAAGACATCGAATTCATGAGAGAGACGTAAGGCAAGCAACGAGTACTGGAGAGCGAAAAATTATCTTACAAGAAAGCACCAATAGGCCATGCTTTATTAATAGTATAGGTTTATAATTTTTATATTGTTGGTAGAAATTAGTATAAAGTCTACTAATTATTTATTATATTCTCTATTTTCTTAAATTTTTAATTTTGGTTAGATATTTCGTTTCATAGGAAAAAAAATCCTATTTGAATTTGGCAATAAAAATATAAGTGAATTTTACAAAAAAGAATGTGTAATTTGAATAGTTGAGTTATTAATTTGATAGTTTTATCTAAATATCCCATTTTAATGTGGTTTTCATTGTTTTATAGTACGAGTTATCAACTAATCTTACACTCTAATGGTTGTGCGATACTTAAAGTATGATATATTATTTCGAAAAATGAGTTAGAATTAAAGAATCTATATTATTATAAAAGAGAACTCTAATGTCGTAACAACTTTAGAATTGTCAAATTTACCCTTCAATCCACTACATCTTTTTTTAAAAAAATTGGTCATAATAGTAATTTCAAAAATCTTCAATAAACCCACTATTAAATTTTATATTTTCTCTCTCCCCTCACCTCACCCCACTTCTCCCAAACCCTCTCTTCCCACGTTTCTTTTCTCTACCCACAACATACCACAGACACCAAACCTCTTTCTTTTGCAAACTCATATGTGTAAGTAATGATCATCTTACAGAATGATCACCTCTTGCCAGATCCAAGATATAACTATTCTGTGTACGTGACTGCCATGGTTCCTCAAGTCTAAGGACTACTCCCGTACTATCGGAACCGGGGAAATCCAATCATACCAAACAGGCCTCCAAGGTTTCCATATGATGATCTCCGCTAGTCAGTTCAGTCGGCTCGATCCTAGTCGACCAACCCATCAAGATCGTGTAGGCATCCCACGCCTGTCGCCGATGAAACACGGCACTCATCCAACGAACACGACTCTTGGTGCAAGTCTCTATAGGACTCTCGATGCCCTATCTAGAGGTCCTCGACTTGGAACATTTTAGACCCAACTCTTTATCAGTTGGTTTCATGACAACCATCCAATGCGTGGCCCAACTACATGAGTTGTTAATTGTGGTCTGTGGGCTTTGTTGTGATATATGTAAAATACCATTTTAGCATATGAAAAATGAGTGCAACAAAGAAAGTACTGAAAGAAATCGGTGGATCGTCCCGGGAATTGCGCGAATGCGGAAGCGCGATAAAAATAAACATACAAAAATTAAAGCATGCTTTTAATTTAAAAGAACACGCTCAAGGGGTGTACCCTTGAGGTTCCCGGGCGTTCGGTGTATCTCATGATCATATAACATGTAAAGAAATCATGGAGGCCATAGAGTTGAAAAAAATAAAGAGGGATGAAAAATAAAACGAGACCTACCCGTTGTCGTTTTCGTCTTCAACGGCTACACGCGTTGTTCCCCGTTTTGCACCGAGATCTCGTTCTTGAGACCCTCCAAATCGTGACACACGATCCACCCACGTATCTTGCACGTCGTGCTAGCAACGAACAAGTATTTTTGGAAAGGATAGATCAATCACACGTTATGAATTAACGGGACTAATCTTCCTTAGTTCTAATGTTCCAAGAACAAAAGAACAAGAAATAATTTTCTTGGAGAGTGAGAGAGAGAGAGGCGGACGAGATGTAGGAGAGGGGGGAGTGTGTGTTGTGTGTGTGATTTCAAGAATCATCATCATGCAATAGTTGGAAGCTAGAGGTATTTATAGAGGAGGTGTTTAATCCTCTTTAAACTCCAACTCTAAGAACCCTAATTTGACTAGGATTTTGACCTAGTCAAAGTCCTAATCAAACTAGTGTTTGACCTAGTCAAACAAATCCTAGCCTTCCATCTCCCCTTTCCATCTCAACCGTTGATTTAAATTTAATGGAATATTTAAATTCCATTAAATATTCCAAAAGGCCAAATAAATATAATAAACAAATATTAATATTTATTTTAGGCCCATTAAATCAATTCCCTTAATAAATCCAATTTATTAATTTAATTCTCTTTATCAAATAGAAGGAATTAATTTCTCCAAGAAAATATAGGACCCGATTAAATCTAATTTAATCATTCCTTTACTCCAATATTTAATTCCAAATTAAATACTAAGTGTGTGTGGATAGTGTGTGACTCTTTAGGTTCACCATTCAGCTAGACTTGGTCGGATTCCTAGAATCCGTCCGTTACCATGGGTGGCCATCTAGCAACGGTCCATGGCACTAGAGACTAGGTGAAATATTGAGGGATGAACATTTAGGCTCTAACAGTACACTTGTCCTTCTGTTTTCGGTCTCATCACTTAGAGTCTAGGGCACGGAAAATGCAGGTACCCATTTTGGACCTAAGTGTCGGTCTGTCCTTACTAAACGCCGCAAGGGAAACCTTTCCCTTCTGTTCAGTTACTGTGGCCACAGATTAGACACAGATCATACATGAGACTCAACTGTAAATACCTTTTGACAGGAGACAGATCCTTTCTTGGAAACTACTGTCACTCTGTACACCCGAGCTGCACTAGACATGGCTTATGACTACTCAAGAGTATTTTGGCAATCTCTCACCATATCTAAGATACAGACCTGATGTACAGGTGAACTCAGCGGTTCCTCAAGTCAAAGGACTTGGCCTGTACCGTTGGAATCGGGAATACTCGTCATACCTTGCTGACCATACTCAAGGTCCTCCGTAAGACGGTTCCCGCGAGTCACCTCAGTCAGCTGCTTCCTAGCATACTGACCCACTAATACTGCTTAGACGACCTTCGTCACCCGTCAATGAAATACGACAGCAGATGCTTAGTGCAAGTCTCAAAGGGAATCCCGGTACCCATTTTCGGGATTCCTTGACTTGGAGATTTCCGGACTAATTCGGTAAGACTGATTTCATGGACCTACCTCCAAGCATAGTCCTAGTCCCCGAAATCGATTCTCGGTCCGTGGGCTTTGTTTGCATAGTGAACAGAAATGTAAATGCAGATATAAGTGAATGTAAACAAAGTATTGCCATATGAATTTTCACTTCTTTATTCATAAATGTTTTTATCAAATACCAAAAATTGTCTAGATATAGGTTACATATTCCTGCCAAAATTGGCTTACATGGTCACCTATTCTAACAATCTCCCACTTGACCTTTAAAGCCAATTGTCCATATGCTTAATCCCCATCTTCTCAAGATGTTGCGTATGAGCGCTCTGCGACATAGGCTTTGTCAGCGGGTCTGCTGTGTTGTCTGCTGAGTTGACTCGGTCCATCTGAAAGAATGTGTGGATCGGCCCGGGAGATGAGCGCGTATAGCGGAAGCGCGAAATAGTGCGTAATAAAATAATTACAAAGCATAATTAAAAAGAATTTAAATAATGCAAAACATACATAAACGAATCAAGGGGTGTGCCCTTGATTCTCCCGGGCGTTCGGTGTATCTCATGTTCAATAAAACACAACATGGAGGCCATAGAATTGAAACCGAAAAGAACATAATTAAAGAACCTACCCGGTTGTAGTTTTGTCTTCGTTCGGCTACATGCATTGTTCCCCGTTTTGCACCAAGATCTCAAAGAAGAGACCCTCTAAATCATCTCACTCGCTCCACCGGAAAGCAAACAACCCTTGTGCTAGCAAGAAATTATTTGGGGAGAAGAGACATCGATACACGCTATGAATTAACGCAATCAATGTCTCTTATGTTCTTAACTTGAATAAATCAAGAAGAACAAAGTATAATTCTTGGAGAGAAAAGAAGGGGATGGACGAAAATTTGAGGGAGATGAGAGTTGTAGAGAATACTAGGTGTGAGTGTGTGTTTTTTGAGTATTTATAGAAGATGGAATTTCCTATTCCTTCTCAAACTCTTCCAAAGAGACACACTTTGACTAGGATTTTGACCTAGTCAAATCCTAGTCAAATTAGGCTTTGATTAAGTCAAATTAATCATGGCCCTTCATCTCATCATTCTCAAGATCAAATCTTGTCCATCCATTTTGATGGGCTTCATGGAATGGGCCTATTTAAATCTAAATTAAATATTCCCATGGACTTTATATTAAATCATATTTAATATACTAAGCCCATTAATTAATTAATGGAAATGACTTATTTAATTCTAAATTAAATAGTCCCATGGACTTTATATTAAATCTTATTTAATATATCAAGCCCATTAATTAATTCCATATAATGGGATTATTTAATTCTAAATTAAATAGTCCCATGCACTTTATATTAAATCCTGTTAGAATAGGTGACCATGTAAGCCAATTTTGGCAGGAATATGTAACCTATGTCTAGACAATTTCAGGTGTTTGATAAATCATTAATGAATAAAGAAGTGAATTTCATTTGGCATCACTTTGTTTGTGTTCACTTATATTTGTTTTCCATATCTGTTCACTACGCAAACAAAGCCCACGGACTGAGAATCAATTTCGGGGACTGGGACTACGCTTGGAGGTAGGTCCATGGAATCAGTCTTCCCGAATCGGTCCGGAAATCTTCAAGTCAAGGAATCCCGAAAATGGGTACCGGGATTCCATTTGAGACTTGCACTAAGCACCTGCTGTCGTGTTTCATCGACGGGTGACGAGGGTCGTCTAAGCAGTGTTAGTGGGTTAGCATGCTAGGACGCAGCTGACTGAGGTGACTCGCGGGAACCGTCTTACGGAGGACCTTGAGTATGGTCAGCAAGGTATGACGTGTATTCCCGGTTCCAACGGTACAGGCCAAGTCCTTTGACTTGAGGAATTGCTCAGTTTACCTGTACGTTAGGGCTGTATCTTAGATATGGTGAGAGATTGCCAGAATTCTCTTTGGTAGTCATAAGCCATGTCTAGTACAGTTCTGGTGTACAAAGTGACAGTAGTTTCCAAGAAAGGATCTGTCTCCTGCCAATAGGCATTGACAGTTGAGTCTCATGTATGCTCTGTGTCTTGTCCCTAAAATCTGTGGCCACAGTAACTGAACAGAAGGGAAGGATTCCCTTGCGGCGTTTAGTGAGGACAGACCGACACTTAGGTCCAAAATGGGTATGTTAGAATAGGTGACCATGTAAGCCAATTTTGGCAGGAATATGTAACCTATGTCTAGACAATTTCAGGTGTTTGATAAATCATTAATGAATAAAGAAGTGAATTTCATTTGGCATCACTTTGTTTGTGTTCACTTATATTTGTTTTCCATATCTGTTCACTACGCAAACAAAGCCCACGGACTGAGAATCAATTTCGGGGACTGGGACTACGCTTGGAGGTAGGTCCATAGAATCAGTCTTCCCGAATCAGTCCGGAAATCTCCAAGTCAAGGAATCCCGAAAATGGGTACCGGGATTCCATTTGAGACTTGCACTAAGCACCTGCTGTCGTGTTTCATCGACGGGTGACGAGGGTCGTCTAAGCAGTGTTAGTGGGTTAGCATGCTAGGACGCAGCTGACTGAGGTGACTCGCGGGAACCGTCTTACGGAGGACCTTGAGTATGGTCAGCAAGGTATGACGTGTATTACCGGTTCCAACGGTACAGGTCAAGTCCTTTGACTTGAGGAATTGCTGAGTTTACCTGTACATCAGGGCTGTATCTTAGAAATGGTGAGAGATTGCCAGAATTCTCTTTGGTAGTCATAAGCCATGTCTAGTGCAGTTCTGGTGTGCAAAGTGACAGTAGTTTCCAAGTGTACTGTTAGAGCCGAAATGTTCATCCCTGAATATTTCACCTAGTCTCTAGTGCCATGGACCGTTGCTAGATGGCCACCCATGGTAACGGAAGGATTCTAGGAATCCGACCAAGTCTAGCTGAAAGGTGAACCTAAAGAGTCACACACTATCCACACACATTTAGATATTTAATTAGGAATTAAATATTGGAGCGAAGGAATGATTAAATCGGATTTAATCGGGTCCTTTATTTTTTCTTGGAGAAATAATTCCTTCTATTAGATATAAGGAATTAAATTGATAAATTAGATTTATCAAAGGGATTTATTTAATGGGCTTAAATAATATTTATATTTATTTTAGCCTCTTGGAAATATTTAAATAGGTTTTAAATATTCCATTAAATTAAATTAAATCAACGGTGAGATGAATGGGAGAGATGGATGGCTAGGATTGTTTTGACAAGGTCAAAACACTACTTTGACTAGGACTTTGACTAGGTCAAAATCCTAGTCAAAATAGAGTTCTTGAAAGAGGAGTTTAAAGAGGATTAGACTCCTCTTCTATATAAACCCCTAGCATCCTACAAGTTGAAGGATGATGAATCTCCAACACACACACACAACACACACACACTCGGACCTCTCCCTCTCATCACTCGTCCGCCTCTCTCTCTCCAAGAAACACATTCCACTAGTTCTCTTGTTCTTGGAACATTAGAACTTTGATGAATCAATACCATTAATTCATAATGTGTTATTGATTCATCCACTCCAAATATTATACACTTGTTCGTTGCTAGCACGACGTGCAAGATACGTGGGTGGATCGTGTGTCACGATTTGGAGGGTCTCAAGAACGAGATCTTGGTGCAAAACGGGGAACAACGCGTGTAGCCGTTGAAGACGAAAACGACAACGGGTAGGTCTCGTTTTAGATTTTCGTCCTCTTTTATTTTCAACCCTATGGCCTCCATGATATGTTATATGTGATTTATTCATGAGATACACCGAACACCCGGGAAATTTCAAAGGCACACCCTTTGAAACGTGTTTTAATTTAAAAGCATGTTTAAATTCCCTTTTAATTTTTTTTTAATTATACCGCGCTTCCGCATTCGCGCTTTTCCCAGGACGATCCACAATTCCTTTCAGTGGTATCAGAGCCCGGTTCGGTGTATAGGCCTAGGGTTTATGTGTTAGAATAGGTGACCAGAAAGCCAATAGGTTTGGCGATTTGTAACCTATCTGACAACTTGATGTGAATGTAATATTATTATGTGATGAATAAGATGAGTGTTCGTCACCAATGGTACCTTCTTTGTTGCGCTCATCTTACATTTGTTAATATGATTGGTTTTCCCCGGTTCCGATAGTACGGGAGTAATCCTCAGACTTGAGGAATCATGGCAGTCACGTGCACAGGACGGCTGTATCTTGGATCTGGCGAGAGGTGATCATTCTGTAAGATGATCATTATAAGCCTTGTCCAGTGCAGTCAGAATGTGTAGCGAGGACGGTGGATTCCAAGAAGAGGATCCGTCCCCTGTCAGTATATGACAGAGGTATCTCCTATGCACTCGGAGACACGTAATGCTGTTTGAAGCTGTGGCCACAGTGGTTGGTCGAACAGGGAATGGTTTCCTGTGTCGATGCAATGAAGCATACGTAGTCTCGAGTATTAAGCATAGATGCCTAGTCAAGGATGGGAACCGACGCCCAATTCCATACCCTAGACTAAGGCCGGGAGACGGTAGACGGAAGGATCGTACCCGTACGGAATCGGCGCCTAAATGTTCATGCCAATTCACCTAGTCTCTAGTGCCATGGACCGTTGCTAGACGGCCACCCATGGTAACGGGCCCTTGTGGAACACGGGCCCAAGTCTAGCTGAGGGTGAACCTAAAGGGTCACACACAAATCACCGAGGAGGTTGAGAGATCAACTTGGAGTCAATCTCGAAGGATAAAATAAGTAATTGGATTACTTAAGGGAAAGTCCATTGGATGGACGGGCCGATATTGTATCGGGCTTTCATTTAATCGGTAAATTGGATTTTCGATTAAATATGGAAAGTTGAGATGTTGAGACGTTGGATCTTTTAATTGGATTAAAAGATCAACGGGAATAATTTAAGTGGACATTAAATTGGATTTAATATTGGGTTCGTCGTAATTGGATTACGATAAAACCCGGGCCGTTAAATTATACCCGAGAGGAGAAATAATTCCTAATTTGGAATAGGAAGAAGTTGGACTTCTTCCCTTAATTAAACATAGCCGACATGCTCCCTTGGAGGAAGCAAAATTAGCCATGTTGCATGCTAGGTGGTATGTTGACTTGTCTCTTTTGGAAAGAGACAAATCAACTCCAATCAAGCTCTTCCCTTTTGGTATGATTTGATCATACCATAAATTTTGGTAGGCTTGATTGAAGAATTGATGGTGATTGATTGGAATGAATCTAGACATCCTTGGATGAACCTAGACACATTCCAATAATCACATTAATTATGTATATATATTAGAATATACAACACCTAGCATAAGTGATTCATTATTCATCTTTTTCTAGGAAAAAGAGAAGACAAAAATCCTCTCCTCTCTCTCAATTTTCGTGCTCCCTCCCTCTCTTACACTTGTGTTCTTCACTTGATTTTGAATCAAGAAAAAGAACAAAGTAAGTTTAAGAGAACACTAATTCATAGTGTTCTTCTCTAAAACCGATTCCTTCCTAAACCCGTTCTTTTCTAGCAAGAAGAACGTGTGTTTCTTCCGGTGTGGTGTGGATCACCTTTGGAGAATCCATACGTTTGGATTTCGTGAGCATTCCGGAGAAGGAACAACGCTAGTAGCCGGGAGCATACGCTAAACAATCAAAGGTAACGGTTTATTACGCTTTGATTGATTCCATTTATATATCTATGCCCTATGTGTTTAAATATATGTTTTAATATTTACACATCCTACATCGAACGCCCGGTTGAGCACCCAAGGGTACACCCCTTGGGATTCGCGTATTTTGAATTTTATTTAAATTTACGCACTTTCTCGCCTTTCTCGCTTCCGCTCGCGCTCCCGGGCAGATCCGCTTGTCCTTCAAGTGGTATCAGAGCCCGGTTCGATGTAAGGGGCACAGATCTATGTGTTTGGCATGATCTACTTGCTTTTAAATGGCTTTATTGGCATGTTAGATTACATAAATATGTGAATAATATGATGATTCAATTGTTTGGATTTAATGGACTTTTGGCATGCTTAATTTTGTTAGATTGGATCTAAAATTGCATGCTTATTTTCAGAATAATATTAATTTTATTGTGCTGAAACAGTTTTTGAAAAAATAAAAAATAAAAATTTGGTCGGGCCGGCAGTGGCCGCGCGCAGGCAGGCGCCTGCGCGCGCGCCATGCGCGCGGACGCTGCGCACAGCCGGCCAGCACAACGGCTGGGCCGTTTTGTGCCGTTTTTCGACTTTTTTCCGGAAAATTCGATTTTCTGTATTTTCTGCACAATATTCTGAAAATATATTAATTTTGCATTTTTGATTTTGGGATAATTGGATTATTCCTTGAATTAAATTTGCTTAATTAATTTGTGATTAATACATGCATTGGATGCATTGTTTAAAATGTCCATTAAATTTAAAATTTGAATTTTGCATATTATTTGTATATTTATGGTTTTGTGATGTTGGACATCACTTGGATATTTGGAATATCCATTGGTTATTTATGCATGATTATTTGGAATAATTATGTTATGTGAGTTGATGGAATCAACATGGGATGATCACAAGAGCCCTAGACCTTGTGTATGGATGAATGTATGATCATTTATTTTCTGTTGGGTGGGGCCTGCGTGCCTCTTGTTTTTGGGACTATCATCTCCCGTATTTTCAGCCTCATGATGTTAAGGCTTGTTTTCCTTATTACCAATGTATTACTTAAAGTTGTAATGAGAGTAGAAAGGATTGGTGAGGTTTCAATTTTAACAAGCAATTGGAGTCGGAGACCCCAAGGAGGAGCATCAAGGCGTGCAACAAGTGCACTACAAGGCCCATTGGAATGACAATGGGTATATTACTATTGTAATAATTTAGGACCACCCTAGACAGACCATAGACTCACTGCGGGCTCAGTGGGTCGCATAGGTTGGGCTTGTGATCATCCTAACAGGGGTATGCTATGTTTTCTGCATGCGGCGTATTTATTTATCGCTTTAAATATTGGATATTTATGCATGCTAAAACACAATAATGTGATGAGGTCTCGGTCATATACAAACTCTCATTTGGTTGGACCAAATTAAATATTAGGCCCAGAACGGACTTGGATCAAAATGGTATTTTGGTCTGTCCGAGCCTTCCATCCACAGCAATGTGGTGAGGAAGCTACCACTACCCAAGTGTGGTCTCACGAGTCGTGGCACACTTGGACTAGGGGAAAGCTGCACTATTGTTGTGAACAAAAAAGACTGCGCTCGTTGTTTCCCTGTCTCACGAGTCGTGGGGGGCGACAGTTTGAGGCATGATTTGGTTGATGGGTCGGGCCTAACACTGAGTAACATGGTTCGCTTGGAGTCCTCGGAACCATGCGAATAGGTGAGGCAAAATATCTTGGGAATCTCATTGGATGAGAATGATATTGGATATCTCCCACGAGGTCTTCTTCATGTGAATCGTAAAAGCGGGGCATGGAGATTACGCTTGTGGATCCCAAGCCCACTAGGAAATGGTTTCCCGAAACTCCGCTTGAGAGTGGCGGACTTTCGTATAAATAGTGGGAGGGTTAAAGACTAAAAGACCAAGTCTTCAACTTGAACAATAATATTACCATCATCTGCTAATTTCTGCTTTACATTTTCATTAATGTAGATATGTCTAAGAACCCGTTAACCATGATTCTTGAGACTAACAAATTCAACGGAACGAACTACTCGGACTGGCTGAGAAACCTGAGGATTGTCCTCGGTTTCGAGAACCAAGGCTACGTCTTGGACGAGCCGCCACCGAGCGTTTTACCGGAGGGGTCCATGCCTGAAGAACGTTTGACGTTCGAGAAATGGCATGAGGACAACCGGAAAGTACGCAGTATCATACTGGCTTCAATGTCTAACGACATCCAGAAGCAGTATGAGAGGCTGGACAACGTCTCCGCCATAATGCTCCGCATGAACGAGGTTTATGCGGTTCCGGATAGGCATATTAGATATGCCGCCACAAAAGCATTCTTTGGCACCAAACTCGCTGAAGGAGCGTCTGTACAGAGTCATGGGGTCAAGATGCTCTCCCTAGTGGAGAAACTCGAGGACCTTAAAGCTGGGCTTAACAATGACACGTACATTGACGTAATCCTCCAGTCGCTTCCTCCATCCTATGACCCGTTTGTTGTAAACTACAACATGAATGGACTTGAGAAATCTATTCATGAGTTGATCAACATGCTAGTCCAATACGAGGCAACGACCCACAAGTCGGCGCCGGCAGTATTGATAGGAGAGGCTTCGACCTCCAAGGTGAATGGCAAGAGGGCCGGACCCTGGAAGAGGAAGAAGGGCAAAGGGAAGACGGTTGCGGCCCCTGCTCGCGCTCCGGGCGTCCCTGTTGCTCCGGTTGGACCGAGCAAAGGGAAAGGGAAGGCCCGAGGTTCTCAGCGGTCCAAGGCAAATGATGTCTGCATGCATTGCCAAGGGAAAGGGCATTGGAAGAGGGAGTGCCCACAACTCCTCTCCAACCCAGGTGTGTTTGTGGTTGAAGTTAATATGATTACTAATTCTGCTTCATGGGTATTGGATACCGAGTGTGGTGCTCACATCTGCAATGATTTGCAGGCACTGCAAAGAAGCAGAAGGCTAACCAAGGATGAGATGATCCTGAGGCTAGGCGATGGCAAGGCCGTTGCTGCGGAGGCCGTAGGATCACTAGAGTTAGCCATTAGTAGTCATGTTAGGATTGTACTGAATGACTGTTTCTATGTACCTAGCATGATTAAAAACATTGTTTCCATCCCGGTCCTTGATAAGGAGGGATATGAATTTACCATCAATAAAAACGGTTTTTTCATTATCAAAGATGGTATTTCTCATTTGCTTGGTACATTGGTCAACAGTCTGTACATACTTCAACAGTCTAATTGGATTATGACTGCAGAACACAAACGAAAACGTGATGATCATAACGCACAGATATGGCATGCGAGGTTAGGTCATATCTCTAAAGATAGGATAAGAAGGTTGGTGGACTCAAAGAGTCTAGAAATAGACGATTTGGACAACCTACCGACCTGTGAATCCTGTCTAAAGGGAAAGATGACCAAGAAACCCTTTGTTGGACAAAGTAAGCTGGCCAGTGGTTTGTTGGATTTGATCCATACAGATGTCTGTGGTCCACTAAATACTCAGGCTAGAGGTGGGTACTCGTACTTCATAACCTTTACCGATGATCACTCACGGTATGGTTATGTTTACCTGATGAGGTACAAGTCTGAAGCCTTTGGAAGGTTTAAGGAATACAGACTTGAAGTAGAGAACCAAACCGGTCGAAAGATCAAAGCCCTTCGGTCGGACCGAGGTGGAGAGTATTTGAGTGGTGAGTTTACTGATTATTTAAAAGAGAATGGGATTCTCTCTCAGTGGACCCCTCTTGGAACACCGCAGCTTAATGGTGTGTCTGAAAGGAGGAATCGGACCTTGTTGGACATGGTCCGATCCATGATGAGTTTTACCGAACTACCCCTTTCCTTCTGGGGATTCGCTCTTGAGACGGCGGCCAAAGTTTTGAACTTGGCGCCATCTAAAAGGGTATCCCAGACGCCATATGAGATATGGCATGGCAAGCCTGCCTCCTACAAATACTTGAAAGTGTGGGGTTGCCCCGCATATGTCAAGAGATTAGTGGGAGATAAACTGGACTCGAGGTCTAGTTTATGCAGGTTTATCGGCTATCCAAAAGAAACTGCGGGGTATTATTTCTATGATCCCTCCGAGCAAAAGGTTTTTGTCTCGCGAAACGCAGTGTTCTTGGAAAAAGGTTTTCCATCGGATAGTCGACGCGATGAGGTACTCCTTGAGGAATCAAGTGAGGTACCCCATGAGGCGGCAGTGACATTTGAGCCAGTGGTTCCCACTGATATTGTTCCAGTCCTCCGTAGGTCGGCCTGCGTATCCGATGCACCTGATAGGTATGGATTTCTGGGTCTGACCAGTCAGTTGGATAATGATCCAAAGACGTACGGAGAAGCGATGTCGGACATCGATTCGGACAAGTGGCTTGAGGCCATGAAATCCGAGATGGACTCGATGGGTACAAACAAGGTTTGGACCCCAGTACATCTACCAAAAGGGGTTAAACCCGAAGCTGGAACATACGTTTTGATGAAGTCATACGGGGATATGATTTCATCAAGAACGAGTCCGATCCTTGTGTATACAAGAAGATCAGTGGGAGCTCAGTTACGTTTCTGGTGCTTTACGTGGATGACATCTTGCTCATTGGGAATGATGCTAAGATGTTGGGTACCACTAAAGCTTGGTTGTCAACACAATTCTCCATGAAGGATATGGGGGAGGCATCCTACATCCTTGGCATCAAGATCTACAGGGATAGATCTAAAAGGATGTTAGGAATGGCCCAGTCCTCGTACATTGAGAAAGTCTTGAAGAGATTCAAGATGGAGAACTCAAAACGAGGATTCCTTCCTATGAGGCATGGAATTAAGTTATCCAAGAAGCAGTCTCCTAAGACTGATGAGGAGCTTAAAAGGATGTTGGACATCCCCTATGCTTCAGCCGTAGGTAGCATACAGTATGCTGTTCAGTGCACTAGACCTGATGTGGCTTTCGCTTTGAGCGTAACTAGCCGATATCAGTTGTGTGCCGGGAGGCACACTGGAGTGCATTCAAGACTATCCTAAAGTACCTGAAAAGGACTAAGGACATGTTCTTGATCTACGGCAGTAGAGAGTTGATACTGGAAGGCTATAGCGACGCTAGCTTCCAGTCGGATGACGATGATGCCAAGTCTCAGTATGGTTTTGTATTTAGACTAAATGGTGGCGTGGTTACTTGGAAGGGTTCCAAGCAAGCTACCACGGCGTACTCCACCATAGAGTTTTGAATACATAGCGGCTTTGGAAGCTGCTAAGGAGTGGTTTGGTTGATGAGCTACATCCAAGGGTTGGATGTAGTACCTAGCATTGCTACGCCTGTAATTATCTTTTATGATAACAAAGGGGTGATAGCGCTAGCAAAGGAACCGAGATCTCATCACGATCCAAGCATATTCTTAGACGCTACCATCTGCTTAGAGAGATGGATAGCAGGACTGACGTTCGGTTGGGCCGAGTCAGCTCCGCAGAAAACATAGCAGATCCACTTGCTAAGCCCATGTCGCAAGTTGCCCATACTCACCATCTGAATAAGAGGTTTGAGGCCAATGGGTGATTGGCTTTAGGTCAAGTGGGAGATTGTTAGAATAGGTGACCAGAAAGCCAATAGGTTTGGCGATTCGTAACCTATCTGACAACTTGATGTGAATGTAATATTATTATGTGATGAATAAGATGAGTGTTCGTCACCAATGGTACCTTCTTTGTTGCACTCATCTTACATTTGTTAAAATGGTATTTAACTTATATCGCAACAAAGCCCACAGACCATGGATAACAACTCGTGCAGTTGGGCCACGCATTGGATGGTGGTCATGAAACCAACTGATTAAGAGTTGGGTCTGAATCGTTCCAAGTCGAGGACCTCGAGATAGGGCATCGAGAGTCCTATTGAGACTTGCGTCAAGAGTCGTGTTCATTGGATGAGTGCCGTGTTTCATCGGCGACAGGCGTGGGACGCCTACACGATCTTGATGGGTTGGTCGACTGGGGTCGAGCCGACTGGACTGACTCGCGGGGATCATCATATGGAAGCCTTGGAGGCTTGGTCGGTATGATTGGTTTTCCCCGGTTCCGATAGTACGGGAGTAATCCTCAGACTTGAGGAATCATGGCAGTCACGTGCACAGGACGGCTGTATCTTGGATCTGGCGAGAGGTGATCATTCTGTAAGATGATCATTATAAGCCTTGTCCAGTGCAGTCAGAATGTGTAGCGAGGACGGTGGATTCCAAGAAGAGGATCCGTCCCCTGTCAGTATATGACAGAGGTATCTCCTATGCACTCGGAGACACGTACATGCTGTTTGAAGCTGTGGCCACAGTGGTTGGTCGAACAGGGAATGGTTTCCTGTGTCGATGCAATGAAGCATACGTAGTTCTCGAGTATTAAGCATAGATGCCTAGTCAAGGATGGGAACCGACGCCCAATTCCATACCCTAGACTAAGGCCGGGAGACGGTAGACGGAAGGATCGTACCCGTACGAAATCGGCGCCTAAATGTTCACGCCAATTCACCTAGTCTCTAGTGCCATGGACCGTTGCTAGACGGCCACCCATGGTAACGGGCCCTTGTGGAACACGGGCCCAAGTCTAGCTGAGGGTGAACCTAAAGGGTCACACACAAATCACCGAGGAGGTTGAGAGATCAACTTGGAGTCAATCTCGAAGGATAAAATAAGTAATTGGATTACTTAAGGGAAAGTCCATTGGATGAACGGGCCGATATTGTATCGGGCTTTCATTTAATCGGTAAATTGGATTTTCGATTAAATATGAGAAGTTGAGATGTTGAGACGTTGGATCTTTGAATTGGATTAAAAGATCAACGGGAATAATTTAAGTGGACATTAAATTGGATTTAATATTGGGTTCGTCGTAATTGGATTACGATAAAACCCGGGCCGTTAAATTATACCCGAGAGGAGAAATAATTCCTAATTTGGAATAGGAAGAAGTTGGACTTCTTCCCTTAATTAAACATAGCCGACATGCTCCCTTGGAGGAAGCAAAATCAGCCATGTTGCATGCTAGGTGGTGGTATGTTGACTTGTCTCTTTTGGAAAGAGACAAATCAACTCCAATCAAGCTCTTCCCTTTTGGTATGATTTGATCATACCATAAATTTTGGTAGGCTTGATTGAAGAATTGATGGTGATTGATTGGAATGAATCTAGACATCCTTGGATGAACCTAGACACATTCCAATAATCACATTAATTATGTATATATATTAGAATATACAACACCTAGCATAAGTGATTCATTATTCATCTTTTTCTAGGAAAAAGAGAAGACAAAAATCCTCTCCTCTCTCTCAATTTTCGTGCTCCCTCCCTCTCTTACACTTGTGTTCTTCACTTGATTTTGAATCAAGAAAAAGAACAAAGTAAGTTTAAGAGAACACTAATTCATAGTGTTCTTCTCTAAAACCGATTCCTTCCTAAACCCGTTCTTTTCTAGAAAGAAGAACGTGTGTTTCTTCCGGTGTGGTGTGGATCACCTTTGGAGAATCCATACGTTTGGATTTCGTGAGCATTCCGGAGAAGGAACAACGCTAGTAGCCGGGAGCATACGCTAAACAATCAAAGGTAACGGTTTATTACGCTTTGATTGATTCCATTTATATATCTATGCCCTATGTGTTTAAATATATGTTTTAATATTTACACATCCTACATCGAACGCCCGGTTGAGCACCCAAGGGTACACCCCTTGGGATTCGCGTATTTTGAATTTTTATTTAAATTTACGCACTTTCTCGCCTTTCTCGCTTCCGCTCGCGCTCCCGGGCAGATCCGCTTGTCCTTCAAGTGGTATCAGAGCCCGGTTCGATGTAAGGGGCACAGATCTATGTGTTTGGCATGATCTACTTGCTTTTAAATGGCTTTATTGGCATGTTAGATTACATAAATATGTGAATAATATGATGATTCAATTGTTTGGATTTAATGGACTTTTGGCATGCTTAATTTTGTTAGATTGGATCTAAAATTGCATGCTTATTTTCAGAATAATATTAATTTTATTGTGCTGAAACAGTTTTGAAAAAATAAAAAATAAAAATTTGGTCGGGCCGGCAGTGGCCGCGCGCAGGCAGGCGCCTGCGCGCGCGCCATGCGCGCGGACGCTGCGCACAGCCGGCCAGCACAACGGCTGGGCCGTTTTGTGCCGTTTTTCGACTTTTTCCGGAAAATTCGATTTTCTGTATTTTCTGCACAATATTCTGAAAATATATTAATTTTGCATTTTTTGATTTTGGGATAATTGGATTATTCCTTGAATTAAATTTGCTTAATTAATTTATGATTAATACATGCATTGGATGCATTGTTTAAAATGTCCATTAAATTTAAAATTTGAATTTTGCATATTATTTGTATATTTATGGTTTTGTGATGTTGGACATCACTTGGATATTTGGAATATCCATTGGTTATTTATGCATGATTATTTGGAATAATTATGTTATGTGAGTTGATGGAATCAACATGGGATGATCACAAGAGCCCTAGACCTTGTGTATGGATGAATGTATGATCATTTATTTTCTGTTGGGTGGGGCCTGCGTGCCTCTTGTTTTTGGGACTATCATCTCCCGTATTTTCAGCCTCATGATGTTAAGGCTTGTTTTCCTTATTACCAATGTATTACTTAAAGTTGTAATGAGAGTAGAAAGGATTGGTGAGGTTTCAATTTTAACAAGCAATTGGAGTCGGAGACCCCAAGGAGGAGCATCAAGGCGTGCAACAAGTGCACTACAAGGCCCATTGGAATGACAATGGGTATATTACTATTGTAATAATTTAGGACCACCCTAGACAGACCATAGACTCACTGCGGGCTCAGTGGGTCGCATAGGTTGGGCTTGTGATCATCCTAACAGGGGTATGCTATGTTTTCTGCATGCGGCGTATTTATTTATCGCTTTAAATATTGGATATTTATGCATGCTAAAACACAATAATGTGATGAGGTCTCGGTCATATACAAACTCTCATTTGGTTGGACCAAATTAAATATTAGGCCCAGAACGGACTTGGATCAAAATGGTATTTTGGTCTGTCCGAGCCTTCCATCCACAGCAATGTGGTGAGGAAGCTACCACTACCCAAGTGTGGTCTCACGAGTCGTGGCACACTTAGACTAGGGGAAAGCTGCACTATTGTTGTGAACAAAAAGACTGCGCTCGCTGTTTCCCTGTCTCACGAGTCGTGGGGGGCGACAGTTTGAGGCATGATTTGGTTGATGGGTCGGGCCTAACACTGAGTAACATTGTTCGCTTGGAGTCCTCGGAACCATGCGAATAGGTGAGGCAAAATATCTTGGGAATCTCATTGGATGAGAATGATATTGGATATCTCCCACGAGGTCTTCTTCATGTGAATCGTAAAAGCGGGGCATGGAGATTACGCTTGTGGATCCCAAGCCCACTAGGAAATGGTTTCCCGAAACTCCATTTGAGAGTGGCGGACTTTCGTATAAATAGTGGGAGGGTTAAAGACTAAAAGACCAAGTCTTCAACTTGAACAATAATATTACCATCATCTGCTAATTTCTGCTTTACATTTTCATTAATGTAGATATGTCTAAGAACCCGTTAACCATGATTCTTGAGACTAACAAATTCAACGGAACGAACTACTCGGACTGGCTGAGAAACCTGAGGATTGTCCTCGGTTTCGAGAACCAAGGCTACGTCTTGGACGAGCCGCCACCGAGCGACTTACCGGAGGGGTCCATGCCTGAAGAACGTTTGACGTTCGAGAAATGGCATGAGGACAACCGGAAAGTACGCAGTATCATACTGGCTTCAATGTCTAACGACATCCAGAAGCAGTATGAGAGGCTGGACAATGTCTCCGCCATAATGCTCCGCATGAACGAGGTTTATGCGGTTCCGGGTAGGCATATTAGATATGCCGCCACAAAAGCATTCTTTGGCACCAAGCTCGCTGAAGGAGAGTCTGTACAGAGTCATGGGGTCAAGATGCTCTCCCTAGTGGAGAAACTCGAGGACCTTAAACCTGGGCTTAACAATGACACGTACATTGACGTAATCCTCAGTCGCTTCCTCCATCCTATGACCCGTTTGTTGTAAACTACAACATGAATGGACTTGAGAAGTCTATTCATGAGTTGATCAACATGCTAGTCCAATACGAGGCAACGACCCACAAGTCGGCGCCGGCAGTATTGATAGGAGAGGCTTCGACCTCCAAGGTGAATGGCAAGAGGGCCGGACCCTGGAAGAGGAAGAAGGGCAAAGGGAAGACGGTTGCGGCCCCTGCTCGCGCTCCGGGCGTCCCTGTTGCTCCGGTTGGACCGAGCAAAGGGAAAGGGAAGGCCCGAGGTTCTCAGCGGTCCAAGGCAAATGATGTCTGCATGCATTGCCAAGGGAAAGGGCATTGGAAGAGGGAGTGCCAACAACTCCTCTCCAACCCAGGTGTGTTTGTGGTTGAAGTTAATATGATTACTAATTCTGCTTCATGGGTATTGGATACCGGGTGTGGTGCTCACATCTGCAATGATTTGCAGGCACTGCAAAGAAGCAGAAGGCTAACCAAGGATGAGATGATCCTGAGGCTAGGCGATGGCAAGGCCGTTGCTGCGGAGGCCGTAGGATCACTAGAGTTAGCCATTAGTAGTCATGTTAGGATTGTACTGAATGACTGTTTCTATGTACCTAGCATGATTAAAAACATTGTTTCCATCCCGGTCCTTGATAAGGAGGGATATGAATTTACCATCAATAAAACGGTTTTTTCATTATCAAAGATGGTATTTCTCATTTGCTTGGTACATTGGTCAACAGTCTGTACATACTTCAACAGTCTAATTGGATTATGACTGCAGAACACAAACGAAAACGTGATGATCATAACGCACAGATATGGCATGCGAGGTTAGGTAATATCTCTAAAGATAGGATAAGAAGGTTGGTGGACTCAAAGAGTCTAGAAATAGACGATTTGGACAACCTACCGACCTGTGAATCCTGTCTAAAGGGAAAGATGACCAAGAAACCCTTTGTTGGACAAAGTAAGCTGGCCAGTGGTCTGTTGGATTTGATCCATACAGATGTCTGTGGTCCACTAAATACTCAGGCTAGAGGTGGGTACTCGTACTTCATAACCTTTACCGATGATCACTCACGGTATGGTTATGTTTACCTGATGAGGTACAAGTCTGAAGCCTTTGGAAGGTTTAAGGAATACAGACTTGAAGTACAGAACCAAACCGGTCGAAAGATCAAAGCCCTTCGGTCGGACCGAGGTGGAGAGTATTTGAGTGGTGAGTTTACTGATTATTTAAAAGAGAATGGGATTCTCTCTCAGTGGACCCCTCCTGGAACACCGCAGCTTAATGGTGTGTCTGAAAGGAGGAATCGGACCTTGTTGGACATGGTCCGATCCATGATGAGTTTTACCGAACTACCCCTTTCCTTCTGGGGATACGCTCTTGAGACGGCGGCCAAAGTTTTGAACTTGGCGCCATCTAAAAGGGTATCCCAGACGCCATATGAGATATGGCATGGCAAGCCTGCCTCCTACAAATACTTGAAAGTGTGGGGTTGCCCCGCATATGTCAAGAGATTAGTGGGAGATAAACTGGACTCGAGGTCTAGTTTATGCAGGTTTATCGGCTATCCAAAAGAAACTGCGGGGTATTATTTCTATGATCCCTCCTGTTAGAATAGGTGACCATGTAAGCCAATTTTTGGTGGGTATATGTAACCTATGTCTAGACAATTATGGGTGTTTGATAAATCATTGATGAATAAAGAAGTGAATTTCATTTGGCATTACTTTGTTTATGTTCACTTTTCTATATCTGTTCACTACGCAAACAAAGCCCACGGACTGAGAATCAATTTCGGGGACTGGGACTACGCTTGGAGGTAGGTCCATGGAATCAGTCTTCCCGAATCAGTCCGGAAATCTCCAAGTCAAGGAATCCCGAAAATGGGTACCGGGATTCCATTTGAGACTTGCACTAAGCACCTGCTGTCGTGTTTCATCGACGGGTGACGAGGGTCGTCTAAGCAGTGTTAGTGGTTAGCATGCGAGGACGCAGCTGACTGAGGTGACTCGCGGGAACCGTCTTACGGAGGACCTTGAGTATGGTCAGCAAGGTATGACGTGTATTCCCGGTTCCAACGGTACAGGTCAAGTCCTTTGACTTGAGGAATTGCTGAGTTTACCTGTACATCAGAGCTGTATCTTAGATATGGTGAGAGATTGCCAGAATTCTCTTTGGTAGTCATAAGCCATGTCTAGTGCAGTTCTGGTGTGCAAAGTGACAGTAGTTTCCAAGAAAGGATCTGTCTCCTGTCAATAGGTTTTGGCAGTTGAGTCTCATGTATACTCTAGGTCTTGTCCCTAAAACTGTGGCCACAGTGACTGAACAGAAGGGAAGGATTCCCTTGCGGCGTTTAGTGAGGACAGACCAACACTTAGGTCCAAAATGGGTACCTGCATTTTCCGTGCCCTAGACTCTAAGTGATGAGACCGAAGACAGAAGGACAAGTATACTGTTAGAGCCTAAATGTTCATCCCTGAATATTTCACCTAGTCTCTAGTGCCATGGACCGTTGCTAGATGGCCACCCATGGTAACGGAAGGATTCTAGGAATCCGACCAAGTCTAGCTGAAAGGTGAACCTAAAGAGTCACACACTATCCACACACATTTAGATATTTAATTAAGAATTAAATATTGGAGTGAAGGAATGATTAAATTGGATTTAATCGGGTCCTTTATTTTTCTTGGAGAAATAATTCCTTCTATTAGATATAAGGAATTAAATTGATAAATTAGATTTATCAAAGAGATTTATTTAATGGGCTTAAAATAATATTTATATTTATTTTTAGCCTCTTGGAAATATTTAAATAGGTTTTAAATATTCCATCAAATTAAATTAAAATCAACGGTTGAGATCAATGGGAGAGATGGATGGCTAGGATTGTTTTGACTAGGTCAAAAACACTACTTTGACTAGGACTTTGACTAGGTCAAAATCCTAGTCAAATTAGAGTTCTTAAAAGAGGAGTTTAAAGAGGATTAAAAATCCTCTTCTATATAAACCCCTAGCATCCTACAAGTTGAAGGATGATGAAATTCCAACACACACAACACACACACACACTCGGCTCTCTCTCCCTCCATCTCGTCCGCCCTCTCTCTCTCTCTCTCACACTCCAAGAAATTACTTTCTTTGTTCTCTTGTTCTTGGAACATTAGAACTTGATGAATCAATACCGTTAATTCATAACGTGTTGTTGATTCATCCACTCCAACATATTAACTTGTTCGTTGCTAGCACGACGTGCAAGATACGTGGGTGGATCGTGTGTCACGATTTGGAGGGTCTCAAGAACGAGATCTTGGTGCAAAACGGGGAACAACGCGTGTAGCCGTTGAAGACGAAAACGACAACGGGTAGGTCTCGTTTATGATTTTCGTCCTCTTTTATTTTCCAACCCTATGGCCTCCATGATTTATTTTATGTTATTCGTTCATGAGATACACCGAACGCCCGGGAAATTTCAAAGGCACACCCTTTGAAACGTGTTTTAATTTAAAAGCATGTTTAAATTCCGCATTTATTTTTAATTATACCGCGCTTCCGCATTCGCGCTTTTTCCCGGGACGATCCACGATTCCTTTCAGTGGTATCAGAGCCCGGTTCGGTGTATAGGCCTAGGGTTTATGTGCGTTTTAAACATGAAACGTGTTTTGAGCATGTTTTAATTGAATCTTGATTTTCTTGATTATTAAAGCATGTTGTTTTATTGCTTTTAATTCGTGTGAAATTCTGAACATTGGTATGTTTCTGTTTCTCTTGGGAAACGCGGGAAAATTTGAACTAAAAACGAGAAACGCCACAGCCGGCCAGCCGGGAAGGCTGGCCGCGCGCAGCCGAGCGCTGCCGGCAGGGCAGACGCGCGCAGGCAAGGGGCCTATTCGCGCAGCGCCTCCAGCCGCGCGGGCAGACGAGGGTGTCTGCGCGCGCGCGGCCGGTAGGCGCGCTCATGCGCGCGCGCGCGCGCAAGGCTGGCGGGCGGAGAGCCCGCGCGCCGGACGGGCACCAGGCGCGCGCGCACGCAGACGGAGGCGTCTGCGCGCGCGCTCGGCGGGCGTGCCTAGTGCGCGTCTGCGCGCGCGCACTACGCACAGCGCAGGCTCGCGGCTGGCGACCAGCAGGCCGGCGCGCGCGAGGCAGAGGAGCCTGCGCGCGCGCGACGGCCTGCCGGAACACCAGGCCGCGCAGCGCGCTGCCGGCCAGGCGCGCGCGCACGCAGGCAAGGGGCCTGCGCGCGCGCGCCCGGCCAGGCAGTGCCTGCGCGCACGGCCTGCCGGCTGCTGCCGGTGGCGGCGGCCGGCGGCTGCTGCAGCTAGGGTTTTTTGAAACCCTAGCATTATTATTTTTTTTATTTATTATTTACTTTTCAGTTTTAATTTTGAATTAATTCTGAAAATTCGTTTTTTTGGGTTCAATTTTGCCTAAATTCCTAAAGACATTATTTTAGGAGTAAAATAAATTGGATTTGGAATCCCGGGGTTATTTTACTTAAAATAATGAGGAAAGGTTTTCCTAAAACGAGAAAAATATTATTACCAATATTTGTGTTTTATTTTTTCACACGTTGCGCACATGATCATTTATTTCTGTTTTGGATTATTATGATTGGAAATCATGAATTATTGGTATATTGTAATTATGTGATTGGATCATGTGATTATGTATGTTGGATGGAAATGGATGATCACGAGCCCATAGACCGGATGTATGGTTTAATTTTTCTGTTGGGCCTGTGTGCCTCTTTAACTGCTTTCTCCTTCTCTCTTTCTAGTTGCCTTGGAATAATAAGGCTTTCTACCTCCCTCCTTATGTACTCCCCCCGGGTTTTCGCTGGGGTTTCTACTTTTTAATATGTAATGAGAGTAGACTAGGAGTGAGGGTTTCCATTTTTTGTAATTGGTGGAGAAGAAGGAAGGACCACATGGAGAGGCCAGACCGGAGGTCCCTTGGCGTTTTCCATGAAGTAAAGAAAGAGAAAAAGAGACCAAGGCCCATCAGCATGATGATTGGGTTACTATTATTGTAATAGTATAGGACCAACCCTAGATTGACCATAGATCCACTGCGGGCTCAGTGGGTCGCATAGGATTGGGCTCGTGATCATCCAACAGGGGCGTGCTAGGCTTTAATTTTGCATGTGGTTATTATGATGGATGAATGGCTTTTATTTATCATATAACTGCTATGGATGGATTTTATTTATGCATTATGGATGAATGTATGGAATATATTATGAGATCTCGGTCATTCACTACTCTCACATTGGTTGGACCAATGTTGAAATATTAGACCCTAGATAAAGTGGACATGAACTCTAGGAGTTTGTCCATGCCTTCCAATCCATGGCACAGTGAGGAAGCTGTTTTAGGTCAATAGCGTGGTCTCACGAGTCGTGGCACGTTATTGTACTTAAAAGAAGCTGCACTGTGTCAATGAACGAAAAAATGGGCTGCTGTTACCTGTCTCACGAGTCGTGGGGTACTAATGGGTCCATGGCTCGGTCGATTGGGTCGGGTCTAACGGCCCAATTAGCATGATTCGCTTGGAGTCCTCGGGATCATGCAAAAGGGTGAGGCAATAATCTTGGGAATCTCGTGGAACGAGAATGGTATGGAATACCTCCCACAGGATCTTTTCCATGCGAATCGTAAAAGCGGGTATGGGAAAAATCGCTGTGGATCCCAAGCCCACTAGGAAAGGATTTCCCGAAAATCACGTTTGAGAGTACCGTGTTTTCGTTATAAATAGTGGAGGATTAAATGACTAAAGACCAAGCATTTAATTATTTCATCAAACCACCGTCTTTATTTTCTGCTGATCGCGCGTTGTTTTCTAAATGTAGATTTTAAAATGTCTAAGAACCCACTATCAACCATTCTTGAGACAAACAAATTCAATGGAACAAATTACAACGACTGGTTGCGCAATCTCAGGATAGTCCTAGATTACGAGAACCAAGGCTACGTCATGGACGAGCCTCTCCCTAGGACCTTACCGGAAGGATCCACGCCAGAAGAACGTGAGACGTTCGAGACTTGGCATAAGGATAACCGGAAGGTCCGTAGCATCATACTTGCTTCGATGACCAATGAGATTCAGAAGTAATATGAAAGGCTAGACGATGTCCCTTCCATTATGGCTCGCCTTAAGGATTGCTATG
>JACGWO010000003.1:6043352-6321367 GCA_034509735.1 Sesamum alatum
CTTTGACTTGAGGAATTGCTCAGTTTACCTGTACGTTAGGGCTGTATCTTAGATATGGTGAGAGATTGCCAGAATTCTCTTTGGTAGTCATAAGCCATGTCTTAGTACAGTTCTGGAGTACAAAGTGACAGTAGTTTCCAAGAAAGGATCTGTCTCCTGCCAATAGGTATTGACAGTTGAGTCTCATATATGCTCTGTGTCTTGTCCCTAAAATCTGTGGCCACAGTAACTGAACAGAATGTTAGAATAGGTGACCATGTAAGCCAATTTTGGCAGGAATATGTAACCTATGTCTAGACAATTTCAGGTGTTTGATAAAATCATTAATGAATAAAGAAGTGAATTTCATTTGGCATCACTTTGTTTGTGTTCACTTATATTTGTTTTCCATATCTGTTCACTACGCAAACAAAGCCCACGGACTGAGAATCAATTTCGGGGACTGGGACTACGCTTGGAGGTAGGTCCATGGAATCAGTCTTCCCGAATCAGTCCGGAAATCTCCAAGTCAAGGAATCCCGAAAAATGGGTACCGGGATTCCATTTGAGACCTGCACTAAGCACCTGCTGTCGTGTTTCATCGACGGGTGACGAGGGTCGTCTAAGCAGTGTTTGTGGGTTAGCATGCTGGGACGCAGCTGACTGAGGTGACTCGCGGGAACCGTCTTACGGAGGACCTTGAGTATGGTCAGCAAGGTATGACGTGTATTCCCGGTTCCAACGGTACAGGTCAAGTCCTTTGACTTGAGGAATTGCTGAGTTTACCTGTACATCAGGGCTGTATCTTAGATATGGTGAGAGATTGCCAGAATTCTCTTTGGTAGTCATAAGCCATGTCTAGTGCAGTTTTGGTGTGCAAAGTGACAGTAGTTTCCAAGAAAGGATCTGTCTCCTGTCAATAGGTTTTGGCAGTTGAGTCTCATGTATACTCTAGGTCTTGTCCCTAAAACTGTGGCACAGTGACTGAACAGAAGGGAAGGATTCCCTTACGGCGTTTAGTGAGGACAGACCGACACTTAGGTCCAAAATGGGTACCTGCATTTTCCCGTGCCCTAGACTCTAAGTGATGAGACCGAAGACAGAAGGACAAGTGTGCTGTTAGAGCCTAAATGTTCATCCCTGAATATTTCACCTAGTCTCTAGTGCCATGGACCGTTGCTAGATGGCCATCCATGGTAACGGAAGGATTCTAGGAATCCGACCAAGTCTAGCTGAAAGGTGAACCTAAAGAGTCACACACTATCCACACACATTTAGATATTTAATTAGGAATTAAATATTGGAGTGAAGGAATGATTAAAATGGATTTAATCGGGTCCTTTATTTTTTTCTTGGAGAAATAATTCCTTCTATTAGATATAAGGAATTAAATTGATAAATTTGATTTATCAAAGGGATTTATTTAATGGGCTTAAATAATATTTATATTTATATTAGCCTCTTGGAAATATTTAAATAGGTTTTAAATATTCCATTAAATTAAATTAAATCAACGGTGAGATGAATGGGAGAGATGGATTGCTAGGATTGTTTTTGACTAGGTCAAAACACTACTTTGACTAGGACTTTGACTAGGTCAAAATCCTAGTCAAAATAGAGTTTCTTGAAAGAGGAGTTTAAAGAGGATTAGACTCCTCTTCTATATAAACCCCTAGCATCCTACAAGTTGAAGGATGATGAATCTCCAACACACACACACAACACACACACACACTCGGCTCTCTCTCCCTCTATGTCGTCCGCCCTCTCTCTCTCACACACTCCAAGAAAATTATTTTTCTCTTAGTTCTCTTGTTCTTGGAACATTAGACTTTGATGAATCAATACCAATAATTCATAATGTGTTATTGATTCATCCACTCCAAAATATTATACACTTGTTCGTTGCTAGCACGACGTGCAAGATACGTGGGTGGATCGTGTGTCACGATTTGGAGGGTCTCAAGAACGAGATCTTGGTGGCAAAACGGGGAACAACGCGTGTAGCCGTTGAAGACGAAAACGACAACGGGTAGGTCTCGTTTTAGATTTTCGTCCTCTTTTATGTTCAACCCTATGGCCTCCATGATATGTTATATGTGATTTATTCATGAGATACACCGAACACCCGGGAAATTTCAAAGGCACACCCTTTGAAACGTGTTTTAATCTAAAAGCATGTTTAAATTCCGTTTTAATTTTTTTTTAATTATACCGCGCTTCCGCATTCGCGCTTTTCCCGGGACGATCCACAATTCCTTTCAGTGGTATCAGAGCCCGGTTCGGTGTATAGGCCTAGGGTTTATGTGCGTTTTAAGCATGAAACGTGTTTTTTGAGCATGTTTTAATTGAATCTTGATTTTTTTGATTATTAAAGCATGTTGTTTTATTGCTTTTAATTCGTGTGAGATTCTGAATGTTGGTATTTTTTTCTGTTTTTTCTTGGAAACGGGGGAAAATTGAACTGAAAACGAGAAACACCACAGCCGGCCAGCCGGGAAGGCTGGCCGCGCGCAGCCGAGCGCTGCCGGCAGGGCAGACGCGCGCAGGCAAGGGTAGCCTGCGCGCGCCCGCCCAGCCGGTCGCGCAGGGGCAGCGCGCAGCCAGGATGGCTGCGCGCGGCGCGCGCGCAAGGGGGCGCCTCCAGCCGCGCGCGCGGGCAGACGAGGGTGTCTGCGCGTGCGCGCAAGGCTGTCGGGCGGAGAGCCCGCACGCGGACGGCACCAGGCGCGCGCGCACGCAGACGGAGGCGTCTGCGCGCGTGCGGCCGGCGGGCGTGCCCAGTGCGCGTCTGCGCGCGCGCGCACTGCGCACAGCGTAGTCACGCGGCTGGCGACCAGCAGGCCGGCGCGCGCGAGGAAGAGAAGCCTGCGCGTGCGACGGCCTGCCGGAACACCAGGCCGCGCAGCGCGCTGCCGGCCAGGCGCGCGCGCACGCAGGCAAGGGGTTTGTTTAGTCACCATAGACACGAATTGGCGCATGTCTGCCCAACTGAACTGAGGTATGCACAGCAACTCTCCTATGAAAGGATCCTCAATAAGAAGATCAATGGCAAGGTCCACGACAGAGGAAGCAAGCAACCATGAGTTGGATGCCCTGCCGCCTGTGAGGACTGCTTTCAATCAAAAGGAGATGAAGACCCACGATTCCCAGTAGTAAGTCGTCGGCATATCGCGCGTAACAAATCCGTTCTCCCAAAAGGAATTCTTCATTCTAACATTCAATGATTTTTCCTTCGTCACCCGTCTCAATTACATCGAGCCTCAATAGCTAAGGTCGGTCTTTTCCTTATATACTAAGATAGGGCTATATCTTGCCATGGTAGGAGCATTCCCTCTAAGCTGATATTCAGTAATCAGGAGTTCAGTTCTCCACCGGGTTGATTTTTGTCAGAAAAGAAAGTAGGGTTCTGGGGTTCATTGATTAGTACACCTCCGGTGCTGGTAAGGTCGGGACCGTGGTCGTCCGTCTCCGGGTTGCCGGCCGTTCGTGGAGGCAAACCGAAGGAAGAGCAAAAGGAAGGGGCATGACCAGAAGAAACTGCTGGTGATGAAGTCAGTTAAGAAGACTTGGTTGTTGCCACCGACTATTTCAAGAAAGGAGGATGAATCCCCTAGCAACCAGCCCCCTTCAACATCTCTCATAATGTGTTCTACGCTGTTGAAAGCTAGATCCACATGAGGTGTGTAATGCATAGAATCAGGGAATCACCAAAGAACACCAAATATCCCCCACTTCTTTGTGCCCGTTCGTGCCGAATAAGATCGCTTATAGAAATAGAAGAAAAGAAAGGATTCAACTTCTTCTATTTCTATAAGTGATTCTTCAAGTCGTGCCTTGGGGAAAATTTTGCTTGTACTGGTCTCTGATTCCAGGCAAGCCTGAACGGGTAAGTTTCATATGCAGGCATTCGTCATGATAAACTTTATACGGAACGGAGCCCTATCGTCTCCCAAGCACCTCGTATGGTAAGCTAGAACGAATCACTATCTTTCTTTCATCGGTAGGGCGATTTTTCGATTGCTTTCATTCCTTTTTTTGTGTTATACCGTTCGTGCCCTACGACGGGGCTGGACTCTTTCTCCACTGTCCAATCAACGAGCTGGATTACCCCAGGAAGTAAACGACTCACTTCCCTCATTCACTGATTGGCGATAAGAGCTCGAAGCCTGTTGTCTGGTTTTTCGGTGCACTCATTCCCCTTACGAGAATGAAATGAGGCCCCAGCTTGACTCGAGACCAAGACTCCTTACAACTCGCACCAATAGCGGCACTGAGCGGCCGGAGATTGATGGAAAAGGCAGCCCTTAGCCCCTCTCCCCCCTAGCCGCCTACCTACTCGTGTTCGTAGCTCGATCGGAGGTCACGGAGTCCTATGCTGGTGTCGCTGGAAATTCTCACTCTGGAATCTATCCGTACAAACCTTTCTATGCCCTTAGCACTCAGCTTGGAAAGACTGAATGCCTTGATTCTTCCCTTTCTCTTCCACTTGAGTGGTGGTTGGGAAGGCTCACTCTTCTTATTCGTACGAATGAGTAAAGTTAAAGGCGTGAAACCTACGAATTTTTCCCAGAGGTCTCTTAGATCTTCGTGACCCAGGGGCTGGCAACCCCGTTAGAAGATAAAGTAGAGTAGCGAACAGGATTAGATACCCTGGTAGTCCATGCCGTAAACGATGACCAGAGAAGGACGAGAATTTCTACTCCTCCAGAATCGCTTAAATCCCTTGTCTTTTCGCGTGTAGTTGACTTGCAGGATGTGGACACCAAAGTGGTTCCCCTCTATTTATATAGAAAGGATCCGACCAGCATAGCCGAATTAGCATCGATTGAATCACAATTCTGCTGTTTTTGACTTTTGTTTTGGGGTTACCAGGAGGGTCGGAAACCCCAACGGGAAACTTTTCACCGCGCGCGCAGGGGCAGCAGGCTGGGCCTGCTGCCCTGCGCGCACGGCCGGCCGGCTGCTGCCGGTGGCGGCGGCCGGCGGCTGCTGCAGCTAGGGTTTTTTGAAACCCTAGTATTATTTTATTTTATTTTTATTTACTTTTCAGTTTTAATTTTGAATTAATTCTGAAAATTCGTTTTTTGGGTTCAATTTTGCCTAAATTCCTAAAGACATTATTTTAGGAGTAAAATAAATTGGATTTGGAATCCCGGGGTTATTTTACTTAAAATAATGAGGAAGGTCTTCCTAAAACGAGAAAAATATTATTACCAATATTTGTGTTTTATTTTTCACACGTTGCGCACATGATCATTTATTTCTGTTTTGGATTATTATGATTGGAAATCATGAATTATTGATATATTGTAATTATGTGATTGGATCATGTGATTATGTGTGTTGGATGGAAATGGATGATCACGAGCCCTAGACCGGATGTATGGTTTAATTTTCTGTTGGGCCTGTGTGCCTCTTTAACTGCTTTCTCCTTCTCTCTTTCTAGTTGCCTTGGAATAATAAGGCATTCTACCTCCCTCCTTATGTACTCCCCCCGGGTTTTCGCTGGGGTTTCTATTTTTTATAATGTAATGAGAGTAGACTAGGAGTGAGGTTTCCATTTTTGTAATTGGTGGAGTAGAAGGAAGGACCACATGGAGAGCCCAGACCGGAGGTCCCTTGGCGTTTTCCATGAAGTGAAGAATCAGAAAAAGAGACCAAGGCCCATCAGCGTGATGATTGGGTTACTATTATTGTAATAGTATAGGACCAACCCTAGATTGACCATAGATCCACTGCGGGCTCAGTGGGTCGCATAGGATTTGGGCTCGTGATCATCCAACAGGGGCGTGCTAGGCTTTAATTTTGCATGTGGTTATTATGATGGATGAATGGCTTTTATTTATCATATAACTGCTATGGATGGATTTTATTTATGCATTATGGATGGATGTATGCATATATATTATGAGATCTCGGTCATTCACTACTCTCACATTGGTTGGACCAATGTTGAAATATTAGACCCTAGATAAAGTGGACATGAACTCTAGGAGTTTGTCCATGCCTTCCAATCCATGGCACGGTGAGGAAGCTGTTTTTAGGTCAATAGCGTGGTCTCACGAGTCGTGGCACGTTATTGTACTTAAAAGAAGCTGCACTATGTCATGAACGAAAAATGGGCTGCTGTTACCTGTCTCACGAGTCGTGGGGTACCAGTGGGTCTGTGGCTCGGTCGATTGGGTCGGGTCTAACGCCCAATTAGCATGATTCGCTTCGAGTCCTCGGGATCATGCGAAAGGGTGAGGCAATAATCTTGGGAATCTCGTGGAACGAGAATGGTACGGAATACCTCCCACAGGATCTTTTCCATGCGAATCGTAAAAGCGGGGTATGGGAAAAATAGTTGTGGATCCCAAGCCCACTAGGAAAGGATTTCCCGAAAATCACGTTTGAGAGTACTGTGTTTTCGTATAAATAGTGGGAGGATTAAATGACTAAAGACCAAGCATTTAATTATTTCATCAAACCACCGTCTTTATTTTCTGCTGATCGTGCGTTGTTTTCTAAATGTAGATTTAAAATGTCTAAGAACCCACTATCAACCATTCTTGAGACAAACAAATTCAATGGAACAAATTACACCGAGTGGTTGCGCAATCTCAGGATAGTCCTAGATTACGAGAACCAAGGCTACGTCATGGACGAGCCTCTCCCTAGGACCTTACCGGAAGGATCCACGCCAGAAGAACGTGAGACGTTCGAGACTTGGCATAAGGATAACCGGAAGGTCCGTAGCGTCATACTTGCTTCGATGACCAATGAGATTCAGAAGCAATATGAAAGGCTAGACGATGTCCCTTCCATTATGGCTCGCCTTAAGGATTGCTACGCAGTCCCGGACCGGCATACTAGGTATGTCGCGACCAAGGCGTTCTTTGGAACTAAAATGACAGAAGGATCCTCTGTACAAGAGCATGGGGTTAAAATGCTTACCCTAGTGGAAAAGCTCGAGGACCTAAAGGCAGGTCTCGATAACGAAACGTACATAGATGTGATCCTTCAGTCACTCCCACCCTCCTTCGACCAATTTATTGTCAACTATAACATGAATGCACTTGAGAAGGGCATTCATGAGTTAATCAATATGTTGGTGCAATACGAGGCAACGACTAAGAAGTCCACGCCTTCGGTATTGTTTGGAGGTGCTTCAACTTCCAAGACGAAAGGCAAGGGTGCCGGACGTTGGAAAAAGAAGAAGGGGAAGGGAAAAGCCGTCATAGCAGCTACGAACACTCAGAGTGTTCCCATTGCCAAAGAGGGGAAAGGCAAAGGAAAGGGAAAGGTTGTCTCCAAGCAACAGTCAAAGGCATATGACATATGTATCAACTGCCGTGAGAAAGGGCATTGGAAGAGAGAGTGCCCCAAACTCTTCCCAAACCAAGGTATATATGTGATTGAGGTTAATATGGTCACTAATTCTGCCTCTTGGGTATTGGATACCGGCTGTGGAGCTCACATTTGCAATGATTTGCAGGTGCTGAAAAGAAGCAGAAAAACTAAGTAGCGGGGACATGATCCTGAAGCTTGGAAATGGCAAGGCCATCTCGGCAGAAGCAGTAGGATCCGCCACTTTAGTGATTAGTGATACCATTAGCATAGAATTAGAGCAGGTTTATTTTGTACCTAGTATGATTAAGAACATCATTTCCATTCCATTGTTGGACAATAGTGGTTATGAGTTCAGAATCAATAAAAATTACTTTTAATTGATGAGGTGTGGAATTGCTCATCTACTTGGTACATTGCACAACGGGCTCTATATCTTGCAACAAACGAATTTCGTTCTTAACGCTCAACACAAACGGAAATTAGATAATAACGGGAACGCACGTCTGTGGCACGCTAGGCTAGGTCACATATCCCAAGATAGGATGAAAAGGTTGGTAGACTCAAAGAACCTAGAGGTTGGGGACTTGAGCGATCTACCAACTTGTGAATCTTGTCTAAAAGGGAAAATGACCAAGAAGCCCTTTGTAGGTCAAAGTAGGCTTGCCACGGGTCTGTTGGACTTGGTCCATACAGACGTATGTGGACCACTAAGGACGCAGGCTCGAGGTGGGTTCTCCTACTTCATAACCTTCACCGATGATCATTCACGGTACGGTTATGTTTACCTAATGAGGTACAAGTCTGAAGCTCTTGAGAGGTTTAAAGAATTCAGGCTTGAAGTGGAGAACCAGACCAACTGCAAAATTAAAGTCCTACGGTCAGACCGAGGCGGTGAATACCTTAGTGCCGAATTCCTAGATTATCTAAAACAAAATAGTATAATATCGGAATGGACACCTCTCGGAACACCATAGTTAAATGGCGTCTCTGAGAGGAGGAACCGAACCCTGTTGGACATGGTTCGGTCCATGATGAGTTTTTACCAAATTGCCCTTATCGTTTTGGGGTTATGCATTAGAAACGGCAGCCAAGTTGTTGAATTTGGCGCCTACCAGTGCATTGACCCAAACGCCATATGAGATATGGCACGGCAAGCCTGCGTCCTACAACTACTTGAAAGTGTGGGGTAGCCCCGCATACGTCAAGAGGTTAGTGGGAGATAAGCTAGAATCTAGGTCTAGCCTATGCAGGTTCGTTGGATACCCTAGAGAAACTGCGGGTTATTACTTTTATGACCTTTGGAACAAAAGGTATTTGTTTCAAGGAATGAAGTATTCTTGGAGCAAGGCTTCCCGGAGGATATCCAACCTGATGAGCTGATCCTTGAGGAATCAAGAGATGGAACTCAGCCATCAGAAATAGCCGCGGAAACCTCACCAAGAGGATTTAGGATTAACGCGCGGAGGGCTGACCAACCTAGAGAAGTCCAACATGCTAGGCATGAAGGACAACCTCAAGAAAGGCCAGTCCCGGCCCCTGAACCGCCGGCTCCGATACAGTCAGCGCCCACAGTCACCACTGACGTTCCCGTCCTCCGTAGGTCCACTAGAGAATCTAGACCTCCAGTGAGATATGGGTTTCTAGGTGCGACCAATCTTCTGGATAACGATCCTAAGACATACGGGGAAGCGATGTCTGACATCGACTCCGGGAAATGGCTTGAGGCCATGAAGACCGAAATGGACTCCATGAGCGAGAACCAAGTTTGGAGACTTGTAGATCCACCGAAAGGTGTTAAGCCAGTGGGCTGTAAGTGGGTCTACAAGCGCAAACTCGACGTTGATGGAGAAGTCACAACCTTTAAAGCTAGGCTTGTAGCTAAGGGATACACTCAACGACCCGGGGTCGATTTTGAAGATACCTACTCGCCAGTAGCCATGGCTAAGTCCATTCGGATCCTGCTTGCCATAGCAGCATGGTATGACTATGAAATATGGCAGATGGACGTGAAAACGGCCTTCCTCAACGGTTTCGTTGAAGAAGAGATCTATATGGATCAGCCGGAGGGTTTCACGGTCACTGGAGAAGAACAGAAGGTCTGTCATCTCCAGAAGTCCATCTATGGCCTCAAACAAGCATCCCGAAGTTGGAACATTCGATTTGATGAAGTAATACGGGGATATGACTTCATCAAAAACGAATCCGACCCTTGTGTATACAAGAAGGTCAGTGGGAGCTCTATAGTGTTCCTAGTGCTTTACGTGGATGACATTCTGCTCATTGGTAATGACGTCAGAATGTTAGGAAACACAAAAGCATGGTTGTCAACCAAGTTTTCCATGAAGGACTTGGGTGAAGCCTCCTACATCCTAGGCATCCAGATTGTCAGGGACAGATCTAAAAGGATGTTAGGGCTCACCCAAAACTCGTATATGGAGAAAGTCCTAAAGAGATATTGAATGGACAACTCCAAACGAGGATTCCTTCCAATGAGGCATGGGATCAAGTTGTCCAAAAAGCAGTCCCCGCAGACTGATGAGGAACTTGAAAAGATGAAAGTCATCCCCTATGCTTCTGCCGTAGGTAGCATCCAATATGCGGTCCATTGCACCAGGCCTGACATTGCATACGCTTTGAGCGTGACAAGCAGATATCAGTCCTGTGCAGGAGAGGCACATTGGAATGCCGTTAAGGGCATCCTTAAGTACCTTAGGAGGACTAAGGAAATGTTCTTGGTCTATGGCAATGGAGAACTAATTCTGGAAGTCTTTAGCGACGCTAGCTACCAGTCTGATGACGATGATGCCAAGTCTCAATCGGGGTATGTATTCAAACTCAACGGGGGAGTAGTGGCTTGGAAAAGTTCCAAGCAAGCAACCACTGCTGACTCCACCACTGAGGCTGAATACATAGCAGCTTCAGAAGCTGCTAAGGAAGCGGTTTGGATGAGAAACTACATCCAAGAGTTGGGTGTGGTGCCTAGCATCGCCGAGCCTGTTGTCATCTTCTGTGATAACAACGGTGCAATAGCGCAAGCAAAGGAACCGAGATCTCATCACCGTTCCAAACACATTCTTAGACGCTACCATCTTCTTAGAGAAATGGTAGGAAGAGGTGACGTTCGGATGGACCGAGTCAACTCAGCAGACAACACAGCAGACCCGCTGACAAAGCCTATGTCGCAGAGTGCTCATACGCAACATCTTGAGAAGATGGGGATTAGGCATATGGGTGATTGGCTTTAAAGGTCAAGTGGGAGATTGTTAGAATAGGTGACCATGTAAGCCAATTTTGGCAGGAATATGTAACCTATGTCTAGACAATTTCAGGTGTTTGATAAATCATTAATGAATAAAGAAGTGAATTTCATTTGGCATCACTTTGTTTGTGTTCACTTATATTTTTTTTCCATATCTGTTCACTACGCAAACAAAGCCCACGGACTGAGAATCAATTTCGGGGACTGGGACTACGCTTGGAGGTAGGTCCATGGAATCAGTCTTCCCGAATCAGTCCGGAAATCTCCAAGTCAAGGAATCCCGAAAATGGGTACCGGGATTCCATTTGAGACCTGCACTAAGCACCTGCTGTCGTTTTTCATCGACGGGTGACGAGGGTCGTCTAAGCAGTGTTTGTGGGTTAGCATGCTGGGACGCAGCTGACTGAGGTGACTCGCGGGAACCGTCTTACGGAGGACCTTGAGTATGGTCAGCAAGGTATGACGTGTATTCCCGGTTCCAACGGTACAGGTCAAGTCCTTTGACTTGAGGAATTGCTGAGTTTACCTGTACGTTAGGGCTGTATCTCAGTTTATCTGTCTCCTGCCAATAGGTATTGACAGTTGAGTCTCATGTATTCTCTGTGTCTTGTCCCTAAAATCTGTGGCCACAGTAACTGAACAGAAGGGAAGGATTCCCTTGAGTGAGGACAGACCGACACTTAGGTCCAATGGGTACCTGCATTATCCGTGCCCTAGACTCTAAGTGATGAGACCGAAGACAGAAGGACAAGTGTACTGTTAGAGCCTAAATGTTCATCCCTGAATACTTCACCTAGTCTCTAGTGCCATGGACCGTTGCTAGATGGCCACCCATGGTAACGGAAGGATTCTAGGAATCCGACCAAGTCTAGCTGAAAGGTGAACCTAAAGAGTCACACACTATCCACACACATTTAGATATTTAATTAGGAATTAAATATTGGAGTGAAGGAATGATTAAATTGGATTTAATCGGGTCCTTTATTTTTTTCTTGGAGAAATAATTCCTTCTATTAGATATAAGGAATTAAATTGATAAATTAGATTTATCAAAGGGATTTATTTAATGGGCTTAAATAATATTTATATTTATTTTAGCCTCTTGGAAATATTTAAATAGGTTTTAAATATTCCATTAAATTAAATTAAATCAACGGTGAGATGAACGGGAGAGATGGATGGCTAGGATTGTTTTGACTAGGTCAAAACACTACTTTGACTAGGACTTTGACTAGGTCAAAATCCTAGTCAAAATAGATTTCTTGAAAGAGGAGTTTAAAGAGGATTAGACTCCTCTTCTATATAAACCCCTAGCATCCTACAAGTTGTAGGATGATGAAACTCCAACACACACACTACAACACACACACACGGATTCTCTCTCCCTCTCTCTCGTCCGATTCTCTCTCCCTCTCCAAGAAATATTTTCTTTGTTCTTTTTGTTCTTGGAACATTAAGAACTTGATGAATCAATACCAAGTAATCAATAATGTGTTATTGATTTATCCACTCCAAAAACATAAACTTGTTCGTTGCTAGCACGACGTGCAAGATACGTGGGTGGATCGTGTGTCACGATTTAGAGGGTCTCAAAGACGAGATCTTGGTGCAAAACGGGGAACAACGCTTGTAGCCGTTGAAGACGAAAACGACAACGGGTAGGTCTCGTTTTAATTTTTCGTCCTCTCTTTAATTTCCAACCCTATGGCCTCCATGATTTATTTTGTGTTATTCGTTCATGAGATACACCGAACGCCCGGGAAATTTCAAAGGCACACCCTTTGAAACGTGTTTTAATTTAAAAGCATGTTTAAATTCCATATTTAATTTTAATTATACCGCGCTTCCGCATTCGCGCTTTTCCCGGGACGATCCAAAATTTCTTTCAAACTAGTGACCATATTAACCTCAATCACATATATACCTTGGTTCGAGAAGAGTTTGGGGCACTCTCTCTTCCAATGCCCTTTCTCACGGCAGTTGATACATATGTCATATGCCTTCGACTGTTGCTTGGAGACAACCTTTCCCTTTCCTTTGCCTTTCCCCTCTTTGGCAATGGGAACACTCTTAGTGTTCGCAGCTGCTTTGACGGTCTTTCCCTTCCCTTTCTTCTTCTTCCAACGTCCGGCACCCTTGCCTTTCATATTAGAAGTCGAAGCACCTCCAAACAATACCGAAGGCGTGGACTTCTTAGTCATTGCCTCGTATTGCACCAACATATTGATCAACTCATGAATGCCCTTCTCAAGTGCGTTCATGTTGTAGTTGACGATAAATTGGTCAAAGGAGGGTGGGAGTGACTGAAGGATCACATCTATGTACGTTTCATTGTCGAGACCTGCCTTTAGGTCCTCGAGCTTTTCCACTAGGGTAAGCATTTTAACCCCGTGCTCTTGTACAAAGGATCCTTCTGTCATTTTCGTTCCAAAGAACGCCTTGGTCGCGACATACCTAGTATGCCGGTTCGGGACTGCATAGCAATCTTTAAGGCGAGCCATAATGGAAGGGACATTGTCTAGCCTTTCATATTGCTTCTGAATCTCATTGGTCACCGAAGCAAGTATGACGCTACGGACCTTCCGGTTATCCTTATGCCAAGTCTCGAACGTCTCACATTCTTCTGGCGTGGATCCTTCCGGTAGGGTCCTAGGGAGAGGCTCGTCGATGACGTAGCTTTGGTTCTCGTAATCTAGGACTATCCTGAGATTGCGCAACCAATCGTTGTAGTTTGTTCCATTGAATTTGTTTGTCTCAAGAATGGTCGAAAGTGGGTTCTTAGACATTTTAAAATCTATATTTTAGAAAACAGCGCGCGATCAGCAGAAATTAAAAGACGGTGGTTTTGATAAAATAATTAAATGCATGGACTTTAGTCATTTAATCCTCCCACTATTTATACGAAAACACGGTACTCTCAAACGTGATTTTTGGGAAATCCTTTCCAAGTGGGCTTGGGATCCACAGCGATTTTTTCCCATACCCCGCTTTTACGATTCGCATGGAAAAGATCCTGTGGGAGGTATTCCATACGATTCTCGTTCGATGAGATTCCCAAGATTATTACCTCACCCTTTCACATGATCCCGAGGACTCCAAGCGAATCATGTTAATTGGGCGTTAGACCCAACCCAAAGACCCACTGGTACCCCCACGACTCGTGAGACAGGTAGCAGCAGCCCATTTTTCGTTCATGACATAGTGCAGCTTCCTTTAAGTACAATAACGTGCCACGACTCGTGAGACCACGCTATTGACCCAAAGCAACTTCCTCACTATGCCATGGATTGGAAGGCATGGACAAACTCCTAGAGTTTATGTCCACTTTGTCTAGGGTCTAATATTTTGACATTCGTCCAACCAATGTGAGAGTAGTAAATGACCGAGATCTCGAATAAATAAACATCTACACATATATCCATAATGCGTAAATAAACCATCCATAGCAGTTATATGATAAATAAACAACCCATTCATCCATCATCATAACCACATGCAAAATTAAAGCCTAGCACGCCCCTGTTGGATGATCACGAGCCCGAATCCCATGCGACCCACTAAGCCCACAGTGGATCTATGGTCAATCTAGGGTTGGTCCTATACTATTATATTAATAGTAACCCAATCATCATGCTGATGGGCCTTGGTCTCTTTTCTCTTTCTTCACTTCGTGGAAAACTCCAGGGGACCTCCCGTCTGGGCTCTCCATGTGGTCCTTCCTTCTTCTCCACCAATTACAAAAATAGAAACCTCACTCCTAGTCTACTCTCATTACATATTAAAAAAAAATAGAAACCCCAGCGAAAACCCGGGGGGAGTACATAAGGAGGGAGGTAGAATGCCTTATTATTCCAAGGCAACTAGAAAGAGAGAAGGAGAAAGCAGTAAAAGATGCACACAGGCCCAACAGAAAATAAACCATACATCCGGTCTAGGGCTCGTGATCATCCATTTCCATCCAACACACATAATCACATGATCCAATCATATAATCACAATATACCAACAACACATGATATCCAATCATGAATATCCAAAATAATAAATGAATATGCGCATAACGTGTGAAAAATAAAACACAAATATTGGTAATAATATTTTCTCATTTTAGGAAAACCTTTCCTCATTATTTTAAGTAAAATAACCCCGGGATTCCAAATCCAATTTATTTTACTCCTAAAATAATGTCTTTAGAAAAATAGGCATAATTGAACCAAAAAATGATTTTTTAGAATTAATTCAAAATTAAAACTGAAAATAATTAAAAAATAAAAGAAAAACACTGCTAGGGTTTTGAAACCATAGCAGCAGCCGCCGGCAGCGGCCCGCCGGCGCGCGCACAGGGCAGCAGGCTCAGCCTGCCGCCCCTGCGCGCGCAGGCGCTGCCTGGCCAGGCGTGCGCGCACAGGCACCTTGCCTGCGTGCACGTGAGCCTGGCCGGCAGCACGCTGCGCGGCCTGGCATTCCGGCAGGCCGTCGCGCGCGCAGGCTCCCTTGCCTTGCGCGCGCGCTGGCCTGCTGGCTGTCGGCCGTGCCGTGCGCAGTGCGCGCGCAGACGTGCACTGGGCACGCCTGCCGGGCGCGCGCGACAGACTCCTCCGTCTGCGTGCGCGCGCGCCTGGCGGCGCTGCCCAGAGTCCGTCTGCCTTGCACGCGCGTGCCCGTAGATACCCTTGTCTGCGTGCGCGCGCGCCTGCGCGCAGCCTCACTGGCTGCGCGCTGCCCCTGCGCTACCGGCTGGGCGGGCGCGCGCAGGCTTCCCTTGCCTGCGCGCGTCTGCCCTGCCGGCAGCGCGCGGCTGCGTGCGGCCAGCCCTCCCGGCTAGCCGGCTGCGTCGTTTCTCGTTTTCCGTTTAATTTTCCACCCCGTTTCCCAAGAAAAACAGAAAAATACCAACATTCAGAAATTCACACGAATCAAAAGCAATAAAACCGACATGCTCCAAAATCAAGACAATCAAGATTTAATAAAAAAAAATGCCAATTTCACGTTTCATGCTTATAACGCACATAAACCCTAGGCCTATACACCGAACCGGGCTCTGATATCACTGAAAGAAATCTGTGGATCGTCCCGGGAATTGCGCGAATGCGGAAGCGCGATAAAAATAAACATACAAAAATTAAAGCATGCTTTTAATTTAAAAGAACACGCTCAAGGGGTGTACCCTTGAGGTTCCCGGGCGTTCGGTGTATCTCATGATCATATAACATGTAAAGAAATCATGGAGGCCATAGAGTTGAAAAAATAAAGAGGGATGAAAAATAAAACGAGACCTACCCGTTGTCGTTTTCGTCTTCAACAGCTACACGCGTTGTTCCCCATTTTGCACCGAGATCTCGTTCTTGAGACCCTCCAAATCGTGACACACGATCCACCCACGTATCTTGCACGTCGTGCTAGCAACGAACAAGTATTTTTGGAGAGGATAGATCAATCACACGTTATGAATTAACGGGACTAATCTTCCTTAGTTCTAATGTTCCAAGAACAAAAGAACAAGAAATAATTTTCTTGGAGAGTGAGAGAGAGAGAGGCGGACGAGATGTAGGAGAGGGGGGAGTGTGTGTTGTGTGTGTGATTTCAAGAATCATTATCATGCAATAGTTGGAAGCTAGAGGTATTTATAGAGGAGGAGTTTAATCCTCTTTAAACTCCAACTCTAAGAACCCTAATTTGACTAGGATTTTGACCTAGTCAAAGTCCTAATCAAACTAGTGTTTGACCTAGTCAAACAAATCCTAGCCTTCCATCTCCCCTTTCCATCTCAACCGTTGATTTAAATTTAATGGAATATTTAAATCCCATTAAATATTCCAAAAGGCCAAATAAATATAATAAACAAATATTAATATTTATTCTAGGCCCATTAAATCAATTCCCTTAATAAATCCAATTTATTAATTTAATTCCCTTTATCAAATAGAAGGAATTAATTTCTCCAAGAAAATATAGGACCCGATTAAATTTAATTTAATCATTCCTTTACTCCAATATTTAATTCCAAATTAAATACTAAGTGTGTGTGGATAGTGTGTGACTCTTTAGGTTCACCATTCAGCTAGACTTGGTCGGATTCCTAGAATCCGTCCGTTACCATGGGTGGCCATCTAGCAACGGTCCATGGCACTAGAGACTAGGTGAAATATTGGGGGATGAACATTTAGGCTCTAACAGTACATTTGTCCTTCTGTCTTCGGTCTCATCACTCAGAGTCTAGGGCACGGAAAATGCAGGTACCCATTTTGGACCTAAGTGTCGGTCTGTCCTTACTAAACGCCGCAAGGGAAACCTTTCCCTTCTGTTCAGTTACTGTGGCCACAGATTTTAGAGACAAGACACAGAGCATACATGAGACTCAACTGTCAATACCTTTTGACAGGAGAGATATCCTTTCTTGGAAACTACTGTCACTCTGTACGCTCGAGCTGCACTAGACATGGCTTATGACTACTCAAGAGTATTTTGGTAATCTCTCACCATATCTAAGATACAGACCTGATGTACAGGTGAACTCAGCGGTTCCTCAAGTCAAAGGACTTGGCCTGTATCGTTGGAACCGGGAATACTCGTCATACCTTGCTGACCATACTCAAGGCCCTCCGTAAGACGGTTCCCGCGAGTCACCTCAGTCAGCTGCTTCGTAGCATGCTGACCCACTAACACTGCTTAGACAACCTTCGTCACCCGTCGATGAAATACGACAGCAGATGCTTAGTGCAAGTCTCAAAGGGAATCCCGGTACCCATTTTCGGGATTCCTTGACTTGGAGATTTTCGGACTGATTCGGTAAGACTGATTTCATGGACCTACCTCCAAGCGTAGTCCCAGTCCCCAAAATCGATTCTCGGTCCGTGGGCTTTGTTTGCGTAGTGAACAGAAATGTAAATGCAGATATAAGTGAACGTAAACAAAGTATTGTCATATGAATTTTCACTTCTTTATTCATAAATGTTTTTTTATCAAATACCAAAAATTGTCTAGACATAGGTTACATATTCCTGCCAAAATTGGCTTACATGGTCACCTATTCTAACAAGTACCATAGGTAACGAATACTCATTTTATTCGTTACATAATATTACATTAAATCAAGTTGTCAAATAGGTTACAAAACGCCAAACCTATTGGCTTTCTAGTAACCTATTCTAACAATCTCCCACTTGACCAAAAGCTAATCACCCATTGACCTCAAACCCATCGTATCCAGATGCTGAGTATGGGCAACTTGTGACACGGGCTTAGTAAGTGGATCTGCTATGTTTTCTGCGGAGCTGATTCGGTCCATCCGAACGTCACCCCTGCTAACCATCTCGCTAAGCAGATGGTAGCGTCTAAGAATATGATTGGATCGTGATGAGATCTCAGTTCCTTTGCTAGCGCTATCGCCCCGTTGTTATCGTAGAAGATAACTATAGGCTTTGCAATGCTAGGCACTACACCCAACCCTTGGAATTATTGAATTTTTCCTTAGATCAAATTTGCTCAATTAATTTGGGACTTTCTACATGCATTGGATGCATTGTGTATGATGTCTATTAAATTTGAAATTTGAAGCTTGTACATTGTTTATATATTTATATCTTGTGATGTTGGACATCACTTGGATATTTTGAATATCTATGTGAGCATGATTATTTGGTATAACTGTGCAATACGTATTGATGGAATCAACATGGATGATCACAAAAGCTTTAGACCTTTTGTATGTATGAATGGCATTTATTTACATTTCTGTCGAGTGGGACCTCCGTGCCTCTTGTTTTGGGACTATCGTCTCCCATTTTTCGCCTCATGATGTTAAGGTTTGCTTATTTCCTCTTTCCCATGTATTACTATTCCACTATAATGAGATGGTGAGGTTTCATTTTGTATTACTCCGGAGGCCCAAGGCGATACATCAAGGCGTAAAACAAGAAGATTCACAAGGCCCATTGGAATGACAATGGGTTGATTACTTATGTAATAGTGTAGGACTACCCTAGATAGACCATAGACTCATTGCGGGCTCAGTAGGTCGCATAGGTTGGGCTTGTGATCAGCCTAACAGGGTTATACTATGTTTATTGCATGCAGTGTATTTATTTATTGCTTTATAAATATTGGATATTTATGCATGCAAAGACAGTTAATGTGATGATGTCTCGGTCGTTATCAAAACAAACTCTCATTTGGTTGGACCACATAAAATATTAGGCCCAGAATGGACTTGGATCAAAGTGGTTTTGATCCGTCCAAGCCTTCTATCCACAACAATGTGGTGAGGAAGCTACCATTACCCAAGTGTGGTCTCACAAGTCGTGGCACACTTGGACTACGGGAAAGCTGCACGATTGTTGTGAACAAAGAGACTGTACTCGCTGTTTTCTTGTCTCACGAGTCGTGGGGGCTGACAGTTGAGGTATGATTTGGTTGATGGGTCAAGCCCAACACTGAGTAACATGGTTCGCTTGGAGTCCTCGGAATAATGCGAATAGGTGAGGCAAAATATCTTGGGAATCTCATTGGATGAGAATGATATTGGATATCTCCCATTAGGTTTTCTTCATGTGAATCATAAAAACGGGGCATGGAGATCACGCTTATGGATCCCAAGCCCACTAGGAAATGATTTTCCGAAACTCCACTTGAGAGTGGGGGACTTTCGTAGAAATAGTGGGAGGGTTAAAGACTAAAAGACCATGTCTTCAACTTGAACTATAATATTACCATCATTTGATAATTTCTGCTTTACATTTTATAAATATAGATATGTCTAAAAATCCCTTAGCCATGGTACTAGAGACCAATAAATTCAGTGACACGAACTATTCAGACTAGCTAAGAAACCTGAGGATTGTCCGCGGTTTAGAGAACCAAGGCTACGTCTTGGACGAGCCGCCGCCAAGTGGCTGGCCAGAGGAGTCCACGTCAGAAGAACGTTTGACATTCGAGAAATGGGATGAGGACAACCGAAAAGTACATAGTGTCATATTGGTTTTGATGTCTAACGATATCCAGAAGCAATATGATAGGCTGGACAACGTCTCCGCCAAAATGCTCCACATAAACGAGGTTTATGCAGTTCTGGATAGGCATATTAGATATGCTGCCATAAAAGAATTCTTTGGTACCAAGCTAGCTGAAGAATCTTCTGTAAAATGTCATGGGATCAAGATCCTATCCCTGGTGGAGAAGCTCGAGGACCTAAAAGCTGGGCTTAACAATGACATGTACATTGACGTGATCCTTTAGTCGCTTCCTCCATCCTATAACCCATTTGTTGTCAACTACAACATGAATGGACTTGAGAAGTCCATTCATGAGTTAATCAACAAGTTGGTCCAATAAGAGGGAATAAACCACAATTATGTGCCGTCAGTATTGATAGGAGAGGCTTCGACCTCCAAGGCGAATGGCAAGAGGGCCGGATGCTGAAGAGGAGGAAGGTAAAGGGGAAGGCAGTTGCAGCCACTGTTAGAATAGGTGACCAGAAAGCCAATAGGTTTGGCGATTTGTAACCTATCTGACAACTTGATGTAAATGTAATATTATTATGTGATGAATAAGATGAGTATTCGTCACCAATGGTACCTTCTTTGTTGCGCTCATCTTACATTTGTTAAAATGGTGTTTAACTTATATCGCAACAAAGCCCACAGACCATGGATAACAACTCGTGCAGTTGGGCTACGCACTGGATGGTGGTCATGAAACCAACTGATTAAGAGTTGGGTCTGAAACGTTCCAAGTCGAGGACCTCGAGACAGGGCATCGAGAGTCCTATTGAGACTTGCGTCAAGAGTCGTGTTCATTGGATGAGTGCCGTGTTTCATCGGCGACAGGCGTGGGACGCCTACACGATCTTGATGGGTTGGTCGACTGGGTCGAGCCGACTGGACGGACTCGCGGGGATCATCATATGGAAGCCTTGGAGGCTTGGTCGGTATGATTGGTTTTTCCCGGTTCCGATAGTACGGGAGTAATCCTCAGACTTGAGGAATCATGGCAGTCACGTGCACAGGACGGCTGTATCTTGGATCTGGCGAGAGGTGATCATTCTGTAAGATGATCATTATAAGCCTTGTCCAGTGCAGTCAGAATGTGTAGCGAGGACGGTGGATTCCAAGAAGAGGATCCGTCCCCTGTCAGTATTTGACAGAGGTATCTCCTATGCACTCGGAGACACGTTCATGCTGTTTGAAGCTGTGGCCACAGTGGTTGGTCGAACAGGGAATGGTTTCCTGTGTCGACGCAATGAAGCATACGTGGTCTCGAGTATTAAGCATAGATGCCTAGTCAAGGATGGGAACCAACGCCCAATTCCATACCCTATACTAAGGCTGGGAGACGGTAGACGGAAGGATCGTACCCGTACGGAATCGGCGCCTAAATACTCACGCCAATTCACCTAGTCTCTAGTGCCATGGACCGTTGCTAGACGGCTACCCATGGTAACGGGCCCTTGTGGGACACGGGCCCAAGTCTAGCTGAGGGTGAACCTAAAGGGTCACACACAAATCACCGAGGAGGTTGAGAGATCGACTTGGAGTCAATCTCGAAGGATAAAATAAGTAATTGGATTACTTAAGGGAAAGTCCATTGGATGGACGGGCCGATATTGTATCGGGCTTTCGTTTAATCGGTAAATTGGATTTTCGATTAAATATGGAAAGTTGAGACGTTGAGACGTTGGATCTTTTAATTGGACTAAAAGATCGACAGGAATAATTTAAATGGACATTAAATTGGATTTAATGTTGGGTTCGTCGTAATTAGATTACGATAAAACCCGGTCCCTTAAATTATACCCGAGAGGAGAAATAATTCCTAATTTGGAATGGGAAGAAGTTGGACTTCTTTCCTTAATCAAACATGGCCGACACACTCCCTTGGAGGAAGCAAAATCAGCCATGTTTCATGCTAGGTGGTATGTTGACTTATCTCTTTTGGAAAGAGACAAATCAACTCCAATCAAGATCTTCCCTTTTGGTATGATTTGATCATACCATAAATTTTGGTAGGCTTGATTGAAGAATTGATGGTGATTGATTGGAATGAATCTAGACATCCTTGGATGAACCTAGACACATTCCAATAATCACATTAATTATGTATATATATTAGAATATACAACACCAAGCATAAGTGATTCATTATTCATCTTTTTCTAGGAAAAAGAGAAGACAAAAATCCTCTTCTCTCTCTCAAAATTTCGTGCTCTCTCCCTCTCTTACACTTGTGTTCTTCACTTGATTTTGAATCAAGAAGAAGAACAAAGTAAGTTTAAGAGAACACTAATTCATAGTGTTCTTCTCTTAAACCGATTCCTTCTAAACCCGTTCTTTTCTAGCAAGAAGAACATGAGTTTCTTCCGGTGTGGTGTGGATCACCTTTGGAGAATCCATACGTTTGGATTTCGTGAGCATTCCGGAGACGGATCAACGCAAGTAGCCGGGAGCCTACGCTAAACAATCAAAGGTAACGGTTTATTACGCTTTGATTGATTTCATTTATATATCTATGCCCTATGTGCTTAAATATATATGTTTTAATATTTACACATCCTACATCGAACGCCCGATTGAGCACCCAAGGGTACACCCCTTGGGATTCGCGTATTTTGAATTTGATTTAAATTTACGCAATTTCTCGCTTTTCTCGTTTCCGCTCGCGCTCCCGGGCGGATCCGCTTGTCCTTCAGCCACTGCTCGCACTCCCAGCGCCCCAGTTGCCGTAGTGGGAATGGGCAAACTGAAGGGAAGGCCCGGGGTTCTCAGCGGTCTAAGGCAAATGATACCTGCATGCATTGCCAAGGAAAGGGACATTAGAAGGGAGATTGCCCACGACTCCTCTCCAATCCAGGTATGGTTGTGGTTGAAGTAAACATGATAACTAATTATACTTTATGGGTATTGGATACTGGATGTGGTGCTAACATCTGTAATGATTTGCAGATGCTGCAAATAAGCAGAAGGCTAACGAAGGATGAAATGATCCTGAGGCTAGGCGATGGCAAGGCCGTTGCTGCGGAAGCTATAGGATCAGTAGAGTTAGTCATTAGTAATCATGTTAGGGTAGTACTAAATGATTGTTTCTATATACCTAGCATGATTAATAATATTGTATTAATACCCGTCCTGGACAAGGAGGGTTATTCTTTCACCATCAATAAAAGTGGGTTTTATATTATCAATGATGGTGTGTCTCATCTGCTTGGTACATTAGTAAATGGTCTGTACATACTTCAATAGTCTAATTGGATTATGACTGCAGAAGACAAACGTGAACACAATAATCAAGATAACGCACAGATATGGCATGCAAGGTTAGGTGATATCTCTAGAGATAGGATAAGGAGGTTGGTGGACTCAAAGAGTCTAGAGATAGACGATTTGGACAACCTACCAACCTACGAGTCCTGTCTAAAGGGAAAGATGACCAAGAAACCCTTTGTTGGACCAAACAGGCTAGCCAATGGTCTGTTGGATTTGATCTATACAGACGTCTGTGGACTACTAAATACTCAAGCAAGAGGTGAGTACTCGTACTTCATAACCTTTACCGATGATCACTCACGGTATGGCTATGTTTACCTATAAGGTACAAGTCTGAAGCCTTTGCAAGATTTAAAGAATACAGACTTGAAGTAGAGAACCAAGCCGATCGCAAGATCAAAGCCCTTCGATCGGGCCGAGGTGGAGAGTATTTAAGTGCTGAGTTTATTCATTACTTAAAAGAAAATGGAATTCTCTATGAGTGGACTCCTCTTGGAACACCACACTTGAATGGTGTGTCGGAAAGGAGGGATCGGACCTTGTTGGACAAGGTCCGATAATGATGAGTTTTATCAAACTCCCTCCTTCTGGGGATATGCTCTTGAGACGACAACCAAACTATTGAACATGGCGCCATCTAAGAAGATATCCCCGATGCCATATGAGATATGGCATGGCAAGCCTGCCTCCTACAAATATTTGAAAGTGTGGGGTAGCACTCTAGAATAGGTGACTAGAAAGCCAATTGGATTGGCGATTTTGAGTACTATTTACCAATCTTTATTAGAGAAATATTGACTTGATGAATATAGTAAGTATTCATCCGTGGCACTATGTGTTTGTTATGTTTACTGATTACATTAAACGGTATTTTAATATCACAAAAAATGCCCACAGACCAATTAGATAACCCATGTAGTTGGGCTGCGCATTGAATGGCAGCTATGAAACCAACTTCTGAGGGTTGGTCTGAAATGTTCCCAGTTGAGGACCTCAAGACAGGGCATCGAGGGTCCTATAGAGACTTGCACTAAGGATTGCATTCATTGGATGAAGTCGTGTTTCATCGACGACAGACGTTGGATGTCTATGCAATATTAGTGGGTTAGTTGACAAGGGTGTCAACTGACTGAACTAACTCGCGGGAATCGTCATATGGAAGCCTTGGAGGCTTGATCGTTATGACTGGAATTCCTGGCTCCGTCTGGCAAGAGTTTAGTCCTCTTGCTTAAGGAATCATGGCAGTCACATAGATATGATGGTTGTATCTAGGGTCTGGCAAGAGATATCCGTATCTGGGATACGTTCATCACAAACCTTATCCAATGCAGTCAGAATATGTATTAAGGACGGTGGATTCCAAGATACGATCCATCACCTGTCAGTATATGACAGTCGAGTCTCCAATGCGCTCTGAGATGGTTTAAGCTCTTTAAGTCTGTGGCCACAGCGATTGGTCAAGGAGGGAATGGTTTCCTACGTCCATCAATAGAGCAAACGTGTCTCGAGTTATTGAGCATAGTTGTCTAGTCCAGGATGAGAACCAATGCCCAATTCCATGCCCTGGACTTAGACAAGGAGACGGATGATGGAAGGACCGTACTCGTATGGAACTCAGGAGCCTAAATGTTCACGCCAACATTCACCTAGTCTCTAGTGCCATGGACCGTTGCTAGACGGCCACCCATGGTGATGGGCATTTTCGATTAATGATTAATTGGAAAACAGTTAATTAACTGGGTTTAATTGAGCAATTATATTGGACACAAGCTCAAGTCTAGCTGAGGGTGAACCTAAATAATTGGATCATTTATTGAGAAATCCATTTGATGGATGGTCCAAGAATTAATTAATTGGATTAGTTATTTTTTGGACTTAGAACCTTTAAATTAATTTGATTAATTTAGCGGGTTTGGATTAATTAATTGATTGGATCAATTAATTAAAGTTCGGACTCATGTTTATTTAATTGAATTAAATAAACTTATGGGCTTCAATGGGATTGAGATTTATTGGATTAATTAATGCCTAATGGACTTTGTTTGGACTTAATTTAATTAGATTAAAAAAAAGTCCAAGACTAGTAGTCCTAGTCCATGGAGAAATTCAATTTATAGCAAGTCAAGGATGAATTAAAATCCTCCACATGTGAGGCAGATGTGACCAGCCTTTATATGGTTTGGTGGGTGGTTTATTCGCTATAAATGAAAGATTGTGGATCGTCCCGGGAAAATAGCGCGAATGCGGAAGCGCAGTATAAAATTAAAATATGAAAATTAAACATGCTTTGATAAAATAAATAAACACGTTCAAGGGGTGTGCCCTTGAACTTTCCCGGGTGTTCGGTGTATTTCATGAAATTAAAAGTATAAACAAATCATGGAGGCCATAGGATTGAAAAATAAAAGGAACGAAAAATTAAATCGGAACCTACCGATTGTCGTTTTTGTCTTCTAACTGCTACTCGCGTTGTTCCCCGATTTGCTCCAAGTCTCGTTCTTGAGACTCTCCAAACAGTAACACGCAATCCACCCATGTATCTTGCAAGTCGTGCTAGCGAACGAACAAGTATAATATTGGAGAGGATGAATTAATAACACGCTATTAATTAACGGTATTAATTCTCCTTTTTTATCTAATGTTCCAAAAACAAAAGAATCAAGAAGTGTTTTCTTGTTTGAGGAGAGAGAGAGGACAGACGAGAGGGGAGAGGGAGAGAGCCGAATTTGTGTGTGTGTTGGAATTTCATCACGTTTCAAATAGTGAAAGACTAGGACTATATATAGAGGAGGGGTTTAATCCTCTTTAAACTCCAACTCTAAAGAGGTCTATTTTGACTAGGATTTTGACCTAGTCAAAGTAGTATTTGACCTAGTCAAATTAATTCTAGCCATCCATCTCTTCCTTTTAATCTCAACCATTAATTAAATTTCATGGAATATTTAAATCCTATTAAATATTCCAAAGGCCAAATAAATAAATATAATAAATTATAAATATTTATTCTAGGCCTATTAAATTAATCCTCTAATAAATCCAATTTATTAGATTAATTCCTTTTATCAAATAGAAGGAATTAATTCTCCTAAGAAAATAAAGGTCTCGATTAAATCCAATTTAATCATTCCTTTTCTCCAATATTTAATTCTAAATTAAATACTTGATGTGTGTGGATTGTGTGTGACTCTTTAGGTTCACCTTTCAGCTAGACTTGGTCGGATTCCTAGAATCCCTCCGTTACCATAGGTGGCCATCTAGCAATGGTCCATGGCACTAGAGACTAGGTGAAATATCCGGAGATGAACATTTAGGCTCTAACAGTACACTTGTCCTTCTGTCTACGGTCTCACCACTTAGGGTCTAGGGCATGGAAAATGCAGGTACCCATTTTGGACCTAAGTGTCGGTCTGTCCTTACTAAACGCCGTAAGGGAAGCCTTCCCTTCTGTTCAGTTACTGTGGCCACAGATTTTAGGGACAAGACACAGAGCATACGTGAGACTCAACTGTTAATGCCTTTCGACAGGAGACAGATCCTTTCTTGGAAACTACTGTCACTTTGTACACCAGAGCTGCACTAGACATGGCTTATTACTACTGAAGTACTTCTTGGCAATCTCTCACCATATCTAAGATACAAACCTGATACACAGGTGAACTCAGCAGTTCCTCAAGTCAAAGGACTTGTCCTGTACCGTTGGAACTGGGAATACACGTCATACCTTGCTGACCCTACTCAAGGTCCTCCGTAAGACGGTTCCCGCGAGTCACCTCAGTCAGCTGCTCCCCAGCAGGCTAACCCACTAACACTGATTAGACGACCTTCGTCACCCGTCGATGAAATACGACAGCAGATGCTTAGTGCAAGTCTCAAAGGGAATCCCGGTACCAATTTTCAAGATTCCTTGACTTGGAGTTTTTCGGACTGATTCGGCGGGACAGATTTTATGGACCTGCCTCCAAGCGTAGTCCCAGTCCCCGAAATGGGCTTTCAGTCCGTGGGCTTTGTTTGCATAGTGAACAGATAGATAAAGCAGTAATGTGAACGCAAACAAAGTAATGCCAGAATGAATAGTTTTATCAAAATACTGAAATACTGAAATTATCTAGACATAGGTTACATTTTGCTGGCCGAGATTGGCTACATGGTCACCTATTCTAACAATCTCCCACTTGACCTTTAAAGCTAATCGCCCATATGTCTAATCCCTATCTTCTCAAGATGTTGCGTATAAGCGCTCTGTGACATAGGCTTTGTCAGCGGATCTGCTGTGTTGTTTGTTGAGTTGACTCGGTCCATCCGAACGTCACCTCTTCCTACCATTTCTCTTAGAAGATGGTAGTGTCTAAGAATGTGTTTGGAACGGTGATGAGATCTCGGTTCCTTTGCTTGCGCTATTGCACCGTTGTTATCACAGAACATGACAACGGGCTCGGCGATACTAGGCACTACACGCAACTCTTGGATGTAGTTTCTCATTCGAACCGCTTCCTTGGTAGCTTCTGAAGCTGCTATGTATTCAGCCTCTGTGGTGGAGTCAGCAGTGGTTGCTTGCTTGGTACTTTTCCAAGCCACTACTCCTCCATTAAGTTTGAATACGTAACCCGATTGAGACTTGGCATCATCATCATCAGACTGGAAGCTAGCGTCGCTAAAGCCTTCCAGAATCAGTTCTCCATTGCCATAGACTAAGAACATTTCCTTAGTCCTCCTTAGGTACTTAAGGATGCCCTTAACAGCATTCCAATGTGCCTCTCCTGCGCAGGACTGATATCTGCTTGTTACGCTCAAAGCGTAAGCAATGTCAAGCCTGGTGCAGTGGACCGCATATTGGATGCTTCCTACGGCAGAAGTATAGGGGATGACTTTCATCCTTTCAAGTTCCTCATCAGTCTGCGGGGACTGTTTCTTGGACAACTTGACCCCATGCATCATGGGAAGGAATCCTCGTTTGGAGTTGTCCATTCGATATCTCTTTAGGACTTTCTCCATATACGAGTTTTGGGTGAGCCCTAACATCCTTTTAGATCTGTGCCTGACGATCTGGATGCCTAGGATGTAGGAGGCTTCACCCAAGTCCTTTATAGAAAACTGGGTTGACAACCATGCTTTTGTGTCCCCAACATTCTAACGTCATAACCAATGAGTAGAATGTCATCCACATAAAGCCTTAGGAACACTATAGAGCTCCCACTGACCTTCTTGTATACACAAGGGTCGGATGCGTTCTTGATGAAGTCATAGCCCCGTATTACTTCATCAAAGCGAATGTTCCAACTTCAGAATGCTTGTTTGAGGCCATAGATGGACTTCTGGAGACGACAGACCTTCTGTTCCTCTCCAGTGACTGTGAAACCCTCTGGCTGATCCATATAGATCTCTTCCTCAACGAAACCGTTAAGGAAGGCCGTTTTCATGTCCATCTGCCATATCTCATAGTCATACCATGTTGCTATGGCGAGCAGGATCCGAATGGATTTAGCCAGGGCTACTGGCGAGTAGGTATCCTCAAAATCGACCCCGGGTCGTTGAGTGTATCCCTTGGCTATAAGCCTAGCCTTGAAGGTTGTGACTTCTCCATCAACGCCAAGTTTGCGTTTGTAGACCCACTTACAGCCCACTGGCTTAACACCTTTCGGTGGATCTACAAGTCTCCAGACTTGGTTCTCGTTCATGGAGTCCATTTCGGTTTTCATGGCCTCAAGCCATTTTCCGGAGTCGATGTCAGACATCTCTTCTCCATATGTCTTAGGATCGTTATCCAAAAGACCGGTCCTATTTAGAAAGCCATATCTCACTGGAGGTCTGGACTCTCTAGTAGACCTACGGAGGACGGGAACATCAGTGGTGACTGTGGGTGCTGACTGTATCGGAGCCGGCGGTTCAGGGACCGGGGCTGGTTGTTCCTGAGGCTGTCCTTCATGCCTAGCATGTTGGACTTCTCGAGGTTGGTCAGCCCTTCGGGTGTCTATCCTAAATCCTCTAAGTGAGGGTTCCACGGCTACCTCTGATGGCTGGATTCCATCACTTGATTCCTCAAGGATCAGCTCATCAGATTGGACATCCTCTGGGAAGCCTTGTTCCAAGAATACGACATTCCTTGAAACAAATACCTTTTGTTCCAAGGGGTCATAAAAGTAATAACCCGCAGTTTCTTTAGGGTATCCAACGAACCTGCATAAGCTAGACCTGGATTCTAGCTTATCTCCCACTAACCTCTTGACGTATGTGGGGCTACCCCACACTTTCAAGTAGTTGTAGGATGCAGGCTTGTCGTGCCATATCTCATATGGCGTTTGGGTCAATACACTGGTAGGCACCAAATTTAGCAACTTGGCCGCTGTTTCCAACGCATAGCCCCAAAAGGACAAGGGCAATTTGATAAAACTCATCATGGGTCGAACCATGTCCAACAGGGTTCGATTCCTCCTTTCAGAGACACCATTCAATTTTGGTGTCCCGGGAGGCGTCCATTCAGATATAATACCATTTTCTTTTAGATAATTAAGGAACTCGGTACTAAGGTATTCACCACCTCGGTCTGACCGTAGGACTTTAATTTTGCAGTTGGTCTGGTTCTCCACTTTAAGTCTGAATTCTTTAAACCTCTCAAGAGCTTCAGACTTGTACCTCATTAGGTAAACATAACCATACCGTGAATGATCATCGGTAAAGGTTATGAAGTAGGAGAACCCACCTCGGGCCTGCGTCCTTAGTGGTCCACAAACGTCTGTATGGACCAAGTCCAACAGACCTGTGGCAAGCCTGATTTGTTCTACAAAGGGCTTCTTGATCATTTTCCCTCTTAGACAAGACTCACAAGTTGGTAGCTCACTCAAGTCCCCTACCTCTAGGTTCCTTGAGTCTACCAATCTTTTCATCCTATTTTGGGATATATGACCTAGCCTAGCGTGCCACAGTCGTGCGTTCCCGTTATTATCTATTTTACGTTTGTGTTGAGCATTAAGAACGAAGTTCGTGTGTTGCAAGATATAGAGCCTGTTATTTAATGTACCAAGTAGATGAGCAATTCCACACCTCATCAAATAAAAATAATTTTTATTGATCATAAACTCATAACCACTATTGTCCAACAATGGAATGGAAATGATGTTTCTAATCATACAAGGTACAAAATAAACTTCCTCTAATTCTATGCTAATACTATCACCAACTACTAGAGTAGTAGATCCTACTGCTTCTGCCGAGATGGCCTTGCCATTCCCAAGCTTCAGGATCATTTCCCCGCTACCTAATTTTCTGCTTCTTTTCAGCACCTGCAAATCATTGCAAATGTGAGCTCCACAGCCGGTATCTAACACCCAAGAGGCAGAATTAGTGACCATATTAACCTCAATCACAAATATACCTTGGTTAGAGAAGAGCTTGGGGCACTCTCTCTTCCAATGCCCTTTCTCACGGCAATTGATACATATGCCTTCGATTGTTGCTTAGAGACAACCTTCCCTTTCCTTTGCCTTTCCCCTCTTTGGCAATGGGAACACTCTTAGTGTTTGTAGCTGCTTTGATGGCCTTTCCCTTCCCTTTCTTCGTTTTCCAACGTCCGGCGCCTTTGCCTTTCGTTTTGGAAGTTGAAGCACCTCTTAGTCGTTGCCTCGTATTGCACCAACATATTAACCAACTCATGAATGCCCTTCTCAAGTGCGTTCCTGTTGTAGTTGACAATAAATTGGTCAAAGGAGGGCGGGAGTGACTAGAGGATCACATCTATGTACATTTCATTATCGAGACCTGCCTTTAGGTCCTCGAGCTTTTCCACTAGGGTAAGCATTTTAACCCTGTGCTCTTGTACGGAGGATCCTTCTGTCATTTTGGTTCCAAAGAACGCCTTGGTCGCGACAAACCTAGTATGCCGGTCCGGGACTACATAGCAATCCTTAAGGTGAGCCATGATGGAAGGGACATCGTCCAGCCTTTCATACTGCTTCTGAATCTCATTCGTCATAGAAGCAAGTATGACGCTATGGACCTTCCGGTTATCCTTATGCCAAGTCTCGAATGTCTCACGTTCTTTCAGCGTGGATCCTTCCGGTCAGGTCCTAGGGAGAGGCTCGTCCATGACGTAGCCTTGGTTCTCATAATCCAGGACTATCCTGAGATTACGCAACCAGTCGTTGTAATTGGTTCCATTTGTTTCTCTCAAGAATGGTTGAAAGTGGGTTCTTAGACATTTTTTAAATCTACATTTAAAACAGAGTTCGCGATCAGCAGAATATAAAAGACGGTGGTTTGATAAAAATTAAATGCATGGTCTTTAGTCATTTAATGCTCCCACTATTTATACGAAAACACGGTACTCTCAAACGTGATTTTCGGGAAACCCTTTCCTAGTGGGCTTGGGATCCACAGCGATTTTTCCCATACCCCGCTTTTACGATTCGCATGGAAAAAATCCTGTGGGAGGTATACCAAACCATTCTCGTTCCACGAGATTCCCAAGACTATTGCCTCACCCTTTCACATGATGCCGAGGACTCCAAGCGAATCATGTTAATTGGGCGTTAGACCCGACCCAACCTACCGAGCCATAGACCCACTGTTACCCCCACGACTCGTGAGACAGGTAATAGTGGTCTATTCTTCGTTCATGACACAGTGTAGCTTCTTTTAAGTACAATAACGTGCCACGACCCGTGAGACCACGCTATTGACCTAAATCAGCTTCCTCACTATGCCATGGATTGGAAGGCATAGACAAACTCCTAAGAGTTCATGTCCATTTTGACTAGGGTCTAATATTTGGACATTGGTCCAACCAATGTGAGAGTAGTAAAGACCGAGATCTCATAACATAATACATCTACACATTCATCCATAATGCGTAATAAATAAATGCATCCATAGCAGTTATATGATAAATAAAAACACCATTCATCCATCATAATAACCACATGCAAAATTAAAGCCTAGCACGCCCCTGTTGGATGATCACGAGCCCGAATCCTATGCGATCCACTGAGCCCGCAGTGGATCTATGGTCAATCTAGTGTTGGTCCTATACTATTACATTAATAGTAACCCAATCATCATTCTGATGGGCCTTGGTCTCTTTTCTCTTTCCTCACTTCATGGAAACACCTTGGAACCTCCAGTCTGGGCTCTCCATGTGGACCTTCCTTCTACTCCATCAATTACATAAAAATAAAACCTCACTCCTATTCTACTCTCATTACATATTAAAAATAGAAATCCCCAGCAAAAACCCGGGGGGAGTACATAAGGAGGGAGATAGAATGCCTTATTATTCCAAGGCAACTAGAAAGAGAGAAGGAGAAAGCAGTAAAAGAGGCACACAGGCCCAACATAAAATTAAATCATACATTCGGTCTAGGGCTCGTGATCATCCGTTTCATCCAACACACATAATTATATGATCCAATCACACAATAATAATATACCGATAATACATGATAACCAATCATAATTATTCAAGATGAATTAATAAATAAATGGGTAGCATGTGAAAATATGGCATAACCGTTGGTAATAATATTTTCTCGTTTTAGGAAAACCTTTCCTCATTATTTTAAGTAAAACTATCCCCGGGATTCCAAATCCAATATATTTTACTTCGCAAAATAATGTCTTAGAAAATTAGCAAAATTGAACAAAAAATGAATTTTCAGAATTAATTCAAAAATTAAAACTGAAAAAATAAATAAAATAAAAATAGGGAGAAAACCCTAGCAACACCAGCCGCCGGCCGCCGCCACCGACAGCAGCCAGCCGGCGTGCGAGCAGGGCAGCAGGCTCAGCCTGCCGACCCAGCGCGCGCATAGGCCTTTGCATGCAGGCGCGTGCGCCTGGTCGGCAGCAGGCCGCGCGGCCTGGCGCTCCGGCAGGCAGTGCGCGCGCGCACGCTCACTAGGCGTGCGCATCGGGTGCGCGCGCGCAAACACCACCGTGTACGTGCGCGCGTGCCTGGCGCCGCCTGGTGCCCGCACGCGCGCGGACTCTCCACCGCGCATCCGCGCGCGCGTGCGCAGACACCCCTGTGCGCGCACTCGCGCGCGGCCCCTCTGGCCGCGCGTCCGGGCGCGCAGGCTTCCAGCACACTAGCCTGGCGCGCGCGCGCGGGCTTCCTTGCCCGTTTGTGCGCGCGCCCGGCCAGCGGCTCTGCCTGAGGCCCGGCCCCGCGTCCGCCTGGCGGGCTGCACGCAGCCTTGCGCATCTGGCCGGGTGGCTGGTCGGCGTGCGGCGTTTCTTCGTTCTTCCTTCAATTTTCACCCCCCGTTTCCCAAGAAAAAACATGAATTAAAAGCAAGAAACGGCATGTTTTAATAATCACGAAACCAAGAATTATTTAAAACATGCCAAAAACACGTTTCATGCTTAAAACGCATATTAAATCCTAGGCCTATACACCGAACCAGGCTCTGATACCACTGAAAGATTGTGGATGGTCCCGGGAAAGTAGCGCGAACGCGGAAGCGCGGTATAAAATTAAAATACGAAAATTAAACATGCTTTGATAAAGTAAATAAACACGTTCAAGGGGTGTGCCCTTGAACTTTCCCGGGTGTTTGGTGTATCTCATGAAATTAAAAGCATAAAACAAATCATGGAGGCCATAGGATTGAAAAATAAAAAGAACGAAAAATTAAATCGGAACCTACCGATTGTCGTTTTTCGTCTTCTACTGCTACTCGCGTTGTTCCCCGATTTGCTCCAAGTCTCGTTCTTGAGACTCTCCAAACAGTAACACGCAATCCACCCACGTATCTTGCACGTCGTGCTAGCGAACGAACAAGTATAATATTGGAGAGGATGAATTAATAACACGTTATTAATTAACGGTATTAATTCTCCTTTTTTATCTAATGTTCCAAGAACAAAAGAATCAAGAAGTGTTTTCTTGTTTGAGGAGAGAGAGAGGGCGGACGAGAGGGGAGAGGAAGAGAGCCGAATTTGTGTGTGTGTGTGTATGTGTTGGAATTTCATCACATTTCAAATAATAAAAGACTAGGACTATATATAGAGGAGGAGTTTAATCCTCTTTAACTCCAACTCTAAAGAGGTCTATTTTGACTAGGATTTTGACCTAGTCAAAGTCCTAGTCAAAGTAGTATTTGACCTAGTCAAATTAATCATAGCCATCCATCTCTCCCTTTTAATCTCAACCATTAATTTAATTTAATGGAATATTTAAATACAATTAAATATTCCAAAGGGCAAATAAATAAATATAATAAATCATAAATATTTATTCTAGGCCTATTAAATTAATCCTCTAATAAATCCAATTTATTAGATTAATTCCTTTTATGAAATAGAAGGAATTAATTCTCCTAAGAAAATAAAGGTCCCGATTAAATCCAATTTAATCATTCCTTTTCTCCAATATTTAATTCTAAATTAAATACTTGATGTGTGTGGATTCTGTGTGATTCTTTAGGTTCACCTTTCAGCTAGACTTGGTCGGATTCCTAGAATCCGTCCGTTACCATGGGTGGCCATCTAGCAATGGTCCATGGCACTAGAAACTAGGTGAAATATCCGGGGATGAATATTTAGGCTCTAACAGTACACTTGTCCTTCTGTCAACGGTCTCACCACTTAGGGTCTAGGGCACGGAAAATGCAGGTACCCATTTTGGACCTAAGTGTCGGTCTGTCCTTACTAAACGCCGCAAGGGAAGCCTTCCCTTTTGTTCAGTTACTGTGGCCACAGATTTTAGGGACAAGACACAGAGCATACGTGAGACTCAACAGTCAATGCCTTTCGACAGGAGACAGATCCTTTCTTGGAAACTACTGTCACTTTGTACACCAGAGCTGCACTAGACATGGCTTATAACTACTCAAGGTGCTTCTTGGCAATCTCTCACCATATCTAAGTGACAGACCTGATACACAGGTAAACTCAGCAGTTCCTCAAGTCAAAGGACTTGTCCTGTACCGTTAGAACCGGGAATACACGTCATACCTTGCTGACCCTACTCAAGGTCCTCCGTAAGACGGTTCCCGCGAGTCACCTCAGTCAGCTGCTCCCCAGGAGGCTAACCCACTAACACTGCTTAGACGACCTTCGTCACCCGTCGATGAAATACGACAGCAGATGCTTAGTGCAAGTCTCAAAGGGAATCCCGGTACCCATTTTCGAGATTCCTGGACTTGGAGTTTTCCGGACTGATTCGGCAGGACTGATTTCATGGACCTACCTCCAAGCGTAGTCCCAGTCCCCGAAATGGGCTTTCAGTCCGTGGGCTTTGTTTGCATAGTGAACAGATAGATAAAGCAGTAAAGTGAACACAAACAAAGTAATGCCAGAATGAATTTCACTTCTTTATTCATTAATAGTTTTATCAAAACACTGAAATTGTCTAGACATATGTTACATTTTGCTCGCCGAGATTGGCTACATGGTCACCTATTCTAACAATAAAGGTGCATGGTTATGTAGATAGTGTGAGTGTATGTAGGTTGCATTGGAAGCTAACTATAGAATTTGAATTTAAAATTCAACAACTCTACATGCACACAACCATTCACATAACTTGTATGGCCTTGGCTTGCACGAAATTTCGAGAAAAAAATCTAAAAAAATATCTTAAAAAACTCTCCTTCTTGTGTTCATACCTTTTGGAAAGGTTTGAACTAAAATATTCCAAAAGCACTAATCAATAGTGTTGTTTTGAAAGTATTTTTTCTGCACTTCTCTGTTTCTATCTAGCAATAGATTAGAGAACTATTCTATAGTGTGGTGTGGACAAATTAGAGGGATTCTAGTTTGGATCCTCAAGTGAACGGAAGGAGAAATGGGAAAGAGAACAACGCATGTACTGGTTCTACGTGTGATGTTCAAAGGTTGGTTTTCTTTATGTTTTCATGTATTTTTTGTTCATATCGTTTTAGCCACATGTCCAGCATTCATTTACTCTTTTATTAATGCTTTGACATACACTGAACGTCCGGGAACTTCAAAGGGAACATCCCTTTGAACCCGTCGTATATTATGCTTTAAATTCACGTTTTTACGCTTCCGTTGTGTTCCCGGGCCATACCCTATTCTTTCAAGCCCTGCTACGTAAAAAGATTAGTGGGAGATAAACTGGACTCCAGGTCTAATTTATACAGGTTCGTCAGATATCTGAAAGAAACTGTGGGGTATTATTTCTATGAACCCTCCGAGCAAAAGGTTTTTGTCTCACGGAACACAGTGTTCTTGGAAAAGGATTTTCCGTCGGATAGTCGACGTGATGAGGTACTTCTTGAGGAATCAAGTGAGGTGCCCTATGAGACAACAACACAACATATGAGTCTGTAGTTTCCACTGATAATGTTCCAATCCTTCGTAGGTCGGCCAGAGTATCCCAACCACCTGAAAGGTATGGATATTTGGGACTGACTGATCAATTGGATAATGGTCAAAAGACGTACGGAGAAGCGATGTCGGACATCGAGTCATATAAGTGACTTGAGGCCATGAAATTCGAAATGAACTCGATGGGTGCAAACCAGGTTTGGACCCTAGTGGACCCACTTAATGGGATAAAACCTGTAGGGTGTAAATAGGTCTACGAACGTAAGCTTGGAGCTGACGGGGAGGTTACAACCTTCAAAGCCAGGCTAATGGCAAAGGGTTACACTCAACGACCCGGGGTCAACTTTGAGGAAACCTACTCACCCGTAGCAATGACTAAGTCCATGCGGATACTGCCTTCCATAGCAGCATGGTATGACTATGAAATATGACAGATGGACGTGAAAATCGCTTTCCTCAATGGGTTCATAGAGGAAGAGATCTATATGGATGAACCGGAAGGTTTCACATCTGTTGGAGAAGAGTAGAAGGTCTTGTTAGAATAGGTGACAATGTAGCCAATCTTGTTAGGCGAATTGTAACCTATGCCTGAACAATTTCGAAGTTTTAATAAAACCTTGATGAATAAGAAAGTGAAATTCATTTGGCGCATACTTTGTCTGTGTTTCATCGATGGGTAACGAGGGTCGTCTAAGCAGTGTTAGTGGGTCGGCCTGCTGGGGAGCGGCTGACTGAGGTGACTCGCGGGAACCGTCTTATGGAGGACCTTGAGTAGGGTCGGCTAGGTATGACGTGAGTTCCCGGTCCCAACGGTACAAGTCAAATCCTTTGACTTGAGGAATTACTGAGTTTACGTATACATCGAGACTGTATCTTATGTATGGTGAGAGATTGCCAAAATGCAATTGAGTAGTCATAAGCCATGTCTAGTGAAGCCACAGTGTACAACGTGACAGTAGTTTCCAAGAAAGGATCTATCTCCTGTCAAAGAGTGTTGATAGTAGTGTCTCACAATACTCTGTGTCTTGTCCCTAAAATCTATGGCCACAGTAACTGAACAGAAGTGAAGGATTCCCTGCGGCGTTTGGTACTTGATAGACCGACACTTAGGTCCAAAATGGGTACCTACATATCCGTGCCCTAGACCCTATGTGGTGAGACTGTAGACGAAAGGATGGATGTACTGTAGAACCTAAATGTTCATCCCCACGCATATTCACCTAGTCTCTAGTGCCATGGACCGTTGCTAGACAACCACCTATGGTGACGGGCGGATTCTAGGAGTCTAACCAAGTCTAGCTGAAGGTGAACCTAAAGAGTCACACAGAATCCGCACACATGGCGTATTTAATTTGGAATTTAATATTTGGAGAAATGGAACGATTAAATCGAGTCCTTCTTTTCTTGGGAAGAAATTTCATTTTATTAGATGAAAGGAATTTATCTAATAAATTAGATTTATTGAAAATTAATTTAATGGGCTTGGAATAAATATTTATATTTGATATATTTATTTATTTCCTTTTAGATTATTTAAATGAGATTTAAATATTCCATTAAATTAATCAATGGTTGAGATTAAAGAGAGGAATCAATGGCTAGGATTGGTTTGACCAAAAAGGTAGATGTTGACTAGGATTTGACTAGGTCAAATCCTATTCAAGGAGGATTCTTCAAAGAGTAGGAATTAGAAGAGGAATGGGATTCCTCCTCTATAAATACTCTTAAGTGTTATCTTTGGAAGTGATGATGAAAAATTAAAGCACACACACACACACTACTCGGCCTCTCTTCTCTCTCTCTCGGCCAAAATCTCTCCCTCTCTTTCCCAACAAACTCTTCCAAGTTCTTTTGTTCTACAATTGAACTCTGAGGAGGGTTGGTCTCGTTAATCAATAACGTTCAATCAATCTGTCCTCTCCAAATAAACATACACTTGTTCTTTCGCTAGCACGAAGATTAAGATATGTGGGCGGATTGCGTGTACAAATTAGAGGGTTTCCTATTCGAGATCTTGGAGCAAAACGGGGAACAACGCGAGTACCGGCTTGAAGACGAAAACGACAATCGGTAGGTTTCCGGTTTAGAATTTCCATCCCCTTTTTCTTTTAAACCCTATGGCCTCAATGAAAGTTTTGTATGTTTTATTACTCATGAGATACACCGAATGCCCGAGAAAATTCAAGGTAACACCCCTTGAATGTGTTTATGTTATCTCATACATGTGCGCAGCCGGACGCCAAGCGCGGACACATGGCCGGGCGCGCGCACGCAGGCAGGGAGGCCGCGCGCGCTCGCGTGCATGAGGCAACGCCGCCAGGCGCGCACGCAGACAGACAACGGAGTTTACGTGCGCGCGCCCGGCGGGCGTGCCCGATGCGCATGCGCGCGCACGGCCTGCGCGCAGGATGCGCACACAAGCGGCGCGGCAGGATGATGCGCGCGGGCAGAGGTGCCTGCGCGCGCCAGCGTGCGCAGCACAGCCGACCAGGCGCGCGCGACCAGGCAGGGCCTGCGCGCACGCGCTCGGTCAGGCGTGCCCTGCGCGCGCACGAACAACAGGCTAGGCTTGTTGGCCTGTGTGCGCCGGCAGACGCCGCCGGTGGCGGCGGCCGGTTGATTTTTTACGTTTTCTTGTTATTTAATTTTTTGGATAATTCTAAAAAATTAGTTTTATTTCATTTTGCATGTTTTCTTCAAGAACGTTATTTGGAAGGTTGTTGTATTGGATTTGGAATCCCGAGGTATTACTCACCTTCAAATAATGAGGAAGGGTCTTCCCAAACGAGAAAGGATATTACCAACAATTATACCATGTTTTTCATAAATAACTTGTTTCTTTATCATGGGATGATGTGATTGGATATCATGGATTATATGCATATGTTTATGTGATTGAATATCATGTAATTATGTGCGTTTGTTGAGAATGGATGATCACGAGCCCTAGACCGAATGTATGGTTTATATTTTTGTTGGGCTTGTGTGCCTCTTTTACTTTCTCCTTCTCCTCTTCTAGTTGCCTTCGAATAATAAGGCATTCTATCTCCCTTCTATTGTACTCCCCCTGGGTTTTCGCTGGAGTTTCTTTTTACATATGTAATGAGAGTAGTATAAAAGTGAGGTTTTTTTATTTTATGTATTTGGTGGAGATGAAGGATGGTCCACATGGAGAGCCCAGAATGGAGGATCCAAGGTGTTTCCATGGAGATTTGAAAGAGAAAAGAGAAAAGGCCCATCAGCATGTTGATCTGGTTGCTATTAAATGTAATAGTGTAGGACCAACCCTAGATTGACCATAGATCCACTGCGGGCTCAGTGGGTCGCATAGGCTTCGGGCTCGTGATCATCCAACAGGGGCGTGCTAGGCTTTAATTTTGCATGTGGCTTTTATGGTGAATGAATGGTTTATTTATTATATTATTGCTATGGGATGCAAATTTTAATTATGCATTATGGATGAATGTGTATGTGTATCGGATCTCGGTCATTTACAACTCTCACTTGGTTGTAGCAAAGTTCAAAATATTAGACCCTTTATAAATGGACATGGACTCTAGGTGTTCGTCCATGCCTTCCAATCCATGGCATAGTGAGGAAGCTGATTTAGGTCGATAGCATGGTCTCAAGAGTCGTGGCACGACTATCGTGCTTAAAAGAAGTTGAACTATGTCATGAACGAAAAGTAGGCTGCTGTTACCTGTCTCACGAGTCGTGGAGGTAGCAGTGGATCTATGATTCGGTTGATTGGGTCGGGTCTAATGCCCAAATAACGTGATTCGCTTGGAATCCTCAGGATCACGTGAAAGGGTGAGGCAATTATCTTAGGAATCTCGTGGAACGAGAATGGTATGGCATACCTCCCACAGGATTCTTCCCATGCGAATCGTAAAAGCGGGGTATGGAAAAAATCGTTGTGGATCCCAAGCCCACTAGGAAAGGGTGTTTCCCGAAAACAACGTTTGAGAGTATCGTGTTTTCGTATAAATAATGGGAGCACTAAATGACTAAAGACCAAGCGTTTAATTATTTATTAAAATTTTCGTCTTTTAAAATTTTGTTGATCGTAGTTCTGTTCTTTTAAATTTAGATTTAAAAAATGTCTAATAACCCATTATCAACCATACTTGAGACCAACAAGTTTAATGGAACCAATTACAACGACTGGTTGCGCAATCTTAGGATAGTCTTAGATTACGAGAACCAAAACTATGTCATGGACGAGCCATTCCCCAGGACCTTGCTGGAAGGATCCACGCCAGAAGAATGTGAGACGTTCGAGACTTGGCATAAGGATAACCGGAAAGTCCGTAGCATCATACTTGCCTCTATGACGAATGAGATTCAGAAGTAGTATGAAAGGCTAGACGATGTCCCTTCCATTATGGCTCGCCTGAAAGATTGCTATGCAGTCCCGGATCGGCATCCTAGGTATGTCGCGATGAAGGCGTTCTTTGGAACTAAAATGACCGAAGGGTCCTCTGTACAAGAGCATGGGGCCAAGATGGTTACCTTGGTGGAAAAGCTTGAGGACCTCAAGGCAGGGCTCGATAACGAGACGTACATAGATGTGATCCTTCAGTCTCTCCCACCCTCCTTCGCCCAATTCATTGTTAACTACAACATGAACACACTTGAGAAGGGTATTCATGAGTTAATCAATATGTTGGTGCAATACAAGGCAACGACCAAAAAGTCTACACCGTCGGTATTGTTTGGAGATACTTCGACTTCCAAAACAAAAGGCAAGGGTGCCGGACGTTGAAAAATGAAGAAGGGAAAGGGAAAAGCCGTCAAAGCAGCTACCAACACTAAAAGTGTTCCCATTGCCAAAGTGGGGAAAGGCAAAGGAAAGGGGAAGGTTGACTGAAAGCAACAGTTGAGGGCATATGACATATGTATCAATTGCCATGAGAAAGGGCATTGGAAGAGGGATTGCTCCAAACTCCTCGCCAAACAAGATATCGTTGTGAATGAGGTTAATATGGTTACCAACACTACCTCTTGGGTATTAGATACCGGTTGTGGAGCTCACATTTGCAATGATTTGCAGGTGCTGAAAAGAAGCAGAAAACTGAGTAGCGGGGAATGATCCTAAAGCTTGGGAATGGCAAGGCCATCTCGGCAGAAGCAGTAGGATCTGCCACTCTAGTAGTTAGTGATCGCATTAGTATAGAATTAGAGCACGTTTATTATCTACCTAGCATGATTAGAAACATCATTTCCATTCCGTTCTTAGACAATAGTGGATATGAGTTTATGATCAATAAAAATTGCTTTTTATTTGATGAGGTGTGGTATTACTCATCTGCTTGGTACGCTTAATAACGGCCTCTATATCTTACAACAAACGAAATTCGTTCTAAATGCTCAACACAAACATAAAATAGATAATAACGGGAACGCACAACTGTGGCACGCAAGGCTAGGTCACATTTGCCAAGATAGGAAGAAGAAATTGGTAGACTCAAAGAACCTAGAGGTAGGGGACTTGAGTGAGCTAACAACTTGCGAATCCTGTCTCAGAAGGAAAATGACCAAAAGACCCTTTGTAGGATAAAGCAGGCTTGCCACAGGTCTGTTGGACTTGGTCTATATAGACGTATGTGGACCACTAAGGACGCAAGTGTTAGAATAGGTGACCATGTAGCCAATCTTGGCAGGAAAAATGTAATCTATGTCTAGACAATTTCAGGGATTTGATAAATTATTAATGAATAAGAAGTGGTATTCATTTTGGCATTACCTTGTTTGTATTCACTTTATCTGCTTTATACTTATCTGTTCACTACGCAAACAAAGCCCACGGACTGAAAACGTATTTCGGGGACTGGGACTACGCTTGGAGGTAGGTCCATGAAATCAGTCCTGCCGAATCAGTCCGGAAATCTCCAAGTCAAGGAATCTCGAAAATGAATACCGAGATTCCCCTCGAGACTTGCACTAAACATCTGCTGTCGTATTTCATCGACGGGTGACGAAGGTTTTCTAAGCAATGTTAGTGGGTTAGCCTGCTGGGGAGCAGCTGACTGAGGTGACTCGCGGGAACCGTCTTACGGAGGACCTTGAGTAGGGTCGGCTACGTATGACGTGTGTTCCCGGTTCCAATAGTACAGGTCAAGTCCTCTGACTTGAGGAACTGCTGAGTTTACCCGTACATCAGGGCTGTATCTTAGATATGGTGAGAGATTGCCAAGAAACACTTGAGTAGTCATAAGTCATGTCTAGTGCAACTCCAGTGTACAGAGTGACAGTAGTTTCCAAGAAAGGATCTGTCTCCTGTCAAAAGGCATTGACAGTTGAGTCTCACATATACTCTGTGTCTTGTCCCTAAAATCTGTGGCCATAGTAACTGAACAGTAGGGAAGGTTTCCCTTGCAACATTTAGTAAAGGACAGACCGACACTTAAGTCCAAAATGGGTACCTGCATTTTCCGTGCCCTAGACCCTAAGTAGTGAGACCGTAGACGGAAGGACAAGTGTACTGTTGGAGCCTAAATGTTCATCCCCGTAATTTCACCTAGTCTCTAGTGCCATGGACCGTTGCTAGATGGCCACCCATGGTAACGGCCGGTGTCTAGGAATCCGATCAAGTCTAGCTGAAAGGTGAACCTAAAGAGTCACACACAATCCGCACACATTAAGTATTTAATTTAGAATTAAATATTTTGAGAAATGGAATGATTAAATTGGATTTAATCAGGTCCTTAATTTTCTTGGAAAGAATTAATTCCTTTTATTAGATAAAAGTGATTTATCTAATAAATTAGATTTATTAGAAAATTAATTTAATGGGCTTAGAATATATATTTATATTTATTTATTGCCCTTGGAATATTTAAAACCTTTTTAAATATTCCATTAAATTAAATTAATGGTTGAGATTAAAAGAAGAGATGGATGGCTAGGATTAATTTGACTTTGTCAAATTACTACTTTGACTAGGACTTTGACTAGGTCAAAATCCTAGTCAAATTAGTCTTCTAGAGTTGGAGTTTGAAGAGGATTAAACTCCTCCTATATATATAGTCCTAGCCCCTCACCATAAGAGGGATGATGAAACTCCAACACACACATAACACACACTCTCTCTCGTGTCCTCTCCCTCTCCTCTCCTCCGCCACTCTCTCTCTCTCTTTCCAAGTATTGTTCTTTTGTGTTAACAATTGAACAAAAAGGAGGATTAATCCCGTTAAATAATAACGTGTGATTGATCCATCCTCTCCAAATAATATACACTTGTTTGTTCGCTAGCACGACGTACAAAATAGTGGGCGGATTGCGTGTCACAATTTGGAGGATCTCACATACGAGATTTTTTGAGCAAATCGGGGAACAACGCGAGTACCGATTAGAAGACGAAAACGACAAATCGGTAGGTCTCTTTTACGTTTTCGTCTCCTTTTTATTTTCAAATCCTATGGCGTCCATGATTGCTTATATGTCTTTAGTTCATGAGATACACCGAACACCCGGGAACTTCAAGGGCACACCCCTTGAACGTGGTTTTGTTTTTATGTATAAAGCATGTTTAAATTTTGTAATTTAAATTTATACCGGGCTTTCGCATTCGCGCTATTTTCCGGGACGATCCACACGCCTTTCCCATGCTTCCAGCAAACCCGATGTGGGTTCTCCTACTTCATAACCTTCATCGATGATCATTCACGGTATGGTTATGTATACCTAATGAGGTACAAGTCTGATGCTCTTGAGAGGTTTCAAGAATTCACACTTGAAGTTGAGAACCAAACTGGCTGCAAAATTAAAGTCCTACGGTCGGACCGAGGCGGAGAGTACCTTAGTACTGAGTTCTTTAATTATCTTAAAAAAAAACGGTATAATCTCTAAATGGAGACCTCCCGGGACACCACAGTTGAATGGGGTCTCTGAAAGGAGGAATCGAACCCTGTTGGACATGGTCCGATCCATGATGAGTTTCACCAAATTGCCCTTGTCCTTTTGGGGCTACGCATTGGAGACTACGACCAAATTGTTAAATTTGGCGCCAACCAGTGTATTGACCCAAACGCCATATGAGATATGGCACGGCAAGCCTGAGTCCTACAACTACTTGAAAGTGTGGGGTAGCCCCACACACGTCAAGAAGCTAGTAGGAGACAAGCTAGAATCAAAGTTTAGTTTATGCAGGTTCGTTGGATACCCAAGAAAACTGCAGGTTATTATTTCTATGACCCCTTGGAACAAATGGTATTTATTTCAAGGAACACAGTGTTCTTGGAACAAGGTTTTTCAGAGGATATCGAACCTGACGAACTGATCCTTGCGGAGTCAAGTGATGCAAACCAGTCATCAGTAGAAGCCGCGGATTCCTCACTTAGAGAATTCAGGATAGATACCTAGAAAGCTGACCAACCTCGAGAAGTTCAGCATGGTAGGCATGAAGGACGACCTCAGGAAGGGCCAGCCCCGGTACCTAAACCACCGGCTCCCATACAGTCAGCGTCCACAGTCACCACTGACGTTCCCATTCTCCGTATGTCAGCTAGAGAGTCACGACCTCCTATAAGATACGGCTTTCTAAACACGACCAGTCTATTGGATAAGGATCCTAAGACATACGGGGAAGCGATGTCTGACATCGACTCCGGGAGATGGCTTGAGGCCATGAAAACCGAATGGACTCCATGAATGAGAACCAAGTCTGGACACTTGTTGACCCGCCTAGAGGGGTTAAGCCAGTTGATTGTAAATGGGTCTATAAGCGCAAACTTGGCATTGATGGAGAAGTCACAACCTTCAAGGCTAGGCTAGTAGCCAAATGGTACACTCAACGACCTGGGGTCGATTTTGAGGTCACCTACTCGCCAGTAGCCATGGCTAAGTCCATTCGGATCCTGCTTGCCATAGCAGCATGATATGACTATGAGATATGGTAGATGAACGTGAAAACGACCTTCCTCAATGGTTTCGTTGAGGAAGAGATCTACATGGATCAGTCGGAGGGTTTCACGGTTACCGGAGAAGAACAGAAAGTTTGTCGTCTTCAAAAGTCTATTTATGGCCTCAAACAAGCATCCCGGAGTTGGAACATTCACTTTGACGAAGTCATACGGGGTTATGATTTCATCAAAAACGAATCCGACCCTTGTGTATACAAGAAGGTCAATAGGAGCTCTATAGTGTTTCTAGTGCTTTATGTGGATGACATTCTCATAGGAAATGACGTTAGAATGTTGGGTAACACAAAAGCATGGTTATCAACTCAGTTTTCCATGAAGGATCTGTGTGAAGCCTCCTACATTCTTGGCATCCAGATTGTCAGGGACAGATCCAAAAGAATGTTAGGACTAACCCAAAACTCGTATATGGAGAAAGTCCTGAAAAGGTTTCGGATGGACAACTCTAAACGAGGATTCCTTCCCATTAGGCATGGGATCAAGTTGTCCAAGAAACATTCTCCGCAGACTGATGAGGAACTTGAAAAGATGAAAATCGTTCCCTATGCTTCTACCGTAGGAAGTATCCAATATGTGGTCCACTGCACTAGACCTGACATCGCTTACACCTTAAGTGTAACAAGCAGATATCAGTCCTGTGCAGGAGAGGCACATTCGAATGCGGTCAAGGGCATCCGTAAGTACCTAATGAGGACTAAGGAAATGTTCTTAGTCTATGGAAATACAGAACTGATCCTGGAAGGCTTTAGCAGATGACGATGATGCCAAGTCTCAATTAGGTTATATATTAAGGCTCAATGGAGGAGTGGTAGCATGAAAAAGTTTCAAGCACGCAACCATTGCTGACTCCACTACTGAGGCTAAATACATAGCAGCTTCAAAAGCTGCCAAAGAAGTGGTTTGGATGAGAAACTACATCCAAGAATTGGGTGTGGTGCTTAGCATCGCCGAGCCCGTAGTCATCTTTTGTGATAACAACGGAGCTATAGCGCAAGCAAAGGAACTGAGATCTCATCACCGATCCAAACACATTCTTAGACGCTACCACCTTCTAAGAGAAATGGTGGGAAGAGGTGACGCTCGGATGGACTGAGTCAACTCAGCAGACAACACAGCAAATCCGTTGACAAAGCCTATGTCGTAGAGCGCTCATACGCAACATCTTGAGAAGATGGGGATTAGACATATAGGCGATTGGCTTTAAAGGTCAAGTGGGACATTGTTAGAATAGGTGACCATGTAGCCAATCTTGTTAGGTGAATTATAACCTATGTCTGAACAATTTCAAAGTTTTAATAAAACCTTGATGAATAAGAAAGTGAAATTCATTTGGCGCATACTTTGTCTCTGTTCACTTTAACTGCTTTATAATTGTTCGCTACACAAACAAAGCCCACAGACTGAAATCACATTTCGGGGATTGGGACTATGCTTGGAGGTAGGTCCATGAAATCAGTTCCGCCGAATCAGTCTGAAAATCTCCAAGAAAAGGAATCTCGAAAATGGGTACCGAGATTCCACTTGAGACTTGCACTAAGCATCTGTTGTCGTGTTTCATCGACGAGTGACGAGGGTCGTCTAAGCAGTGTTAGTGGGTCGGCCTGCTAGGGAGCGGCTGACTGAGGTGACTCGCGTGTGCCGTCTTACGGAGGACCTTGAGTAGGGTCGGCTAAGTATGACGTCAGTTCCCGGTTCCTACGGTACAGGTCAAATCCTTTGACTTGAGGATATTTGCTGAGTTTACCTGTACATCGAGACTGTATCTTAGGTATGGTGAGAGATTGCCAAAATACAGTTAAGTAGTCGTCAGCCATGTCTAGTGCAGCCACGGTGTACAATGTGACAGTAGTTTCCAAGAAAGGATCTGTCTCCTGTCAAAGAGTGTTGATAGTAGTGTCTCACAATACTCTGTGTCTTGTCCCTAAAATCTATGGCCACAGTGACTGAATAGAAGGGAAGGATTCCCTGCGGCGTTTGATAAAGGACAGACCGACACTTAGGTCCAAAATGGGTACCTACATATCCGTGCCCTAGACCCTAAGTGGGGAGACCGTAGACGAAAGGATAGATGTACTATAGAACCTAAATGTTCATCCCCACGCATATTCACCTAGTCTCTAGTGCCATGGACCGTTGCTAGACGACCACCCATGGTGACGGACGGATTCTAAGAATCCAACCAAGTCTAGCTGGAGGTGAACCTAAAGAGTCACACACAATCCGCACACATGACGTATTTAATTTGGAATTTAATATTTGGAGAAATGGAACGATTAAATTGGATTTAATCGGGTCCTTCTTTTCTTGGAAAGAAATTAATTCTTTTTATTAGATGAAAGGAATTTATCTAATAGATTAGATTTATTGGAAATTAATTTAATGGGCTTGGAATAAATATTTATATTTGATATATTTATTTATTGGCTTTTGGATTATTTAAATGCGATTTAAATATTCCATTAAATTAATCAATGGTTGAGATTATAGTGAGGAATCAATGGCTAGGATTGGTTTCACCAAGAAGACAGATGTTTTGACTAGGTCAAATCCTATTCAAGGAGGAGTCTTCAAAGAGTAGGAATTTGAAGAGGAATGGGATTCCTCCTCTATAAATACTCTTAAGTGTTCTCTTTGGAAGTGATGATTAAAAAGTAAAGCACACACACACACACACCCCACTCGGCCTCTCTTCTCTCTCTCTCTCTCTCGGCCGATATCTCTCCCTCTCTTTCCCAAGAAACTCTTCCAAGTTCTTTTGTTCTACAATTGAACTCTAAGGAAGGTTGGTCTCGTTAATCAATAACGTTCAATCAATCCGTCCTCTCCAAATAAACATACACTTGTTCTTTCGCTAGCACGAAGATCAAGATACGTGGGCGAAATGCGTGTACAAATTAGAGGGTCTCCTATTCGAGATCTTGGAGTAAAACGGGGAACAACGCGAGTACCGGCTTGAAGACGAAAACGACAATCGGTAGGTTTTCGATTTAGAATTTCCGTCCCCTTTTTCTTTTAAACACTATGGCCTCCATGAATGTTTTGTATATTTTATTACTCATGAGATACATCGAATGCCCGGAAGATTCAAGGGAACACCCCTTGAACGTGTTTATTTTATCTCGTACATGGCATGTTTAAATTCTTGCAAATTTTAATTATACCGCGCTTCCGCATTCGCGCTTCTCCCAGGCCGATCCACACGCCTTTGCCAGGCTTTCAGGTCTGTCGCCTTTACCATGGGTGGCCGTCTAGCAACGGTCCATGGCACAAGAGACTAGGTGAATTGGTGTGAACATTTAGGAGCCGATTCCGTACGGGTACGATCCTTCCGTCTACCATCTACTGTCTCCCGGCCTAATTCTAGGGTATGGAATTGGGCGTCGGTTCCTATCCTTGACTAGGCATCTATGCTCAATACTTGGGACCACGTATGCTTCATTGCGTCGACACAGGAAACAATTCCATGTTCGACCAACCACTGTGACCACAGCTTTAAACAGCATGAATGTGTCTCCGAGTGCATAGGAGATACTCTGTCACATACTGACAGGGGACAGATCCTCTTCTTGGAATCCACCGTCCTCGCTATACATTCCGACTGCACTGGACAAGGCTTATGATAATCATCTTACAGAATGATCACCTCTCGCCAGATCAAAGATACAACCGTCATGTGCACGCGACTGTCATGATCCCTCAAGTCTGAGGATTACTCCCGTACTATTGGAACCAGGGAAAACCAATCATACCGACCAAGCCTCCAAGGCTTACATATGATGATCCCCGCGAGTCAGTCCAGTCGGCTCGACCCCAGTTGACCAACCCATCAAGATCGTGTAGGCGTCCCATGCCTGTCGCCGATGAAACACGGAACTCATCCAATGAACACGACTCTTGATGCAAGTCTCAATAGGACTCTCAATGCCCTGTCTCGAAGTCCTCGACTTGGAACGTTTCAGACCCAACTCTTAATCAGTTGGTTTCATGACCACCATCCAATGCGTGGTCCAACTGCACGAGTTGTTATCCATGGTCTGTGGGCTTTGTTGCGATATAAGTTAAACATCGTTTTAACAAATGTGAAATGAGCGCAACAATGTAAGCACCAGAAGTGACGAATACTCATTTTGTTCATCACATAATAATATTACATTTACATCAAGTTGTCGAATAGATTACAAATCGCCAAACCTATTGAATTTCTGGTCACCTATTCTAACAATCTCCCACTTGACCTAAATCCAATCACCCATTGACCTCGAACCTCTTATCCAGATGGTGAGTATGGGCAACTTGCGACATGGGTTTAGCAAGTGGATCTGCTATGTTTTCTGCGGAGCTGACTCGGTCCAACCGAATGTCACTACTGCTATCCATCTGTCTAAGCAGATGGTAGCGTCTAAGAATATGCTTGGATCGTGATGAGATCTCGGTTCCTTTGCTATCTGTATCGCCCCGTTGTTATCATAAAAGATAAATACAGGCTTAGCAATGCTAGGTACTACATCCAACCTTTGGATGTAGCTCATCAACTAAACCTCTCCTTAGCAGCTTCCAAAGCCGCTATGTATTCAAAACTCTATGGTGGAGTCCGTCGTGGTAGCCTGCTTGGAACCCTTCCAAGTAACCAAGCCACCATTTAGTCTAAATACAAAACCAAACTGAGACTTGGCATCATCGTCATCCGACTGGAAGCTAGTGTCGCTATAGCGTTCCAGTATCAACTCTCCACCGCCGTAGATCAAGAACATGTCCTTAGTCTTTTTCAGGTACTTCAGGATAGTCTTCACTGCACTCCAGTGTGCCTCCCGGCACACGACTGATATCGACTTGTTACGCTCAAAGCGAAAGCAACATACTGTATGCTGCCTACGGCTGAAGCATAAGGGATGTCCAACATCCGTTTAAGCTCCTCATCAGTCTTAGGAGACTGCTTCTTGGATAACTTAATTCCATGCCTCATAGGAAGGAATCCTCGTTTTGAGTTCTCCATCTTGAATCTCTTCAAGACTTTCTCAATATACGAGGATTGGGCCATTCCTAACATCCTTCTAGACCTATCCCTGTAGATCTTGATGCCAAGGATGTAGGATGCCTAGCCCATATCCTTCATAGAGAATTGCGTTGACAAGCAAGATGTCATCCACATAAAGCACTAGAAATGCAACTGAGCTCCCACTGAGCTTCTCGTATATACAAGGATCGCACTCGTTCTTGATGAAATCGTATCCCCGTATGACTTCATCAAAATGTATGTTCCAGCTTCGGGAAGCTTGTTTGAGGCCATAGATGGACCTTTGGAGACGGCAGACCTTCTGCTCTTCTCCAACAATTGTGAAACCTTCCGGCTGATCCATATAGATCTCTTCCTCTACGAAACCGTTGAGGAAGGCCATTTTCACGTCCATCTGCCATATCTCATAGTCATACCATGGTGCTATGGCAAGCAGTATCCGAATGGACTTAGCCATTGCTACAGGCGAGTAGGATTCTGTTGGAATAGGTGACCAGAAAGCCAATAGGTTTGGCAATGTGTAACCTATCCGACAACTTGATGTGAATGTAATATTATTATTGATGAATAAGATGAGTATTCGTCACCAATGGTACCTTCTTTGTTGCGCTCATCTTGCATTTGTTAAAATGGTGTTTAACTTATATCGCAACAAAGCCCACAGACCATGGATAACAACTCGTGCAGTTGGGCCACGCATTGGATGGTGGTCATGAAACCAACTGATTAAAAGTTGGGTCTGAAACGTTCCAAGTCGAGGACCTCGAGACAGGGCATCGAGAGTCCTATTGAGACTTGCGTCAAGAGTCGTGTTCATTGGATGAGTGGCGTGTTTCATCGGCGACAGGCGTGGGACGCCTGCACGATCTTGATGGGTTGGTCGACTGGGGTCGAGCCGACTGGACTGACTCGCGGGGATCATCATATGGAAGCCTTGGAGACTTGGTCGGTATGATTGGTTTTCCCCGGTTCCGATAGTACGGGAGTAATCCTCATACTTGAGGAATCATGGCAGTCGCGTGCACAGGACGACTGTATCTTGAATCTGGCGAGAGGTAATCATTCTGTAAGATGATTATCATAAGCCTTGTCCAGTGCAGTCAGAATGTGTAGCGAGGACGGTGGATTCCAAAAAGAGGATCCGTCCCCTGTCAGTATGTGACAGAGGTATCTCCTATGCACTCGGAGACACGTTCATGCTGTTTGAAGCTGTGGCCACAGTGGTTCGTTGAACAGGGAATGGTTTCCTGTGTCGACGCAATGAAGCATACGTGGTCTCGAGTATTAAGCATAGATGCCTAGTCAAGGATGGGAACCGACGCCCAATTCCATACCTAGACTAAGGCCGGGAGACGGTAGACGGAAGGATCATACCAGTACGGAATCGGTGCCTAAATGTTCACGCCAATTCACTTAGTCTCTAGTGCCATGGACCGTTGCTAGACGGCCACCCATGGTAACGGGCCCTTGTGGGACACGGGCCCAAGTCTAGCTGAGGGTGAACCGAAAGGGTCACACACAAATCACCGAGGAGGTTGAGAGATTGACTTGGAGTCAATCTCGAAGGATAAAATAAGTAATTGGATTACTTAAGGGAAAGTCCATTGGATGGACGGGCCGATATTGTATCGGGTTTTCATTTAATCGTTAAATTGGATTTTCGATTAAATATGAAAAGTTGAGATGTTGAGACGTTGGATCTTTTAATTGGATTAAAAGATCAACGGGAATAATTTAAGTGGACATTAAATTGGATTTAATATTGGGTTCGTCGTAATTGGATTACGATAAAACCCAGTCCGTTAAATTATACCCGAGAGGAGAAATAATTCCTAATTTGGAATAGGAAGAAGTTGGACTTCTTCCCTTAATTAAATATGGCCGACATGCTCCCTTGGAGGAAGCAAAATTAGCCATGTTTCATGCTAGGTGGTATGTTGACTTGTCTCTTTTGGAAAGAGACAAATCAACTCCAATCAAGCTCTTCCCTTTTGGTATGATTTGATCATACCATAAATTTTGGTAGGCTTGATTGAAGAATTGATGGTGATTGATTGGAATGAATCTAGACATCCTTAGATCAACCTAGACACATTCCAATAATCACATTAATTATGTATATATATTAGAATATACAACACCTAGCATAAGTGATTCGTTATTCATCTTTTTCTAGGAAAAAGAGAAGACAAAAATCTCTCCTCTCTCTCAAATTTCGTGCTCTCTCCCTCTCCCACACTTGTGTTCTTCACTTGATTTTGAATCAACAAGAAGAACAAAGTAAGTTTAAGAGAACACTAATTCATAGTGTTCTTCTCTTAAACCGATTCCTTCTAAACCCGTTCTTTTCTAGCAAGAAGAACGTGTGTTTCTTCCGGTGTGGTGTGGATCACCTTTGGAGAATCCATATGTTTGGATTTCGTGAGCATTCCGGAGAAGGAACAACGCTAGTAGCCGGGAGCATACGCTAAACAATCAAAGGTAACGGTTTATTACGCTTTGATTGATTTCATTTGTATATCTATGCCATATGTGTTTAAATATATGTTTTAATATTTACACATCCTACATCGAACGCCCGGTTGAGCACCAAGGGTACACCGCTTGGGATTCGGCGTATTTTGAATTTAATTTAAATTTACGCAAATTCTCGCTTTTCTCGCTTCCGCTTGCGCTCCCGGGCGGATCCGCTTGTCCTTCAAGTGGTATCAGAGCCCGGTTCGATGTAAGGGACATAGATCTATGTGTTTGGCATGATCTACTTGCTTTTAAATGGCTTTATTGGCATGTTAGATTACATAAATATATGAATAATATGATAATTCAATTGTTTGGATTTAATGGACTTTTGGCATGCTTAATTTTGTTAGATTGGATCTAAAATTGCATGCTTATTTCAGAATAATATTAATGTTATTGTGCTGAAACAGTTTTGAAAAAACACAAAAAAAAAAAAAAAAAAAAAAATTGGTCGGGCCGGCAGTGGCCGCGCGCAGGCGGGCGCCTCTCTGTGCGCAGCCGGCCGCTTCCAGCGCGCGCGCTGCCCTGTGCGCGCTGGCGGGCGGCCAGCACAACGGCTGGGCCGTTTTGTGCCGTTTTTCGACTTTTTTCGGAAAATTCGATTTTCTGTATTTTCTGCACAATATTCTGAAAATATGTTAATTTTGCATTTTTTATTTTGGGATAATTGGATTATTCCTTGAATTAAATTTGCTTAAGTAATTTGGGATTAATACATGCCTTGGATGCATTGTTTAAAATGTCCATTAACTTTAAAATTTGAATTTTGCATATTATTTGTATATTTATGCTTTTGTGATGTTGGACATCACTTGGGTATTTGGAATATCCATTGGTTATTTATGCATGATTATTTGGAATAATTATGTTATGTGAGTTGATGGAATCAACATGGGATGATCACAAAGCCCTTGACCTTGTGTATGGATGAATGAATGTTTTATTTATTTTCTGTTGGGTGGGGCCTGCGTGCCTCTTGTTTTTGGGACTATCATCTCCCGTATTTTCAGCCTCATGATGTTAATGCTTGTTTTCTTTATTACCGATGTATTACTTTCAATTGTAATGAGAGTAGATAGGATTGATGAGGTTTCAATTTTAACAAGCAATTGGAGTCGGAGACCCCAAGGAGGAGCATCAAGGCGTGAAACAAGAGCACTACAAGGCCCACTGGAATTACAATGGGTATATTACTATTGTAATAATTTAGGACCACCCTAGACAGACCATAGACTCACTGCGGGCTCAGTGGGTCGCATAGGTTGGGCTTGTGATCATCCTAACAGGGGTATGCTATGTTTTCTGCATGCGGCGTATTTATTTATCGCTTTAAATATTGGATATTCATGCATGCTAAAACACAATAATGTGATGAGGTCTCGGTCATACACAAACTCTCATTTGGTTGGACCAAATTAAATATTAGGCCCAGAACGGACTTGGATCAAAATGGTATTTTGGTCTGTCCGAACCTTCCATCCACAGCAATGTGGTGAGGAAGCTACCACTACCCAAGTGTGGTCTCACGAGTTGTGACACACTTGGAATAGGGGAAAGCTGCACTATTGTTGTGAACAAAAAGATTGCGCTCGCTGTTTCCCTGTCTCACGAGTCGTGGGGGGCGACAGTTTGAGGTATGATTTGGTTGATGGGTCGGGCCTAACACTGAGTAACATGGTTCGCTTGGAGTCCTCGGAACCATGCGAATAGGTGAGGCAAAATATCTTGGGAATCTCATTAGATGAGAATGATATTGGATATCTCCCACGAGGTCTTCTTCATGTGAATCGTAAAAGCGGGGCATGGAGATTACGCTTGTGGATCCCAAGCCCAGTAGGAAATGGTTTCCCGAAACTCGTATAAATAGTGGGAGGGTTAAAGACTAAAAGACCAAGTCTTCAACTTGAACAATAATATTACCATTATCTGCTAATTGCTGCTTTACATTTTCATTAATGTAGATATGTCTAAGAACCCGTTAACCATGATTCTTGAGACTAACAAATTCAACGGAACGAACTACTCGGACTGGCTGAGAAACCTGAGGATTGTCCTCGGTTTCGAGAACCAAGGCTACGTCTTGGACGAGCCGCCACCGAGCGACTTACCGGAGGGGTCCACGCCTAAAGAACGTTTGACGTTTGAGAAATGGCATGAGGACAACCGAAAAGTACGCAGTATCATACTGGCTTCGATGTCTAACGACATCCAGAAGCAGTATGAGAGGCTGCACAATGTCTCCGCCATAATGCTCCGCATGAACGAGGTTTATGCGGTTCCGAATAGGCAAATTAGATATGCCACCACAAAAGCATTCTTTGGCACCAAGCTTGCTGAAGGAGCGTCTGTACAAAGTCATGGGGTCAAGATGCTCTCCCTAGTGGAGAAACTCGAGGACCTTAAAGCTGGGCTTAACAATGACACGTACATTGACGTGATCCTCCAGTCGCTTTCTCCATCCTATGACCCGTTTGTTGTAAACTATAACATGAACGGACTTGAGAAGTCTATTCATGAGTTGATCAACATGCTGGTCCAATACGAGGCAACGACCCACAAGTCGGTGCCCGGCGGTATTGATAGGAGAGGCTTCTACCTCCAAGGCGAATGGCAAGAGGGCCGGACGCTGGAAGAGGAAGAAGGGCAAAGGGAAGACGGTTGTGGCCCCTGCTCACGCTCCGGGCGTCCCTGTTGCTCCGGTTGGACCGAGCAAAGGGAAAGGGAAGGCCCGTGGTTCTCAGCGGTCCAAGGCAAATGATGTCTGCATGCATTGCCAAGGGAAAGGGCATTGGAAGAGGGAGTGCCGACAACTCCTCTCCAACCCAGGTGTGTTTGTGGTTGAAGTTAATATGATTACTAATTATGCTTCATGGGTACTGGATACCGGGTGTGGTGCTCACATCTGCAATGATTTGCAGGCACTGCAAAGAAGCAGAAGGCTAACCAAGGATGAGATGATCCTGAGGCTAGGCGATGGCAAGGCCGTTGCTGCGGAGGCCGTAGGATCACTAGAGTTAGCCATTAGTAGTCATGTTAGGATTGTACTGAACGACTGTTTCTATGTACCTTGCATGATTAAAAACATTGTTTCCATCCCGGTCCTTGATAAGGAGGGATATGAATTTACCATCAATAAAAATGTTTTTTTTTTATTATTATCAAAGATGGTATTTCTCATTTGCTTGGTACATTGGTCAACGGTCTATACATACTTCAACAGTCTAATTGGATTATGACTTCAGAACACAAACGAAAACGTGATGATCATAATAACGCACAGATATGGCATGCGATGTTAGGTCATATCTCTAAAGATAGGATAAGAAGGTTGGTGGACTCAAAGAGTCTAGAAATAGACGATTTGGACAACCTACCGACCTGCGAATCCTGTTCAAAGGAAAAGATGACCAAGAAACCCTTTGTTGGACAAAGTACGCTAGCTAGCCAGTGGTCTGTTGGATTTGATCCATACAGATGTCTGTGGTCCACTAAATACTCAGGCTAGAGGTGAGTACTCGTACTTCATAACCTTTACCGATGATCACTCACGGTTTGGTTATGTTTACCAGATGAGGTACAAGTCTGAAGCCTTTGGAAGGTTTAAGGAATACAGACTTGAAGTAGAGAACCAAACCGGTCGAAAGATCAAAGCCCTTCGGTCGGACCGTGGTGGAGAGTATTTGAGTGGTGAGTTTACTGATTATCTAAAAGAGAATGGGATTCTCTCTCAGTGGACCCCTCCTGGAACACCGCAGCTTAATGGTGTGTCTGAAAGGAAGAATCGGACCTTGTTGGACATGGTCCGATCCATGATGAGTTTTACCGAACTACCCCTTTCCTTCTGGGGATACGCTCTTGAGACGGCGGCCAAAGTTTTGAACTTGGCGCCATCTAAAAGGGTATCCCAGACGCCATATGAGATATGGCATGGCAAGCCTGCCTCCTACAAATACTTGAAAGTGTGGGGTTGCCCCGCATATGTCAAGAGATTAATGGGAGATAAACTGGACTCGAGGTCTAGTTTATGCAGGTTCATCGGCTATCTGAAAGAAACTGCGGGGTATTATTTCTATAATCCCTCCGAGCAAAAGGTTTTTGTCTCGCGAAACGCAGTGTTCTTGGAAAAAGGTTTTCCATCGGATAGTCGACGCGATGAGGTACTCCTTGAGGAATCAAGTGAGGTACCCCATGAGGCGGCAGTGACATCTGAGCCAGTGGTTCCCACTGATATTGTTCCAGTCCTCCGTAGGTCGGCCAGAGTATCCCATGCACCTAATAGGTATGGATTTCTGGGCCTGACCAGTCAGTTGGATAATGATCCAAAGACATACGGAGAAGCAATGTCGGACATCGATTCGGACAAGTGGCTTGAGGCCATGAAATCCGAGATGGACTCGATGGGTACAAACAAGATTTGGACCCTAGCAGATCCACCAAAAGGGGTTAAACCCGAAGCTGGAACATACGTTTTGATGAAGTCATACGGGGATATGATTTCATCAAGAACGAGTCCGATCCTTGTGTATACAAGAAGATCAGTGGGAGCTCAGTTGCGTTTCTGGTGCTTTACGTGGATGACATCTTGCTCATTGGGAATGACGCTAAGATGTTGGGTACCACTAAAGCTTGGTTGTCAACGCAATTCTCCATGAAGGATATGGGCGAGGCATCCTACATCCTTGGCATCAAGATCTACAGGGATAGATCTAAAAGGATGTTAGGAATGGCCCAGTCCTCGTACATTGAGAAAGTCTTGAAGAGATTCAAGATGGAGAACTCAAAATGAGGATTCCTTCCTATGAGGCATGGAATTAAGTTATCCAAGAAGCAGTCTCCTAAAACTTATGAGGAGCTTAAAAGGATGTTGGACATCCCCTATGCTTCAGCCATAGGCAGCATACTGTATGTTGTTCAGTGCACTAGACCTGATGTGGTTTTCGCTTTGAGCGTAACTAGCCGATATCAGTCGTGTGCCGGGGAGGCACACTGGAGTGCAGTCAAGACTATCCTAAAGTACCTGAAAAAGACTAAGGACATGTTCTTGATCTATGGCGGTGGAGAGTTGATACTGGAAGGCTATAGCGACGCTAGCTTCTAGTCGGATGACGATGATGCCAAGTCTCAGTCTGGTTTTGTATTTAGACTAAATGGTGGCGTGGTTACTTGGAAGGGTTCCAAGCAGGCTACCACGGCGGACTCCATCATAGAGTTTTGAATACATAGCGGCTTTGGAAGCTGCCAAAGAGTGGTTTGGTTGATGAGCTACATCCAAGGGTTGGATGTAGTACCTAGCATGTAATTATCTTTTATGATAACAACGGGACGATAGCACTAGCAAAGGAACCGAGATCTCATCACGATCTAAGCATATTCTTAGACGCTACCATCTACGTAGAGAGATGGATAGCAGGAATAACGTTCGGTTGGACCGAGTCAGCTCCGCAGAAAACATAGCAGATCCACTTGCTAAGCCCATGTCGCAAGTAGCCCATACTCACCATTTGAATAAGAGGTTCGAGGTCAATGGGTGATTGGCTTTAGGTCAAGTGGGAGATTGTTGGAATAGGTGACCAGAAAGCCAATAGGTTTGGCAATTTGTAACCTATCCGACAACTTGATGTGAATGTAATATTATTATGTGATGAATAAGATGAGTATTCGTCACCAATGGTACCTTCTTTGTTGCGCTCATCTTACATTTGTTAAAATGGTGTTTAACTTATATCGCAACAAAGCCCACAGACCATGGATAACAACTCGTGCAGTTGGGCCACGCATTGGATGGTGGTCATGAAACCAACTGATTAAGAGTTGGGTCTGAAACGTTCCAAGTCGAGGACCTCGAGACAGGGCATCGAGAGTCCTATTGAGACTTGCATCAAGAGTCGTGTTCATTGGATGAGTGTCGTGTTTCATCGGCCACAGGCGTGGGACGCCTACACGGTCTCGATGGGTTGGTCGACTGGGGTCGAGCTGACTGGACTGACTCGCGGGGATCATCATATGGAAGCCTTGGAGGCTTGGTCGGTATGATTGGATTCCCCAGTTCCGATAGTACGGGAGTAATCCTCAGACTTGAGGAATCATGGCAGTCCCGTGCACAGGACGGCTGTATCTTGGATCTGGCAAGAGGTGATCATTCTGTAAGATGATCATTATAAGCCCTGTCCAGTGCAGTCGAAATGTGTAGCGAGGACGGTGGATTCCAAGAAGAGGATCCATCCCCTGTCAGTATGTGACAGAGGTATCTCCTATGCACTCGGAGACACGTTCATGCTGTTTGAAGTTGTGGCCATAGTGGTTGGTCGAACAGGGAATGGTTTCCTGTGTCGACGCAATGAAGCATACGTGGTCTCGAGTATTAAGCATAGATGCCTAGTCAAGGATGGGAACCGACGCCCAATTCCATACCCTAGACTAAGGCCGGGAGACGGTAGACGGAAGGATCGTACCCGTACAGAATCGGCGCCTAAATGTTCACGCCAATTCACCTAGTCTCTAATGCCATGGACCGTTGCTAGACGGCCACCCATGGTGACGGGCCCTTGTGGGACACGGGCCCAAGTCTAGCTGAGGGTGAACCTAAAGTGTCACACACAAATCACCGAGGAGGTTGAGAGATCGACTTGGAGTCAATCTCGAAGGATAAAATAAGTAATTGGATTACTTAAGGGAAAGTCCATTGGATGGACGGGCTGATATTGTATCGGGCTTTCATTTAATCGATAAATTGGATTTTCGATTAAATATGGAAAGTTGAGATGTTGAGACATTGGATCTTTTAATTGGATTAAAAGATCAACGGGAATAATTTAAGTGGACATTAAAATGGATTTAATATTGGGTTCGTCGTAATTGGATTACGATAAAACCCGGTCCGTTAAATTATACCCGAGAGGAGAAATAATTCCTAATTTGGAATGGGAAGAAGTTGGACTTCTTTCCTTAATTAAACATGGCCGACACGCTCCCTTGGAGGAAGCAAAATCAACCATGTTTCATGCTAGGTGGTATTTTGACTTATCTCTTTTGGAAAGAGACAAATCAACTCCAATCAAGCTCTTCCCTTTTGGTATGATTTGATCATACCATAAATTTGGTAGGCTTGATTGAAGAATTGATGGTGATTGATTGGAATGAATGTAGACATCCTTGGATGAACCTAGACACATTCCAATAATCACATTAATTATGTATATATATTAGAATATACAACACCAAGCATAAGTGATTCATTATTCATCTTTTTCTAGGAAAAGAGAAGACAAAAATCCTCTCCTCTCTCTCAATTTTCGTGCTCTCTCCCTCTCTTACACTTGTGTTCTTCACTTGATTTTGAATCAAGAAGAAAAACAAAGTAGGTTTAAGAGAACACTAATTCATAGTGTTCTTCTCTTAAACCGATTCCTTCTAAACCCGTTCTTTTCTAGCAAGAAGAACGTGAGTTTCTTCCGGTGTGGTGTGGATCACCTTTGGAGAATCCATACGTTTGGATTTCGTGAGCATTCCGGAGAAGGAACAACGCAAGTAGCCGGGAGCATACGCTAAACAATCAAAGGTAACGGTTTATTACGCTTTGATTGATTTCATTTATATATCTATGCCCTATGTGCTTAAATATATGTTTTAATATTTACACATCCTACATCGAACACCCGGTTGAGCACCCAAGGGTACACCCCTTGGGATTCGCGTATTTTGAATTTGATTTAAATTTACGCACTTTCTCGCTTTTCTGGCTTCCGCTCGCGCTCTCAGTCCTTCACACATAATAATCGTTTAGGATACTCACTCAGTCCTACATAGACAATACGGAACATTTAAATCTTCACTCCTTATTTGTGAATTTGAGAACCTATTTCCATGTCAGACACTCTCACTGACTTTTGAGTCGCTTTGATGATCTCTTGCAATTGGAGATGAATAAAATATCAGCATTGCATAAATGGGCGCCTTCTTTAAGAACTTTCACTCTCATAGTTAAAATTCACATTGACCTCAAAGATCTCAAGTAAGTTCCTCTTAAGGAATCTATTTTGCGCGAATAATTTCTCCATGAACTTTTGTTCATATCTTATCAATTCATTAGGTACACATCATATGCTTGCTATCATATGAACACGAGTTGGAGGACTTCGTAGTATCGTTTTATATTGTAGGTTGCATTCAAATACATGGTCATTATAAGCCCCATTCCATTGCAGAGTCGAAGTACGTAGAGTGGCTAGTGAGTTCCAAGATAGGATTTATCACCTATCATGAGATGATAGCGATTTCCTATATTTTCTATGTTGTGTCTGTTAAGTCTGTGGGCACAACTCTCGATCAAATAGAAAAGGGATTTTCTGTATTGATTAAGGGAGTGACATGAATTAGAATTGATACACAAATTCCTACTCCTAAATGAGAGCTAATATATAATTCTATGCCCTAGACTAAAGCCGGAAGATGGCAAATAGAAGGACCGTATCCGTAGGCACTCGGGAACCAATAAGTTCATGCTATCTTCACCTGTTCTCTAGTGTCATGAATCGTTGTCAGACGGCACCCATATTAACGGGTACTCATGGATTAAATATCAATTAGAAGTAATTAACTAAATATAATTTAATTAATCTAGTGCAAAATATTTGTCAGTTAAATTGTATATCAACATAAGCTCAAGTCTAACTGAAGGCGGACCAATAAAGTCACACATAAATCATTAGGCATATAGTAAAATTAATTGAAGAAGCAATAAATTAATTTGAAGTGCATAAATTAATTCTAGAAGTTTAGATGATGTGATTATTTAATGGAGAGCCTAATTGTTGAAAGCCCAAGTTTTAATTAATATAATTAAATAAAATTGGGACCTATCCAATTATATTAACATGATTGGTGCAATTGGATTGAAGTTAATTAATTAATATGATGATAAGTTACTTGATGTGGGCTCTATCTTCCTCGTATAGGTTCTGCCATCTTCATGAGTTTATTGGGCTTGTGCATTTTGGTGGTATCAGAAAACGTAATACTTTTAATAACTAATAAATAATGTATTTCCCTTCAAATACATATTTTACGTATGTATACATCGGATGCGATATTTTTAGCTAAATTGTATAAAATCCCCATATATTTTAAAAATTTAGCTAAAAACTTTCATGTGTTGAAAATATAGGCAAAAATCCCATGTGTTTTCAGAAATGATGCACACTCTTCCCTTCCATTAATTGTCTTTTAACGACGTCAAATTTTTGCCTGATTTGCCCGTTATACCCTTATTTTCTATTGATCGTCATAAGTTACAAATGGACGATATCGATTTACCCAATTTTAAAATATATTTTTTTACTTATATATTTACACAATTATATATATATTATACATATATAATATATATGTATATAAGGCGACTGGTGTCTCCATGTCTGGCCGTCGCCTCTGTAGAAGGCTGGCTGGGAGACGACGATCGCCTAGGTTTAGGGGCTGGGCAACAGTAGTCGCCCAAGCATCAACGTCACCCATTTCTGTCTTGACGGTCACCCAAGCATCTTCACCTAGATCCATGGGCGACAGCAGTCACCCAACCGAGAAATGGGCGACCTGACTCTCACTCCCCATTTGGGTGATGGAGGTCGCCCATTCTACCTTGGCGACGGCCGTCATCCAGATCCATGGGCGACGACGGCCGCCAAGGGTTTGCCGGGGTGACGGCTGGCTCCGGTGGCTAGCGACAATGGTAATTTTTAAAAATTATTTCTATTTTAAAAAATTAAGTAAATATAATCTAAGTTTTTTGTTTACAAAAATAGAAATATATAAAAAGTACTAAATTTTTATTTTAAATAGATTGTAACTTTAATATTATTTATAAAAAATAAGATAAAAAAAATTGATACAATTTTATGTATTTTGATATTTGGGTATTTTCTATGAATAAATATAATTCATTGAAATATATTTAAATTAGTAATAATTTAATTTAATTAATAATATATAACGATAATTAATTTAATTATTATATAGATATTTGGATTTGAATTTTAGTATATTAATATTTGAGTTGTATTTTTCAATTTAAAATTTGAACTTTTAAAAATTTTATATATTTTTTTACGTAATTAATACTTAATTAATATATTTTAAAAATAAATATAATTTATTAAACCTTATTTAAATTAATCAACTATATAATTTATTAAAACAAAATTAAATTAATCAATAATATATAACATAATAAAAGGTTAAACATCACTTTTGGTCCCAAAACTATGTCACCTATCCACTTTTGGTCCTCATGTATCTTGCTCATCGGATTTGGTCCCTTAAGTTTAAAAATTCTATCAGTTTTGGTCCCTTCGTTAAATTTTTTATTAAAATTAATAGAATTCTTAAAAAATATATATATATATTTGTGCTCAAAGGGACTTGAACTTTAGTTTTAAATGTAACCAAACAAAACTTGAACCACTGGACCAAGTCTACTACTTGGGTTTTTACTCACCCGAATCTACTTTTCCCTGAAGTATGCTGTAACATCTCAAAGTTTGCATTTTGATTTTTTAGTCCCAAATTTTACAAAACGTCTCTAAAGTGTTGTATTAGCCCCAAACAACAAATTGAATACATAAGTCATAAAAATTCCACAAGAATAGTTCTAAAAAATTTCAACAAGAATACACAAGTCATAAAAATTCCACAAGAATACATAAGGTCATAAAAGTCATAAGCAATACATAAGTCATGTCATCAAATACATAAATACAGTCTTGAAAATATTCTAAACGCCAATTAAAATATAATTTAGAAATTGGTCAATTACAATAAGAATATTTATTGCTTGTGTATTTTTTTTCTTCTCCTTATTTCCACTTTTACTTGCCCTTTCATGTGTATTTATCTTTGATTGACTTCCAAGTGCAACTTTAATATTTGGAAGAGTGATGAAATTCATGCCTCACTTCACAATAACTGGAGTTGAAACTTTTGATGATTGAGTAACATGCATAAAGCACCAAAATCCGAAGTACTTTCATTTTGAATTAGAATTACAACAATAAAAAACTAAATTATCGTTGCACTTGTCAAGTTTACATTAATTTTTGAAATAGTATTTGATGTCCCTCCCACGTTCACTCCAACATTCCTTTGAATCACATCTCTTCTTTTCACCTGAAAAACACCAAATATATAAGTTACAAAATCATCATAAAATAATAAAAAAGAGAACATCTTTCAGACAACACAATTATTTTAAAGACTTACTGCTAGCTTTTTCGGCCTCGATTGTGTGTTGTTGCTCCTCGTAGTAGGCTGAGAGGCTGCACTTGTCATCTCTACCACATTATCTGCAGGTGCGGAAGGAGGTGAACTACATGACGTCTTCTCCCTATTCTTACAAGTTCTTGAATTATGGTATATCCCTCCACAAGTACCACATTTCATTGATTTTCCGCTTTTTCTTATTTTTGTGGGATTGGTGGTAACAGGCGGCTCATCCGACTCCCTCCTCCTCACCTTTTTAGGCCTCGCAGACCTGTTTTCATAAATGGGTGGCAGTGTGGTGGTAGATCACACTTTGGCCAAAATTTTTGGCCAATAAGTGGCAGAATGGTAGGCTCGTATATGCCTCAAGTATGTGCTGACTCTGTAGCATTCATGCAAATACGTCTCTGGCTCTTCATTTTTGCACCAGATGGCTGAAATGGCATGTCGGCAAGGAATTCCTGTCAAATCCCACCTCCTGAAGCTACAAGACCTCTAAGCACATCAATAGTGTGCTGGTCATGTTGTCCCATTATCTGAAAGTGCCAATCATCAGCCTTCATAAGGATGCATTCACCAGTTTCTTTCGAATACTTCTCCAGTACTTTCTTGATCTTAGGACATATCAAACTATCCTATTGTCTAGCCTTGTCTCTGTTAACTTGCATTCTTGTCATCATCAAATTTTAAAGTCACAGTTGGAACAGGGTTACTTCTCAACAATTCAAGGGAATAATCCCTAATTCTGCTAAACTGTTCTTTCAAATTCCCCTGAATCATCTCCATTGCTTTTATCTTGGCCCTGTAAGCCTATTGTTTGGAAAAATTTGTTTTCAATATTGTGCACAACTCACTCCTGAATTCATTCACTCCTAATTTAGGATTGTCTTTGAATTTTTTCATGAAAGTTTTTCCAATCCAACTAGAATTCAAAGTTTTATTGTTATAAGACCAAGAACACTTGTTATGCACAGGGTTGTAACTTTTTACTTGCCATGAATGATCATTTTGCATTGGTGATACAAGGACTGCCCACTCACAACCCTAATTCTTACAATTTGCTCTCAATCTTTTTTTTTTTTTTGTCATTTTTTACAATTTTTACTTGCATCCCTCTCCTTAACCAATGTGATTCAATAGCAAATTTAGCTTCATCTTTAGAATTGAAGATCATTCCTAGTTTCAAATCGGGATTCTTGTTGTCTGTTTTAGGATTATCTTTGAATAACTTTCATGCAATTTTTCATTAGATCCCATCAGACTCTCAAATTCCCCACTATCATCTAGCTCTTCTTCATGTTCAGCTTTACACATCTCTTATATCTCATAATTATCTACTGATTTTCCCTTCCTACACCCACTAAATTCAACATCTAGATCAATAATTTTTTCAAACAGTCTATCATCCTCCTCCATATCATAATCACTGTCATTAAATTCTTCATTATCAGAAAAATCAAGTTCTGATTCTACTGAAATATGATCGTTCAACCCCTCCAGCCTCTATGTGTTTGTACCTTTATCCAAAAATGAAAAAACAACTTCAGGATCAAGCTCTTCAAGGTTTGAATACCCTTGAATTTGCATATTTGGACAACAACACATAAGAAAATCTTATATTCGGAATCTTCATAATTCTCAACAATTTCAACAATGATTTCATAACAATTCTCAGCAATAATTTCTCAACAATTTCAACAAAAAATTTCAGTAACTGTAATTCTCAATAACTGCATTTGAACAAAAAATTTCAAGAACTGTATTTCAGCAAAAAAATTCTCAAACACTCAACAATAATTCTCACCAACAATAATTCTCAATAACTGTTAAATTTTTAGCGAAAAATTCTCAAAAATTTCAGCAACAACTCACCGTAATTTTGAATTTGAGGATGTGAATCTGTCTTCCTCACCGTGGTTCTCCTCTCCATCGTCGCCCGACTGCTCCTTACGCCAATGCTCGTCGTGCAGCAGTAGCTAGGGTTTGAGAAGTAAAAACTTCGATTTGATGTGGCTAATTTGGGTCTATTACAACATACTTCAGAGAAGTTTTAACATAAGTAGATTTCGGGTGAGTAAAACTCAAAGTAGCATATTTGGTCTATTGGTGTGAGGATTGTTTTGTTACACTTAAGATCCAAGTTTGAGCCCCTTGAGCACAAATGCATTTTTTTAAGACTTTCATTAATTTTAACAGAAAATTTAACAGAGGGACCAAAAATGATAGAATCTTTAAACTTGAGGGACCAAATCTTATATGCAAGATACATAAGGGACCAAAATAGATAAGTGACATAGTTTATGGACCAAAAGTGATGTTTAGCCTATAATAAAACATATTTAAATGTCAATGGAGGCCGGGGGGGGGGGGGGGATAGACATTAGCAGACTTAAAAGAACCCCAAAAATGACCAAAAACGAAGTCCATTCGCACATCAAGCGCGTGACAACCACTCTCCGTCAATTTCTAACGGGAAGGAGTTTTTTACTGCATTTTAGTAACATGTAGAGTTTTTTGTCTATAAACATAACACGGAGAATTTTAGACTATTTCACTAAAATACAGGGATATTATGCAATTTACCCTTTAAAAAGAAATAAATTTTGCACAAGATAAGCTACTTAGTATAATTGCACGCACAATGCAAAATTAAGCAACGATTTTTTTTTTTTTTTTGAATTCTTTGTACAATATTAAAATGATTAACCCGACTAGGACAGTGAAGTGGGTTCCAAGCTTCAACAGATCCTCAAACCTATAGGCTGATAACGCAAGGGCCCATGTGTACTCGGTATCTTGGAACAAAATCCATTACAGACAAACATGCCTTAAGACTAACAATAATTATTGTGCAGCGTTAGCAATATGGTTGCTAGAAGGAACAAAATACATCAAATCTTTCCCTTGCGTTGATTTTATAATCCGTGTTGACAGGCAATCCCCACATGGCTTGCCTCTTCTGATCTCCTTTACTCACTCTCAAATCAACATTATTTTGGTTCACATGATAAGTCCTAGGGCTTAGTTCATGCATTCTTTTACTGATACAACTAATTACATCTTAGAAATTCCCCAAGTGCTCCATTGCATGTTGTTAAACAATCATCTTATTTAAAAATTTAACTGTTAAATGGGGTGGTCGTTTAAAGATTGATCGTTCAAACCAATTTAAAAGTTTTTTGTTTGAACCTCATTGTCACTCATTTATAAAGAAAAGGTTTTACAGACAGGATTTGTACTTGAGGGAGGTAAAATATTAATATTAAATAATTTTACTTTGCAAAACTTTTAAGTGTTTAGGACATATTTACATCAAATGATTAGCTTCTATTGGACTAATAATATATAGACTACTCCAATCTTTACTTCGTTATGTTGAAACCCATTATTAAAAGAAAAATCCGCCATTATTCACACTATTTTTATGACTATGAAACCCACCTTTCATCATTCACCCTCTTGCACATTGAAGTAAACAAAAAGTAATTTTATTAAATAATTATACCGCACAAATAATTCCACTTCAATCATATCTTTCATTAATCACATCTTTAAAGTATACATGCCTTTAGACGGTAAGATCATTTAATAAAATATTAACCGTCGATCGCGTGGATCCTGCGTGAAACCCACATAATTCTGCCTATGAAACACATTCAGGGTAAATTTTAACCCGAACAGGGTTTCGCTAGACCGAAATCAATTGTATAACAAGTGTAATACACTGGTCACGTGATTGGTGTACAATTCAAGAAAAGTGATCAATTACATGACAATCGTGGTACACTTGTCGTGTGCTTGCTTTGGTTTGACTAGACAATAATGTTCCCACAATGAGTGTGGTCAAGGATTTTACTATATATACATGCACCAAATTAAACTAAAAGCACATAATTGAGCTTTTAACTTCACCAACCTAGCTAGCTACACAACCAAAAGTGTATAGCAGGAATGGCGAGTGACAGAGGAAACAAGCCAATAAAGAGAGGAAGCATGTATGTGTACAGTATCGTCCCAGCGGCGTCTGTGATTTCCAAGGGGTGGGGGTCACTCGTAAGATCGAAAACTTACAGAGAGAGTAATGATGAAGAGAAAGGGAGAGGGGAAGTGACGGAATCGAGAAAATCAGTGTCAATTGTGCAGGAGAGGAGATCAGTTTCAGAGGTGGAAGCGAATGCAGAATCGGCAGCTGCATTACTTCAAGTGAGGGTGTTAGCGAGCGACATGCCGTCGTTCATGCAAGTGCATGCCTTCCGCTGTGCTAGAACTACCGTTGAAAGCTTAGACAAGTTTAGCTCCAAGCAAATGGCCTATAGTATCAAGAAGGTAAGCCTGTCGCAACCATACTCTTAAATCTTCATACATATACAAGCAATCCCCTCGTGATATTATAAATGAATAAATTATTTCTTTATGAAAAATAAAATAGCAATTTACCTCCGCGTATTTTTTAAAATGGAGCAATTTACTTCCCTGTTTAGGGAAGTAAATTGTTCAATTTCAAAGAATATTGGGACGTAAATTGTTATTTCCTTTTATAGGGGATAATTTAGTCATTTGTAATATTATAGGGAGGTAAATTGGATTGAAGCCTACATATATCTAACAAATTAAGGCTGTTTTTTTTTTTTTTTTTAGAATATAATCTCTGTTGTTATTTTCAGCTCACTTTGGTTTGTTCATTGTTATTCGATTGTTTGTTTACTTCATCCATCCCAGAACAGTTCTTAGAGTTTGATCACTTGATAGGTGAAAAGTATAAAAGTAAGAACAATTTGTGGCCCTGCCGACATAGTTGTTGATAGTTAGATTACATATTTTCGAGAAAAAAAATATTTCATTTGGAAAATGAAATCTTATTTTGAAGGTATTGCGAAAAATAAATAAACACAAAAAAAATAATTATTTTATATATACTATATATTATTGGAGAGGGTCCTTTTGGTATTCAAATTAAATTGGTCTATCATTTTTTTAAAAAAAAAATTAAATTAATTAATTGATTTTAACTTTCCCACTCATCATGTCACAACTATTTTTGGTAGTTTTTTCTCATGCATTTTGTTTATATATCTTATCTTATTTTATTTTGTATATATATTTTTAGGTAATTTTTAATTCTATAAAAAATATTTTAATTTTAATATTTTTAATACTATATATTATGGGAGAGCACATCTTTGCAGTCTCTTCATATTTTGGTCTATTTTTTTTTTCATTTTTCTCATCTAATTACCCACTTTCTCATTATCTTTTAATAGTTATTTTTTTATTCATCTTTTTTGTCACTATTTTATTATCAATTTAATATTAAATTATTATTTTATAAATAATATTATAAAAGTTGAACACGTATAAGGTGTGCCACATATTACTGGTTTTCATAATGGCTCGGAGTTAACGGTTATGTTAAAAAAAGCAATCTAAAAGCATCAGACCATGACTGGCACAATGTTGTTGCCAATTAAAATAGTAATTTGTAAAATACTATATTAAATTATGCTCTTCTATGACATCTTTAAGTTTTTAGATCATGTGATTGTTTAATATGAAGTCGAGTCGTATTTCCATTCATTTATCAAATAAATACTTTACGTGTAGGATTTGCATGCAGGGTTGATATGTTAAGATATTAATATTAAGAATTAATTATATTTAGATCCCTTCTAAAAATGTAAAATTATACTTTTTCTCAAAAAAGTTTTGAAACTAAACTTACGTTTTCTCTGGAAATTCTTCATTTACACCCAACCCCCTTCTGTCAGTGTTTAGAAGGAAAATGTTTGTGTCAGCTAAAAAAATTGCATGAAATTTAAATTTTGCCTCTCATTTCACACTCTCATGTGTATTTTTGTATTTTTATATATGGAGTGCAGGTAACATTGTTGTATTTTTTCCCTTATAAGAACAACATATTTACGTGAATGTTAAATGAGGGGTGAAATTAAAAATTTATGTAATTTTTTTTGTTAATATCAGCATTTTTCATCCAAATCCTAATGAAAAAGGATCAGGTGTAAACTATAAATTTTCGAAAGATGTGTAAGTATAATTTTAAAACTTCTTTAGAAAAAGTATAATTTGCATATTCAGAACAGGTCTAAATATAACTCTAATATTAAATGATTCTTCTCTCTGACCGACTAAATTTGCCGATAATACTTGATATCAATAAATGGACGTTCTTTTGTTACAGTTTAAAGCAATATTGTGAAGGTTTTTTTCGTTAATGGATTAAGAACAATTTTGGAGGAAAATTGTAATTTTCGTCCTGTAATTTAAAGAGGTGGTAATTTTGATTTTATACAAATTGATTTTCATAATGTAGTCCTATAACTTTAAAAATTCGATAATTTGGGTCCTTTTTTGCTAGAGAAACACATGTATCGGGCAAATGACCTTTTCAATTGCAGTTTTCTGGCCATACGCACTACAAAAAATATGACATTTAATCATGGCTAATTTTCATGATTAATACTAATTAAATAACTGTGGCGAATAGTCATTGACCACGACCACGCAATGGTTGTCGGCCATGGTTTTTGCGAGGGTGGCTAAAGTATTTGCCATGGCTAAAAGCCATGACGAATGTTTTTACCACGGCTAAAAATCGTGGCAAATAAGTTTTTCATGATGGAAAAGCTAATTTTTGTATCGGTGTTTATTTAACCAGTACTGTAGTTAATAATAGTTATTTACCACGGATTTTAGCCATAGTCATTAAAAAGGTAGGTAATATTGATTTTTTTTTTTCTAGTGACGGGATCAAAATTGTCAAATTTTTAAAATTACGAGAGACCAATCTGTGCTGGACCAAAATTTGCACCCCATAAGTTACAAGACAAAAATTATAATTTTCCGAATTCTTGACATTATGAAACTTCTGGATCTTAGTAATGACTGGTGTGATATTATTGACGACTTTAGGTCAGTAATGAAATATTCAAAATCCATAAACTTATTGACTTAAATATAACATTTAAACCTCTATAAAAAAAAAGTGGCATATTTATTCCAGTTTCTGCCGGAAATTGCTAATTTTGTCGAAAAAAAGTATATACTTGGCATGTATGTAATTAGATCTAATTTTAAATGATGTTTATGTAATCATAAATCTAATCTTAAATAATATTTATATAATTAGACCTAATTTTAAAGGTGTCGATGTAATTTACCCCATTATTTAGTATAGCTGATCATTATCGTTATTAATAATGTATTTGAGGGGCAATTTAATGAAAAGAAATTGCTGCAGTGATTTGGAAGTTGTCTGGTGCTACCAATGAATATATTCCCTACATACATAATTGTTATGAATAGTATTTTAAAGATAATTCTTTTTGTTATTAAATTTGAGAAAATTATTTATTACATGAAGAGGATAAAAATTATTTATTACATGAAGAGGATAAAAATTATTCGTTCATATTACTATAACCTTTAATATTATCAGATACTCTTAATCATTAATACTATGTCCTTATAGTGTTGTGGTATTCAGACCATTGTATAAACTTATATGCAAATTGTATTAACTATTGCGTAAAAGTTTTCGATAAAATTATCATTCCTGTTTATCTTTGAAGTAAATTGGTTAGATGAACAGTCTATGCAAAATCTTTCAATCACTATAAGAAACTGGAAGATTAATCGACAAGAAAAAAAATTAAGTGTGTTCGTTTAATATGTCACTAATTGTATACCTTTAATAACATTTTTTTATTAAAATAATAAATTAAATATATAGTCTTAATAGTCATAATTATTATGTAAAATTATCATTAATGATATAAATTAGTGACAAAATATTATGTATAAAGTTGCTAAATTGTCACATATCAATAGTCGCAATCTTTATCATTAAAAATTATATTGATAGATTAAGATTCCCATGTGATATTTTACAACATTTACAACATAACAAGAAGAAAATAAGCGAGCACAATATTCATTGGCCCCCAAAGAAAACGACCTCTTTCCTAACCATATATAGGTTGGATTGAACCATGAATATATCAGAAATTCCAATTAGATCGAATTTGGTCAGATCTAAATCAATTATATAATAAGTGTAATACATTCATTGTGATTAATGTACAATTTAAAAAAAGTAACTAATCACATAATAAGTATATCACATTTATTATATAACTAGTTTGATTCGACCAGAACTAAGTAAAAAAATTCCAAGTATATCATAAGATACTGCAAAATTATTTGAAGTGAAATCATGTATTGATTGTATATATGCGTATCCTTAAATTGACAGGAATTTGATAAGGTCTATGGACCGGCGTGGCATTGCATTGTGGGTTCAAGCTTTGGATCATTTGTAACCCACTCCACTGGCTGCTTCCTCTATTTCTCACTGGAAAAGCTGTACGTTTTGGTATTCAAGACGAGAGTTCAAAGAGCGTTCCTAGATCAAATCTAGTACATATATGGGCATCATTTACTTTTTTAGATAGGATTATATGGGGATAGATAATTTCGTGATTAATGTTTGGATATTTGATTAAGATGATAATTTAGTAGTTTATTTATTTTGAATGAATTATTGAATAATTATTATATAATAATTTTATGTTGTATTTATTTTTGTAGTTATTATAAGGGATAAAATATGTAATTAACAAAATTATCTCATAAGTGGACAAAATTATCAATGTCATGTGGTTACATCACAAAACATAAAATATTTAAATATCTTACTGCTTTATATATACATCTTATATCTATATTATTCTTTCCATTGTCATCATATTCATCGTCATTAAAAATAATATTTATTAATATATAATTGTAGAAAATATATATTTGATAACAATATTAATAAAATATATACAATATTGATATGGTTAAATCAGGTTGGCCTAGCACGGGCCAAGTAGGCTTCGCCCAAAGAGAACGAGATGGCCAAGGGTTGCCAGGTCCATAACCTCGCCAGCCCAAGACAGGAAGGGAGCCCGAAGGAATGTCAGCCCCGTCTCGTCCAGCCCAGCCCAAGACCCAAGGTATGAAGGGCTGACAGCCGCGAAAGCAGCCAACAAGGCCAAGGGCTGCCAAACCATCATCTGAATGTGGAGCAATACACGGACTCCGAGAAAGGCGCGACGAGGAGTTGGGCTCCCTTATCTGGAACTACCACATGTAGTTGAGGGGATTATCCACCTATTTCCCTAACTGCCAGGTGTTAGAATTGGTGACCAGAAAGCCAATAGGTTTGGCGATTTGTAACCTTTCTGACAACTTGATGTAAATGTAATATTATTATATGATGAATAAAATAAGTATTCGTCACTTCTGGTGCTTACTTTGTTGTGCTCATTTCACATTTGTTAAAAAGGTGTTTTACTTATATCGCAACAAAGCCCACAGACCATGGTTAACAACTCGTGCAGTTGGGCCACGTATTTGATGGTGGTCATGAAACCAACTGATTAAGAGTTGGGTCTGAAATGTTCCAAGTCGAGGACCTCGAGACAGGACATCGAGAGTCCTATTGAGACTTGCGTCAAGAGTCGTGTTCATTGGATGAGTGGCGTGTTTCATCGGTGACAGGCGTGGGACGCCTACACGATCTTGATGGGTTGGTCGACTGGGGTCGAGCCGACTGGACTGACTCGCGGGGATCATCATATGGAAGCCTTGGAGGCTTGGTCGATATGATTGGTTTTTCCGATTCCGATAGTACGGGAGTAATCCTCAGGCTTGAGGGATCATGGCAGTCGCGTGCACACGACGGCTGTATCTTGGATCTGGCGAGAGGTGATCATTCTGTAAGATGATTATCATAAGCATTGTCTAGTGCAGTCGGAATGTGTAGTGAGGACGCTGGATTCCAAGAAGAGGATCCGTCCCCTGTCAGTATGTGACAGAGGTATCTCCTATGCACTCAGAGACACGTTCATGCTATTTAAAGCTGTGGCCACAGTGGTTGGTCGAACAGGGAATGGTTTCTTGTGTCGACGTAATGAAGCATACGTGGTCTCGAGTATTAAGCATAGATGCCTAGTCAAGGATGGGAACCGATGCCCAATTCCATACCCTAGACTGAGGCCGGGAGACGATAGACGGTAGACGGAAGGATCGTACCCGTACGGAATCGATGCCTAAATGTTCACGCCAATTCACCTAGTCTCTAGTGCCATGGACCGTTGCTAGACGGCCACCAATGGTAACGGGCTCTTGTGGGACACGGGCCCAAGTCTAGCTGAGGTTGAACCTAAAGGGTCACACACAAATCACTGAGGAGGTTAAGAGATTGACTTGGAGTTAAACTCGAAGGATAAATAAGTAATTGGATTACTTAAGGGAAAGTGCATTGAATGGACGAGCCGATATTGTATCGGGCCTTCGTTTAATCGGTAAATTGGATTTTTGATTAAATATGGAAAGTTGAGACGTTGGATCTTTTAATTGGATTAAAAGATCAACGGGAATAATTTAAATGGACATTAAATTAAATTTAATGTTGGGTTCGTCGTAATTGGATTACGATAAAACTTGGTCCGTTAAATTTGACCCGAGAGGATAAATAATTCCTATTTTGGAGTAGGAAGAAGTTGGACTTCATGGCCGAAATGCTCCCTTGGAGGAAGCAAAATCAGCCATGTTTCATGCTAGGTGGTATGTTGACTTATCTATTTTGGAAAGAGACAAATCAACTCCAATCAAGCTCTTCCCTTTTGGTATGATTTGATCATACCATAAATTTTGGTAGGCTTGATTGAAGAATTGATGGTGATTGATTGGAATGTATCTAGACATCCTTGGATGAACCTAGAAACCTTCCAATAATCACATTAAGTATGTATATATATGAGAATATACAACACCAAGCATAAGTGAATCATAATTCATCTTTTTCTAGGAAAAAGAAGAAGGAATTTTTGGATCTCCTCTCCCCCTCTCTGAAAGGAATTGTGGATCGTCCCGGGAAAAGCGCGAATGCGGAAGCGCGATATAATTAAAAATAAATGCGGAATTTAAACATGCTTTTAAATTAAAACACGTTTCAAAGGGTGTGCCTTTGAAATTTCCCGGGTGTTCGGTGTATCTCATGAATAAATCACATATAACATATCATGGAGGCCATAGGGTTGAAAATAAAAGAGGACGAAAATCTAAAACGAGACCTACCCGTTGTCGTTTTCGTCTTCAACGGCTACACGCGTTGTTCCCCGTTTTGCACCAAGATCTCGTTCTTGAGACCCTCCAAATCGTGACACACGATCCACCCACGTATCTTGCACGTCGTGCTAGCAACGAACAAGTTAATATGTTGGAGTGGATGAATCAACAACACGTTATGAATTAACGGTATTGATTCATCAAGTTCTAGTGTTCCAAGAACAAGAGAACAAAGAAAATAATTTCTTGGAGTGTGAGAGAGGCGAACGAGAGATGAGAGGGAGAGATCCGTGTGTGTGTGTTGTAGTGTGTGTGTTGGAGATTCATCATCCTTCAACTTGTAGGATGCTAGGGGTTTATATAGAAGAGGAGTTTAATCCTCTTTAAACTCTTCTTTTAAGAACTCTAATTTGACTAGGATTTTGACCTAGTCAAAGTCCTAGTCAAAGTAGTGTTTTGACCTAGTCAAAACAATCCTAGCCATCCATCTCTCCCATTGATCTCAACCGTTGATTTAATTTAATTTAATGGAATATTTAAAACCTATTTAAAATATTTCCAAGAGGCTAAAATAAATATAAATATTATTTAAGCCCATTAAATAAATCCCTTTGATAAATCTAATTTATCAATTTAATTCCTTATATCTAATAGAAGGAATTATTTCTCCAAGAAAAATAAAGGACCCGATTAAATCCAATTTAATCATTCCTTCACTCCAATATTTAATTCCTAATTAAATATCTAAATGTGTGTGGATAGTGTGTGACTCTTTAGGTTCACCTTTCAGCTAGACTTGGTCGGATTCCTAGAATCCTTCCGTTACCATGGGTGGCCATCTAGCAACGGTCCATGGCACTAGAGACTAGGTGAAATATTCAGGGATGAACATTTAGGCTCTAACAGTACACTTGTCCTTCTGTCTTCGGTCTCATCACTTAGAATCTAGGGCACGGAAAATGCAGGTACCCATTTTGGACCTAAGTGTTGGTCTGTCCTCACTAAACGCCGCAAGGGAATCCTTCCCTTCTGTTCAGTCACTGTGGCCACAGTTTTAGGGACAAGACCTAGAGTATACATGAGACTCAACTGCCAAAACCTATTGACAGGAGACAGATCCTTTCTTGGAAACTACTGTCACTTTGCACACACCAGAACTGCACTAGACATGGCTTATGACTACCAAAGAGAATTCTAGCAATCTCTCACCATATCTAAGATACAGCTCTGATGTACAGGTAAACTCAGCAATTCCTCAAGTCAAAGGACTTGACCTGTACCGTTGGAACCGGGAATACACGTCATACCTTGCTGACCATAGTCAAGGTCCTCCGTAAGACGGTTCCCGCGAGTCACCTCAGTCAGCTGCGTCCTCGCATGCTAACCCACTAACACTGCTTAGACGACCCTCGTCACCCGTCGATGAAACACGACAGCAGGTGCTTAGTGCAAGTCTCAAATGGAATCCCGGTACCCATTTTCGGGATTCCTTGACTTGGAGATTTCCGGACTGATTCGGGAAGACTGATTCCATGGACCTACCTCCAAGCGTAGTCCCAGTCCCCGAAATTGATTCTCAGTCCGTGGGCTTTGTTTGCGTAGTGAACAGATATAGAAAAGTGAACACAAACAAAGTAATGCCAAATGAAATTCACTTCTTTATTCATCAATGATTTATCAAACACCCATAATTGTCTAGACATAGGTTACATATACCCGCCAAAAATTGGCTTACATGGTCACCTATTCTAACAATCTCCAACTTGAACTTTAAAGCCAATCACCCATATGCCTAATCCCCATCTTCTCAAGATGTTGCGTATGAGCACTCTGCGACATAGGCTTTGTCAGCGGGTCTGCTGTGTTGTCTGCTGAGTTGACTCGGTCCATCCGAACGTCACCTCTTCCTACCATTTCTCTAAGAAGATGGTAGCGTCTAAGAATGTGTTTGGAACGGTGATGAGATCTCGGTTCCTTTGCTTGCGCTATTGCACCGTTGTTATCACAGAAGATGACAACGGGCTCGGCGATGCTAGGCACCACACCCAACTCTTGGATGTAGTTTCTCATCCAAACCGCTTCCTTAGCAGCTTCTGAAGCTGCTATGTATTCAGCCTCAGTGGTGGAGTCAGCAGTGGTTGCTTGCTTAGAACTTTTCCAAGCCACTACTCCTCCGTTGAGTTTGAATACATATCCCGATTGAGACTTGGCATCATCGTCATCAGACTGGAAGCTAGCGTCGCTAAAGCCTTCCAGAATAAGTTCTCCATTGCCATAGACCAAGAACATTTCCTTAGTCCTCCTAAGGTACTTAAGGATGCCCTTAACGGCATTCCAATGTGCCTCTCCTGCACAGGACTGATATCTGCTTGTCACGCTCAAAGCGTATGCAATGTCAGGCCTGGTGCAATGGACCGCATATTGGATGCTACCTACGGCAGAAGCATAGGGGATGACTTTCATCTTTTCAAGTTCCTCATCAGTCTGCGGGGACTGCTTCTTGGATAACTTGATCCCATGCCTCATTGGAAGGAATCCTCGTTTGGAGTTGTCCATTCGATATCTTTTTAGGACTTTCTCCATATACGAGTTTTGGGTGAGCCCTAACATCCTTTTAGATCTGTCCCTGACAATCTGGATGCCTAGGATGTAGGAGGCTTCACCCAAGTCCTTCATGGAAAACTTGGTTGACAACCATGCTTTTGTGTTTCCTAACATTCTGACGTCATTACCAATGAGCAGAATGTCATCCACGTAAAGCACTAGGAACACTATAGAGCTCCCACTGACCTTCTTGTATACACAAGGGTCGGATTCGTTTTTTTTTTTTTTTTTTTTTTTTTTTTTTGATGAAGTCATATCCCCGTATTACTTCATCAAATCGAATTTCCCAATTCGGGATGCTTGTTTGAGGCCATAGATGGACTTCTGGAGACGAGAGACCTTCTGTTCTTCTCCAGTGACCGTGAAACCCTCCGGCTGATCCATATAGATCTCTTCTTCAACGAAACCGTTGAGGAAGGCCGTTTTCACGTCCATCTGCCATATTTCATAGCCATACCATGCTGCTATGGCAAGCAGGATCCGAATGGACTTAGCCATGGCTACTGGCGAGTAGGTATCCTCAAAATCGACCCCGGGTCGTTGAGTGTATCCCTTAGCTACGAGCCTAGCCTTAAAGGTTGTGACTTCTCCATCAACGCCGAGTTTGCGCTTGTAGACCCACTTACAGCCCACTGGCTTAACACTTTTCGGTGGATCTACGAGTCTCCAAACTTGGTTCTCGCTCATGGAGTCCATTTCGGTCTTCATGGCCTCAAGCCATTTCCCGGAGTCGATGTCAGACATCGCTTCCCCATATGTCTTAGGATCGTTATCCAAAAGATCGGTCGCACCTAGAAACCCATATCTCACTGGAGGTCTGGATTCTCTAGTGGACCTACGGAGGACGGGAACGTCAGTGGTGACTGTGGGCGCTGACTGTATCGGAGCCGGCGGTTCAGGGACCGGGACTGGCCTTTCTTGAGGTTGTCCTTCATGCCTAGCATGTTGGACTTCTCTAGTTTGGTCAGTCCTCCGTTCATTAATCCTGAATCCTCTTGGTGAGGTTTCCGCGGCTATTTCTGATGGCTGAGTTCCATCACTTGATTCCTCAAGGATCAGCTCATCAGGTTGGATATCCTCTGGGAAGCCTTGCTCCAAGAATACTGCATTCCTTGAAACAAATACCTTTTGTTCCAAAGGGTCATAAAAGTAATAACCCGCAGTTTTCTCTAGGGTATCCAACGAACCTGCATAGGCTAGACCTGGATTCTAGCTTATCTCCCACTAACCTCTTGACGTATGCGGGGCTACCCCACACTCTCAAGTAGTTGTAGGACGCAGGCTTGCCGTGCCATATCTCATATGGCGTTTGGGTCAATGCACTGGTAGGCGCCAAATTCAACAACTTGGCTGCCGTTTCTAATGCATAACCCCAAAACGATAAGGGCAATTTGGTAAAACTCATCATGGACCGAACCATGTCCAACAGGGTTCGGTTCCTCCTTTCAGAGACGCCATTTAACTGTGGTGTTCCGGGAGGTGTCCATTCCGATATTATACCATTTTCTTTTAGATAATCTAGGAATTCGGTACTAAGGTATTCACCGCCTCGGTCTGACCGTAGGACTTTAATTTTGCAGTTGGTCTGGTTCTCCACTTCAAGCCTGAATTCTTTAAACCTCTCAAGAGCTTCAGACTTGTACCTCATCAGGTAAACATAACCGTACCGTGAATGGTCATCGGTGAAGGTTATGAAGTAGGAGAACCCACCTCGGGCCTGCGTCCTTAGTGGTCCACATACGTCTGTATGGACCAAGTCCAACAGACCTGTGGCAAGCCTGCTTTGTCCTACAAAGGGCTTTTTGGTCATTTTCCCTCTTAGACAAGACTCACAAGTTGGTAGATCACTCAAGTCCCCAACCTCTAGGTTCTTTGAGTCAACCAACCTTTTCATCCTATCTTGGGATATGTGACCTAGCCTAGCGTGCCACAGACGTGCGTTCCCGTTATTATCTAATTTCCGTTTGTGTTGAGCGTTAAGAACGAAATTCGTTTGTTGCAAGATATAGAGCCCGTTATGCAATGTACCGAGTAGATGAGCAATTCCACACCTCATCAAATAAAAGCAATTTTTATTGATTCTGAACTCATAACCACTATTGTCCAACAATGGAATGGAAATGATGCTCTTAATCATACTAGGTACAAAATAAATCTGCTCTAATTCTATGCTAATGGTATCACTAATTACTAAAGTGGCGGATCCTACTGCTTCTGCCGAGATGGCTTTGCCATTTCCAAGCTTTAGGATCATGTCCCCGCTACTTAGTTTTCTGCTTCTTTTCAGCACCTGCAAATCATTGCAAATGTGAGCTCCACAGCCGGTATCTAATACCCAAGAGGCAGAATTAGTGACCATATTAACCTCAATCACATATATACCTTGGTTTGGAGAAGAGTTTGGGGCACTCTCTCTTCCAATGCCCTTTCTCACGGCAGTTGATACATATGTCATATGCCTTTGACTGTTGCTTGGAGACAACCTTTCCCTTTCCTTTGCCTTTCCCCTCTTTGGCAATGGGAACACTCTGAGTGTTCGTAGCTGCTATGACGGCTTTTCCCTTCCCCTTCTTCTTTTTCCAACGTCCGGCACCCTTGCCTTTCGTCTTGGAAGTTGAAGCAGCTCCAAACAATACCGAAGGCGTGGACTTCTTAGTCGTTGCCTCGTATTGCACCAACATATTGATCAACTCATGAATGCCCTTCTCAAGTGCATTCATGTTATAGTTGACGATAAATTGGTCGAAGGAGGGTGGGAGTGACTGAAGGATCACATCTATGTACGTTTCGTTATCGAGACCTGCCTTTAGGTCCTCGAGCTTTTCCACTAGGGTAAGCATTTTAACCCCATGCTCTTGTACAGAGGATCCTTCTGTCATTTTAGTTCCAAAGAACGCCTTGGTCGCGACATACCTAGTATGCCGGTCTGGGACTGCATAGCAATCCTTAAGGCGAGCCATAATGGAAGGGACATCGTCTAGCCTTTCATATTGCTTCTGAATCTCATTGGTCATCGAAGCAAGTATGATGCTGCGGACCTTCCGGTTATCCTTATGCCAAGTCTCGAACGTCTCACGTTCTTCTGGCGTGGATCCTTCCGGTAAGGTCCTAGGGAGAGGCTCGTCCATGACGTAGCCTTGGTTCTCGTAATCTAGGACTATCCTGAGATTGCGCAACCAGTCGTTGTAATTTGTTCCATTGAATTTGTTTGTCTCAAGAATGGTTGATAGTGGGTTCTTAGACATTTTAAAATCTACATTTAGAAAACAACGCGCGATCAGCAGAAAATAAAGACGGTGGTTTGATGAAATAATTAAATGCTTGGTCTTTAGTCATTTAATCCTCCCACTATTTATACGAAAACACGGTACTCTCAAATGTGATTTTCGGGAAATCCTTTCCTAGTGGGCTTGGGATCCACAGCGATTTTTCCCATACCCCGCTTTTACGATTCGCATGGAAAAGATCCTGTGGGAGGTATTCCATACCATTCTCGTTCCACGAGATTCCCAAGATTATTGCCTCACCCTTTTGCATGATCCCGAGGACTCCAAGCGAATCATGCTAATTGGGCGTTAGACCCGACCCAATCGACCGAGCCATGGACCCACTAGTACCCCCACGACTCGTGAGACAGGTAACAGCAGCCCATTTTTCGTTCATGACACAATGCAGCTTCTTTTAAGTACAATAACGTGCCACGACTCGTGAGACTACGCTATTGACCTAAAACAGCTTCCTCACTGTGCCACGGATTGGAAGGCATGGACAAACTCCTAGAGTTCATGTCCACTTTATCTAGGGTCTAATATTTCAACATTGGTCCAACCAATGTGAGAGTAGTGAATGACCGAGATCTCATAATATATCCATACATTCATCCATAATGCATAAATAAAATCCATCCATAGCAGTTATATGATAAATAAAAGCCATTCATCCATCATAATAACCACATGCAAAATTAAAGCCTAGCACGCCCCTGTTGGATGATCACGAGCCCAAATCCTATGCGACCCACTGAGCCCGCAGTGGATCTATGGACAATCTAGGGTTGGTCCTATACTATTACAATAATAGTAACCCAATCATCATGCTGATGGGCCTTGGTCTCTTTTTCTCTTTCTTCACTTCATGGAAAACGCCAAGGGACCTCCGGTCTGGGCTCTCCATGTGGTCCTTCCTTCTTCTCCACCAATTACAAAAAAATGGAAACCTCACTCCTAGTCTACTCTCATTACATATTAAAAAGTAGAAACCCCAGCGAAAACCCGGGGGGAGTACATAAGGAGGGAGGTAGAAAGCCTTATTATTCCAAGGCACTAGAAAGAGAGAAGGAGAAAGCAGTTAAAGAGGCACACAGGCCCAACAGAAAATTAAACCATACATCCGGTCTAGGGCTCGTGATCATCCATTTCCATCCAACACACATAATCACATGATCCAATCACATAATTACAATATACCAATAATTCATGATTCCAATCATAATAATCCAAAACAGAAATAAATGATCATGTGCGCAACGTGTGAAAAATAAAACACAAATATTGGTAATAATAATTTTTCTCGTTTTAGGAAAACCTTTCCTCATTATTTTAAGTAAAATAATCCCGGGATTCCAAATCCAATTTATTTTACTCCTAAAATAATGTCTTTAGGAATTTAGGCAAAATTGAACCCAAAAACGAATTTTCAGAATTAATTCAAAATTAAAACTGAAAAGTAAAATAAAAAGAATAAAATAATACTAGGGTTTCAAGAAACCCTAGCTGCAGCACCCGCCGGCCGCCGCCACCAGCAGCAGCCGGCCGGCCGTGCGCGCAGGCACTGCCTGGCCGGGCGCGCGCGCGCAGGCCCCTTGCCTGCGTGCGCGCGCGCCTGGCCGGCAGCGCGCTGCGCGGCCTGGTGTTCCGGCAGGCCGTCGCGCGCGCAGGCTCCTCTGCCTCGCGCGCGTCGGCCTGCTGGTCGCCAGCCGCGAGCCTGCGCTGTGCGCAGTGCGCGCGCGCGCAGACGCGCACTGGGCACGCCCGCCGAGCGCGCGCGGGCTCTCCGCCCGACAGCCTTCCGCGCGCGCGCGCGCATGAGCGCGCCTACCGGCCGCGCGCGCGCAGACACCCTCGTCTGCCCGCGCGCGCGGCTGGAGGCGCCCCCTTGCGCGCGCGCTGCCCCTGCGCAGCCGGCTGGGTGGGCGCGCGCAGGCTACCCTTGCCTGCGCGCGTCTGCCCTGCCGGCAGCGCTCGGCTGCGCGCGGCCAGCTTTCCCGGCTGGCCGGCTGTGGCGTTTCTCGTTTTCAGTTCAAATTTTCCCCCATTTCCCAAGAAAAACAGAAAAAATACCAACATTTAGAATTTCACACGAATTAAAAGCAATAAAACAACATGCTTTAATAATCAAGAAAATCAAGATTTAATTAAAACATGCTCAAAACACGTTTCATGCTTAAAACGCACATAAACCCTAGGCCTGTACACCGAACCGGGCTCTGATACCACTGAAAGGAATTGTGGATCGTCCCGGGAAAAGCGCGAATGCGGAAGCGCGATATAATTAAAAATAAATGCGGAATTTAAACATGCTTTTAAATTAAAACACGTTTCAAAGGGTGTGCCTTTGAAATTTCCCGGGTGTTCGGTGTATCTCATGAATAAATCACATATAACATATCATGGAGGCCATAGGGTTGAAAATAAAAGAGGACGAAAATCTAAAACGAGACCTACCCGTTGTCGTTTTCGTCTTCAACGGCTACACGCGTTGTTCCCCGTTTTGCACCAAGATCTCGTTCTTGAGACCCTCCAAATCGTGACACACGATCCACCCACGTATCTTGCACGTCGTGCTAGCAACGAACAAGTTAATATGTTGGAGTGGATGAATCAACAAACACGTTATGAATTAACGGTATTGATTCATCAAGTTCTAGTGTTCCAAGAACAAGAGAACAAAGAAAATAATTTCTTGGAGTGTGAGAGAGGCGAACGAGAGATGAGAGGGAGAGATCCGTGTGTGTGTGTTGTAGTGTGTGTGTTGGAGATTCATCATCCTTCAACTTGTAGGATGCTAGGGGTTTATATAGAAGAGGAGTTTAATCCTCTTTAAACTCTTCTTTTAAGAACTCTAATTTGACTAGGATTTTGACCTAGTCAAAGTCCTAGTCAAAGTAGTGTTTTGACCTAGTCAAAACAATCCTAGCCATCCATCTCTCCCATTGATCTCAACCGTTGATTTAATTTAATTTAATGGAATATTTAAAACCTATTTAAATATTTCCAAGAGGCTAAAATAAATATAAATATTATTTAAGCCCATTAAATAAATCCCTTTGATAAATCTAATTTATCAATTTAATTCCTTATATCTAATAGAAGGAATTATTTCTCCAAGAAAAATAAAGGACCCGATTAAATCCAATTTAATCATTCCTTCACTCCAATATTTAATTCCTAATTAAATATCTAAATGTGTGTGGATAGTGTGTGACTCTTTAGGTTCACCTTTCAGCTAGACTTGGTCGGATTCCTAGAATCCTTCCGTTACCATGGGTGGCCATCTAGCAACGGTCCATGGCACTAGAGACTAGGTGAAATATTCAGGGATGAACATTTAGGCTCTAACAGTACACTTGTCCTTCTGTCTTCGGTCTCATCACTTAGAATCTAGGGCACGGAAAATGCAGGTACCCATTTTGGACCTAAGTGTTGGTCTGTCCTCACTAAATGCCGCAAGGGAATCCTTCCCTTCTGTTCAGTCACTGTGGCCACAGTTTTAGGGACAAGACCTAGAGTATACATGAGACTCAACTGCCAAAACCTATTGACAGGAGACAGATCCTTTCTTGGAAACTACTGTCACTTTGCACACAGAACTGCACTAGACATGGCTTATGACTACCAAAGAGAATTCTGGCAATCTCTCACCATATCTAAGATACAGCTCTGATGTACAGGTAAACTCAGCAATTCCTCAAGTCAAAGGACTTGACCTGTACCGTTGGAACCGGGAATACACGTCATACCTTGCTGACCATACTCAAGGTCCTCCGTAAGACGGTTCCCGCGAATCACCTCAGTCAGCTGCGTCCTCGCATGCTAACCCACTAACACTGCTTAGACGACCCTCGTCACCCGTCGATGAAACACGACAGCAGGTGCTTAGTGCAAGTCTCAAATGGAATCCCGGTACCCATTTTCGGGATTCCTTGACTTGGAGATTTCCGGACTGATTCGGGAAGACTGATTCCATGGACCTACCTCCAAGCGTAGTCCCAGTCCCCGAAATTGATTCTCAGTCCGTGGGCTTTGTTTGCGTAGTGAACAGATATAGAAAAGTGAACACAAACAAAGTAATGCCAAATGAAATTCACTTCTTTATTCATCAATGATTTATCAAACACCCATAATTGTCTAGACATAGGTTACATATACCCGCCAAAAATTGGCTTACATGGTCACCTATTCTAACACTCTCAACTCTCGGTTTTCACTCCCCCTCTCTACTAGTGTTCTTCACTTGGTTTTGAATCAAGAGGAAGAACAAAGTAGGTTTAAGAGTGTTAGAATAGGTGACCAGAAAGCCAATAGGTTTGGTGATTTGTAACCTATCTGACAACTTGATTTAAATGTAATGTTATTATGTGATGAATAAGATGAGTATTCGTACCAATGGTACCTTCTTTGTTGCGCTCATCTTACATTTGTTAAAATGGTGTTTAACTTATATCGCAACAAAGCCCACAGACCATGGATAACAACTCGTGCAGTTGGGCCACGCATTGGATGGTGGTCATGAAACCAACTGATTAAGAGTTGGTCTGAAACGTTCCAAGTCGAGGACCTCGAGACAGGGCATCGAGAGTCCTATTGAGACTTGCATCATGAGTCGTGTTCATTGGATGAGTGCCGTGTTTCATTGGCGACAGGCGTGGGACGCCTACACGATCTTGATGGGTTGGTCGACTGGGGTCGAGCCGACTGGACTGACTCGCGGGGATCATCATATGGAAGCTTTGGAGGCTTGGTCAGTATGATTAGTTTTCCCCGGTTCCGATAGTATGGGAGTAATCCTCAGACTTGAGGGATCATGGCAGTCGCGTGCACAGGACGGCTGTATCTTGGATCTGGCGAGAGGTAATCATTCTGTAAGATGATTATCATAAGCCTTGTCCAGTGCAGTCGGAATGTGTAGCAAGGACGGTGGATTCCAAGAAGAGGATCCGTCCCCTGTCAGTATGTGACAGAGGTATCTCCTATGCACTCGGAGACACGTTCATACTGTTTGAAGCTGTGGCCACAGTGGTTGGTCGAACAGGGAATGGTTTTCTGTGTCGACGCAATGAAGCATACGTGGTCTCGAGTATTAAGCATAGATGCCTAGTCAAGGATGGGAACCGACGCCCAATTCCATACCCTAGACTAAGGCCGGGAGACGGTAGACGGAAGGATCGTACCCGTACGGAATCGGCGCCTAAATGTTCCCGCCAATTCACCTAGTCTCTAGTGCCATGGACCGTTGCTAGATGGCCACCCATGGTAACGGGCCCTTGTGGGACACGGGCCCAAGTCTAGCTGAGGGTGAACCTAAAGGGTCACACACAAATCACCGAGGAGGTTGAGAGCTCGACTTGGAGTCAATCTCGAAGGATAAAAATAAGTAATTGGATTACTTAAGGGAAAGTCCATTGGATGGACGGGCCGATATTGTATCGGGCTTTCGTTTAATCGGTAAATTGGATTTTCGATAAAATATGGAAAGTGGAGACGTTGAGACGTTGCATCTTTTAATTGGATTAAAAGATCAAAGGGAATAATTTAAATAGACATCAAATTGGATTTAATGTTGGATTCGTCGTAATTGGATTACGATAAAACCCGGTCCGTTAAATTATACCCGAGAGGAGAAATAATTCCTATTTTGGAATAGGAAGAAGTTGGACTTCTTCCCTTAATTAAACATGGCCGACATGCTCCCTTGGAGGAAGCAAAATCAGCCATGTTTCATGCTAGGTGGTATGTTGACTTATCTCTTTTGGAAAGAGACAAATCAACTCCAATCAAGCTCTTCCCTTTTGGTATGATTTGATCATACCATAAATTTTGGTAGGCTTGATTGAAGAATTGATGGTGATTGAATGGAATAAATCTAGACATCCTTGGATGAACCTAGACACATTCCAATAATCACATTAATTATGTATATATATGAGAACATACAACACCAAGCATAAGTGATTCATTATTCATCTTTTTCTAGGAAAAAGAGAAGACAAAAAATCCTCTCCTCTCTCTCAATTTTCGTGCTCTCTCCCTCTCTTACACTTGTGTTCTTCACTTGATTTTGAATCAAGAAGAAGAACAAAGTAAGTTTAAGAGAACACTAATTCATAGTGTTCTTCTCTTAAACCGATTCCAACCTAAACCCGTTCTTTTCTAGCAAGAAGAACGTGTGTTTCTTCAGGTGTGGTGTGGATCACCTTTGGAGAATCCATACGTTTGGATTTCGTGAGCATTCCGGAGAAGGAACAACGCTAGTAGCCGGGAGCATATGCTAAACAATCAAAGGTAACGGTTTATTACCCTTTGATTGATTTCATTTATATATCTATGCCCTATGTGTTTAAATATATGTTTTAATATTTACACATCCTACATCGAACGCCTGGTTGAGCACCCAAGGGTACACCCCTTGGGATTCGCGTATTTTGAATTTGATTTAAATTTACGCACTTTCCACGCTTTCTCGCTTCCGCTCGCGCTCCCGGGTGGATCCACTTGTCCTTCAAAGAGAATACTAATTCATAGTGTTCTTCTCTTAAACGATTCCTTCATTAAACCCATTTTCTTTTAGCAAGGAGAATGTGCGTTTCTTCCGGTGTGGTATGGATCACCTTTGGAGAATCCATACATTTGGATTTTGTGAGCATTCCGGAGAAGGAACAACGCAAGTAGCCGGGAGTATACGTTAAATAATCAAAGGTAACGGTTTTATTACGTTTTGGTTGATTTAATATTTATCTATGCCTATGTGTTTAGATATACGTTTCCAATATTTACACATCCTATATCGAACGCCCGGTTGAGCACCCAACGGTACACCCCTTGGAATTTGTCTATTTAAATTAGATTTAAATTTACGCACCCTTTCTGGCTTTCTCGCTTCCGCTCGCGCTCCCGGGCGGATCCGCTTGTCCTTCACCAGGAGCCCTCACCCATCTGTCTGCTCACAGTCCTCACTGCGATAGACTCCTAACCATAAAAGGACTCTTTCGCCTATAAATATAAGATCTTTACTGTAAATAGGTAATGTATTTTCAGTCCTACACATCGCACACTCATTTCATGCTACACCTAACACAATCATTCTCACCATTCTTTTTGCACTCTTTAATCATATTCTTTTTTTCCAACGATTTACTGACTTGAGAGTCAAAGTGATAACGTATTTTTTGCAGGTCCTCTTTTTGCATAATTCAGTATTCAGACTAGGACCCTCTGGCCCAAAGTCACCCTTTGGACCGAGCATATTCTGCTCACATCAAGTGGCGCCATCTGTGGGAACAAAGAACTAGGACATGAGAGTCATTGATGCTCTTAATAGTGGACTTGACAAGCAGAAGGCAACTGACTGCGGCTGACCCTCAGGCGTTGTAGGTGTTGACTAGCACTCCTTTGGCCCCTGCAGGAAATGAGGCGGGACCCTTTGCTCCTGCTGATCCCTAGTCGGGTCCCCCTCTTGATAGTACTTCGTCGGATGCTTCCTCAAACAGGATGTCCTTGGGGCTGTTGGCGACCATTCAATGGATGATTACGACTGTTATACGGACGCAATTGACCGCAGTAACAGCGGCGCCTGTAGCAGTCGTGGCCCCTCACCCTCAGGAAGTCCGTCTGGAGGCTAAGGGGCTAGGAGAAACGAATGAGACTCCCCCCTCCCCCCCTACTTAGGTGGAGTTATCCCTCCTCCTGCGCGGAATAAGGCTCTTCCTCGCTGGGAGGCCCAATTGGAATACTTGCAGAAGAGCTTGCAGGATGTCCAACATAGGATGATGAGAGTCCTCCTGGAGGGTTCAGGGTGTATCCCCTTTAGCGAGGGGGTTATGGCAGATGAGCTACCGCCTAATTGCCGTACACCCACCATCGTGGAGTATGACGGTACTACAGAACCTAAGGAGCACCTGTCTCGTATTGAGAACGCGACCCTCTTACACAGATACACGGATGGGATCAAATGTCGGGTATTTGTTACCACTTTCTCCCGGGCCGCTCAACTGCGGTTCAACAAGTTGCCAGCTGGGTCTATAGGGAGCTTCTAAAAAATTCGCTCATTGTTTTTGCATCAATTTGTCAGCAGCCAGAAGCATTGTAAGACCTCCCTTAGCCTTTTCGTTGTTAAGCAAAAGGATTTTGAATCCCTGAGGGACTACCTGCATCGGTTCAACACCACGACTTCAGAGGTCCTTGCGGCCACCCAGGAAATCAAAGCTAGTGCTTTCTCCCAAGGATTGATGGACAGGGACTTTTTCAAGTCCTTGGCCAAGAAATCTGCTCTGGACTTCGACAGCCTTTTGGCTAGAGCAACCAAATACATCAACATGGAAGAAGCTCGGGTGTCCAAAAGGAAAAGTTGAGGAGAGAAGAGAAAGGAGACAAAAAAGGAGGGGTCTACTAAGAAGACGAAATTCGAACCCTCGGACAAGAAGTTTCCTGCTCAGGGGGGAGTTCCTGTGTACACACCATTAAATGCTCCCATCTCCTAGGCCCTTTTGGTGGTAGAAGGAAAGGGGCTATTACACCAGCCCCGAGGGGCACGAGAAAGGCCTATGCAGCCTAAGTCGGATAAATTTTGTTGATTCTATAATGACTATGGGCATACTACTGATGAATGCCAGCACCTGGAGGGAAATAGGATTGCTAGTACAGAACGGGTATCTTTAAGAATTTGTATGCCGAGAGAAATTTTAGAGCATAGAGCCCTGTTAGAGAAAAGAAACCGGCAAGGGAAAGGATCCCCAGGAGGGAGGCGCCGAATCCCCCCAGCCAGAGCAGCATAGGAGGGGTCCCCCAGGAGGTCCGAATGAGGACAACGCACCTTGAAAAGGGGTCATTCGCATGATATCCGGGGGTTCCTTGGGTGAGGACTCTCACAACGCCCGAAAGGCGCGCGCCCGGGAGGTTGCGGGGTACTTAGCTGAGGGGGTTTGGGAAGTTGATGCTTTGCCCAGCACCCCCATTATTCAATTCTTGCTGGGGGAGAAACTGGCCACAAATGTCCCCCATAACAAAGCATTGGTGATCATTGGTGATCACGCTTTCGTTGTCCTTAAGGAGGGGCCCCTTCGAAGGACGTGCCTGATAAAATTCCTTGTAGTAAATACTCCTTCAGCTTACAATATGATGTTGGGAAGACCTACCCTAAATACCTTTCAAGCGATCATCGCTACTTACCACAAGAAAATCAAATTCCCCGTATTTGGAGGGGTAGGGAAGGTAGAGGGATATTAGCTGCAATCTCGGAAGTGCTATGCTGAGGCTGTCTGCAAAGGATAGAGGGAGGTGCTCTAGAGTTGTCCCTAGATAAAGGTTGTAAGTGGCAAGGACCTGGCCCCACTAAGGGGTCCGGACGACAAGAGCCCCCCTACAAGGGAGATCCTGCGCAGGGAGGGGAACACACCAAGATTCTCCTGGCTGAAGAGCTACTAGTCATAGAGTTGGATCCTGATAACCCTGGGAAGACCACACGTGTAGGTTCTCAATTGTCCGAGGATCTTAGGGAGGGTCTAATATAATGCCTACAGAAGAATCTTGATATCTTCTCCTGGTCCCCTCAAGATCTGGAAGGCATCGACCCTACGGTCATCACCCACCACCTCAATATTGATCCTCTGAGAAAACCAATCAAATAGAAGAAAAGGCACTTTAACCCGAGAAATGACAGAATTATCCAGGCGGAAGTGGAAAAGCTCTTAACAGCAGGTCACATTCGGGAAATTCAATTCCCTGAGTGGCTTCGAAATGTGGTTCTTGTCCCCAAGCCTAGAGCAAAATAGAGAATGTGTGTGGATTTCAAGGATCTCAACAAGGCTTGTCCAAAGGTTTTCTACCCCTTGCCATGCATCAATCAGCTGGTTGATTCCACATACTGTTGCGAATTATTAAGCATGATGGATCCGTATCAAGGATATCATCAGATCATGCTCGCCCCCGAGGACCAAAAGCGAGTTAGCTTCATCACTTGGGTAGGAACATTTTACTATGTAGCCATGCCTTTTGGTCTCAAGAATGCTGTGCCATGTATCAACTCCTGGTGGATAAGATATTCCAGGCACAGATAGGCCGAAACATGGAAGTGTACCTTGTCAAGCTTTCCGTCTTGGTCAAACCTTCACCAGGGGACACCTTGTATGTCTACCCCTCTACCACAACCCAGGCAGTGAGCCCCGTCTTGCTACGAGAGGAGGATGGTAAGCAAATGCCTATATACTATGTGAGTAAGGTCCTCAAACAGAGCTGAGGGATGATACACTGAGATTGAGAAGGTGGCTTTCGCACTAGTCATCACAGCCTAAAGGCTGAGACTGTACATTATGTCGTACCCCATAGGAGTACGTACCAATCACCCCCTCTAGCAAGTTCTGGGGAAACCCGATACATCAGGACGATTGATTAAATGAGCCATAGTTGAGTGAGCACGGCATAACATATCTTCATTGAGCAACAATAAAGGCCCAAGCGTTAGTAGACTTTATGTCTCAAAAACAACATTTTTACCCCTTAGCGAGGGGCGTTGGCTACTACACATAGATGGATCCTCCATTGCTCAAGGTAGCGGGGCAAGCTTGGTTATTACCTCGCACAAAGGGGTGGATTTGGAATTCACTATCAAGTTTGGCTTCAAAGCCTCCAACAATGAGGCTGAGTATGAGGCCTTAGCCCTGGGAATGAAGATAGCCTGGGAGTTGGGAGCACACCAGTTAACGGCATACTCTAACTCCCAGCTCATTGTAAAACAAAAGAGGGAAGCTATGAGGCTAAAAAAGATACTATGAGGCAGTACCTTCGAAGAATAGAAGAATGGAAAGAAAAGTTTGATGACTTTGAACTCATTCAAATCCCTGGGAGGAAAATAGAAAGGCCGACTACATGTCTAAATTGGCAAGCGTCTTGGAGGACTACAGAACTCGACAGATAACCATCCAATACCTCCCACGAGCAGGCTCCCTCTCAGAAGTTCAAATGGTGCAGCAAGAGGGCGATTGGAGGCAGGCTATACAGGCTTGGTTAAAGCATGGCCACCTCCTATAAGATCGATGTGAAGCGGTCCGACTAAAAAGGAGGGCCACTCGCTTCATACTACATGGTGATACACAGTACAAGAAATCCTTCACGCATCCATTGCTAAGACACCTCTCCCCAGAGGAGGGAATACATGCTCTCAAGGAAATTCATGAAGGGTGCTGCAGATCCCACATAGAAGCGTTGGCCCTTGCCAACAAGAATTTAAGGGCCGGATACTTTTGGCCTACCTTAAGGCAAAAACTCGAAATCTTTGGTTATGAGGTGTGATAAGTGCCAAAAGCATGCCTCTCTCATCCATCGACCAACGGAGCCCTTCACTACGTTGCTAGCTCCTTGCCCATTCGCGCATTGGGGAATGGATTTGGAAGGGCTTTTCCCTTTGGTCCCAAGGCAGAGCAAGTTCCTGTTAGTGGCTATAGATTATTTTCCCAAATGGGTAGAGGCAAAGCCACTCACCCGCATTACCGAAAGAGAAGTTATGAAGTTTATTTGGAGAAACATAATTTGTCGCTTTGGGATTCCATGGGAGATCACTTCTGACAATGGAAAACTTCCAGGGATAAAAGATTCAGGATTGGTGCAGAGGATTGCAGATCGAACAATGATTTACGTCCGTAGAACACCCCTAGGCCAATGGACAAATGGAAGCCACTCATAGGACTCTAGTCCAAGGAATCAAGAAAAGATTAGATAAAGTCGGGGCCAATTGGGTGTAAGAGTTATCCAGCGTCTTATGGGCTTATCGAACCACCCCAAGAAATCCTACAAGGGAAAGCCCATTTTCTTTAAGATATGGAACAGATGCAGTAATCCCAGCAGAACTAGGCATGCCCTCATAGGATTCTCTGCTATTCTGAGGAGGACAACAATAACCTGCTCAAAGAAAGGTTGGATCTCATAGAGGAACTGCGAGAGAAAGCATTCATTCGAATGTAGAGGTACAAAAGCTTGATGATCAAGGCTCATAATCATCTGGTTAGACCTTGGGATTTCCAGGTCAGCTATTTAGTACTCCGGAGGTAGAAACATCTAAACCAGTGATGAAACTGGACCCTACATAAGAAGGACCTTAAAAAATTAGAGGCATACTGGGCCGACATGCATATGAGTTAGAGGATGGGGAAGGACTCCCCCTTCCACGGCCTTGGAACATACACAACATCAAGACGCTTTTTCCGTAAGCTCCATCAGCGGAGCTCCCTAAAAAGTAAGCTCCCTCAACAAAGCTCCCCCATATGTAAGTTCCCTCAGCGGAGCTCCCTCAACAATAAGCTTGCTTGGCAGAGCTCCCTCAGAAATAAGCTCCCCCAGTAGAGTCCTCTCAACAATAGTGAAGTCCCTCACCTCAAGGTTGAATCCAGTGAAACAAAACTTTGTCACATAAAGCCTTCTCAAGTAGGTATCAATAAATTACTTTACAAAGAATGATTCGTGGTTACTTATTTTGTAACCGCCCCAGGAAATAGAGAGAAGGATTTAAGGGTAAGACCTTTACCCTGTTATGAGTTCACCCCTACTCAGGTACACACTCCAAATTCTTAAAACATCTCATTCTTTTACCTAAAAAAATTCGCAAGGGTTGAAAAGAAGCCCTGCCTCCGGGAGCAGGCATCTCTCTCTCTCTGTCTCTCCCCAAAATATAAGCCCTGATACTACGCAGGAATTCAGAGCATAAATAAAGCCCTATTCTAATGCAAGCAGTTAGCTCAAACAAAACCTGATCACACCAGAGCCATAGAAATAATCATTTTTTCCTAACTAAACTAAGTGTTCATTCTATGCATGTAGAGCAATTACTTCCAGACATGTTAATAGGAAACATGACCAATTATAATAAGGGGGACACCCTCACAAAATCAAGCACCTATCAGCAAGGAAGGTCTCAAACACACAATAGAAAGAAAATCAATAGCTAAAGTAACTAAAGGTAGCAAACCCTGGTCAGAGCAAATATCAGAAGAACTAGGCAGTTTGTAGTATAGAAGACCCCTAGCCAAATCAGCTGAGGGCCACAATTAGTTAAAACAAAAATAAAATTGTTTTCATCCCCACCTGTGGTGGGGGAATAGAAAACAGAGAAAAAAAGAGTATTTCATAAAAGGGCAAGGCGGAGTACATGTCAGTTATTTTGCCCCATAGGCGGGGTCTTCTCCTTTCCCTCCGGAATGTCCTCCTCAGAGCAGGGGCGACAACTTCAGCAGGTTGCTCCTCAGGAACAGGGGCGGCATATTCAGGCTCTGGGATGGGGACGACTTCCTCAGTTGGCTCCTTCGTCGAGGTCCCCTCAGAAGGAGCTAGAGGGTTCTTCACCTCCTCCATGGTTGTGTCCATTATCAGGTTCAACTCCTCCGCTAAGAGGAAGTGACAAAACACGTCATTTAAAAAATCTAAGGATGGGAGTAGTAAGAACAACAAACAACCTAGTCAGTTTGGTACTTGAGACCGCTAGGGGGGACTCAACATTAGGGGCCGACGCGGCAAAAGGGTCTAGGGCCCCCTCCAGAACTGCACCGAAGTCCAAGGAGGAAGCCTCTGAAAGAAATCGGTGGATCGGCCCGGGAGATTAACGCGTATAGCGGAAGCGCGAAAGAATGCGTAATAAAATTACAAAGCATAATTAAATCGAATTTAAATCATGCATAATATACATAAACGAATCAAGGGGTGTGCCCTTGATTCTCCCGGGCGTTCGGTGTATCTCATGTTCAATAAAACACAACATGGAGGCCATAGAATTGAAACCGAAAAAACGAAATTAAAGAACCTACCCGGTTGTAGTTTTGTCTTCGTTTCGGCTACACGCATTGTTCCCCGTTTTGCACCAAGATCTCAAATAAGAGACCCTCTAAATCATCTCACTCGCTCCACCAGAAAGCAAACAACCCTTGTGCTAGCAAGAAATAATTTGGGGAGAAGAGACATCGGTACATGCTATCAATTAACGCAACCGGCGTCTCTTATGTTCTACCTTGAATAAATCAAGAAGAACAAAATAGAAATCTTGGAGAAAAGAAGAGGGGATGGACGAAAATCTTGAGAGTGATGAGAGATGAGAGTTGTAGAGAATACTAGGTGTAAGTGTGTGTTTTTTAAGTATTTATAGAAGATGGAATTCCTATTCCTTCTCAAACTCTTCCAAAGAGACACACTTTGACTAGGATTTTGACCTAGTCAAATCCTAGTCAAATTAGGCTTTGATTAAGTCAAATTAATCATGGCCATTCATCTCATCATTCTCTAGATCAAATCTTGTCCATCCATTTTGATGGGCTTTTATGGAATGGGCTTTATTTAATTCTAAATTAAATAATCCCATGGACTTTATATTAAAATCCTATTTAATATACTAAGCCCATTAATTAATTAATGGAATGGACTTTATTTAATTCCAAATTAAATAGTCCATGGACTTTATATTAAATCCTATTTAATACCAAGCCCATTAATTAATTCCATAGAATGGGATTATTTAATTCTAAATTAAATAGTCCCATGGACTTTATATTAAATCCTATTTAATATACTAAGCCCATTAATTAATTAATGGAATGGACTTTATTTAATTCCAAATTAAATAGTCCATGGACTTTATATTAAATCCTATTTAATACCAAGCCCACTAATTAATTAATTCACCCTTTTAATCTAATTAAAAGGAAAGCCCATGCTTTGTAAAATTCATAAATCTAATTTATGAACTCAAGCCCGATTATTCCAAATAATTCATCGAAGCTTGAATCTCCAAGAAGTATAATTTAATTCCATTAAATTAAACCTTCTCCCGGAATTAATTCCAAATTAATTCCCTTTCATTTGGTGTAGCGGGTGTGACTCTTTAGGTTCACCTTTCAGGTTCCAAATTAATTCCCTTTCATCTAATTTATTTAATTCCAAATTAACGAACATTTAGGTTCTAACAGTACACTTGTCCTTCTGTCTTCGGTCTCATCACTTAGAGTCTAGGACACGGAAAAAGCAGGTACCCATTTTGGACCTAAGTGTCGGTCTGTCCTTACTAAACGTCGCAAGGGAAACCTTTCCCTTCTGTTCAGTTACTGTGGCCACAGATTTCAGGGACAAGACACAGAGCATACATGAGACTCAACTGTCACTAGCTTTTGATAGGAGACAGATCCTTTCTTGGAAACTACTGTCACTCTGTACTCCTGAGCTGCACTAGACATGGCTTATGACTACTCAAGAGTATTTTGGCAATCTCTCACCATATCTAAGATACAGACCTGATGCACAGGTAAACTCAGCAGTTCCTCAAGTCAAAGGACTTGGCTTGTACCGTTGGAACCGGGAATACACGTCATACCTTGCTGACCATACTCAAGGTCCTCCGTAAGACGGTTCCCGCGAGTCACCTCAGTCAGCTGCTTCCTAGCATGCTGACCCACTAACACTGCTTAGACGACCTTCGTCACCCGTCGATGAAATACGACAGCAGATGCTTAGTGCAAGTCTCAAAGGGAATCCCGGTACCCATTTTTCGGGATTCCTTGACTTGGAGATTTCCGGACTGATTCGGTAAGACTGATTTCATGGACATACCTCCAAGCGTAGTCCCAGTCCCCGAAATCGTTTCTCAGTCCGTGGGCTTTGTTTGCGTAGTGAACAGAAATGTAAATGCAGATATAAGTGAACGTAAAACAAAGTATTACCATATGAATTTTCACTTCTTTATTCATAAATGTTTTTATCAAATACCAAAAATTGTCTAGACATAGGTTACATATTCCTGCCAAAATTGGCTTACATGGTCACCTATTCTAACAGCCTTCCAATCCATGGCATAGTGAGGAAGCTACTTTGGGTCAATATCGTGGTCTCACGAGTCGTGGCACGTTATTGTACTCAAAGGAAGCTGCACTATGTCATGAACGAAAAATGGGCTGCTGCTACCTGTCTCACGAGTCGTGGGGGTACTAGTTGGTGTGTGGCTCGGTCGATTGGATTGGGTCTAACTCCCAATTAACATGATTCGCTTGGAGTCCTCGGGATCATGTGAAAGGGTGAGGCAATAATCTTGGGAATCTCGTGGAACGAGAATGGTATGGAATACCTCCCACAGGATCTTTTCCATGCGAATCGTAAAAGCGGGGTATGGGAAAAATCGCTGTGGATCCCAAGCCCACTTGGAAAGGATTTCCCGAAAATCACGTTTGAGAGTACCGTGTTTTCGTATAAATAGTAGGAGAATTAAATGACTAAAGTCCATGCATTTAATTATTTTATCAAACCACCGTCTTTTATTTTCTGCTGATCGCGCGCTGTTTTCTAAAATGTAGATTTTAAAATGTCTAAGAACCCACTTTCCACCATTCTTGAGACAAACAAATTCAATGGAACAAACTACAACGACTGGTTGCGCAATCTCAGGATAGTCCTAGATTACGAGAACCAAGGCTACGTCATGGACGAGCCTCTCCCTAGGACCTTACCGGAAGGATCCACGCCAGAAGAACGTGAGACGTTCGAGACTTGGCATAAGGATAACCGGAAGGTCTGTAGCATCATACTTGCTTCGATGACCAATGAGATTCAGAAGCAATATGAAAGGCTAGACGATGTCCCTTCCATTATGGCTCGCCTTAAGGATTGCTATGCAGTCCCGGACCGGCATACTAGGTATGTCGCGACCAAGGCGTTCTTTGGAACGAAAATGACAGAAGGATCTTCTGTACAAGAGCACGGGGTTAAAGTGCTTACCCTGGTGGAATAGCTCGAGGATCTAAAGGCAGGTCTCGACAATGAAACGTACATAGATGTGATCCTTCAGTCACTCCCACCCTCCTTTGACCAATTTATCGTCAACTACAACACGAATGCACTTGAGAAGGGCATTCATGAGTTGATCAATACGTTGGTGCAATACGAGGCAACGACTAAGAAGTCCACGCCTTCGGTATTGTTTGGAGGTGCTTCGACTTCTAATACGAAAGGCAAGGGTGCCGGACGTTGGAAGAAGAAGAAAGGGAAGGGAAAGGCCGTCAAAGCAGCTACGAACACTAAGAGTGTTCCCATTGCCAAAGAGGGGAAAGGCAAAGAAAAGGGAAAGGTTGTCTCCAACCAACAGTCGAAGGCATATGACATATGTATCAACTGCCGTGAGAAAGGGCATTGGAAGAGAGAGTGCCCCAAACTCTTCTCGAACCAAGGTATATATGTGATTGAGGTTAATATGTGTTAGAATAGGTGACCATGTAAGCCAATTTTGGCGGGTATATGTAATCTATGTCTAGATAATTATAGGTGTTTGATAAATCATTAATGAATAAAGAAGTGAATTTCATTTGGCATTACTTTGTTTGTGTTCACTTATATCTGTTTTCTATATCTGTTCACTACGCAAACAAAGCCCACGGACTGAGAATCAATTTCGGGGACTGGGACTACGCTTGGAGGTAGGTCCATGGAATCAGTCTTCCCGAATCAGTCCGGAAATCTCCAAGTCAAGGAATCCCGAAAATGGGTACCGGGATTCCATTTGAGACTTGCACTAAGCACTTGCTGTCGTGTTTCATCGACGGGTGACGAGGGTCGTCTAAGCAGTGTTAGTGGGTTAGCATGCGAGGACGCAGCTGACTGAGGTGACTCGCGGGAACCGTCTTACGGAGGACCTTGAGTATGGTCAGCAAGGTATGACGTGTATTCCCGGTTCCAACGGTACAGGTCAAGTCCTTTGACTTGAGGAATTGCTGAGTTTGCCTGTACATCAGAGCTGTATCTTAGATATGGTGAGAGATTGCCAGAATTCTCTTTGGTAGTCATAAGCCATGTCTAGTGCAGTTCTGGTGTGCAAAGTGACAGTAGTTTCCAAGAAAGGATCTGTCTCCTGTCAATAGGTTTTGGTAGTTGAGTCTCATGTATACTCTAGGTCTTGTCCCTAAAACTGTGGCCACAGTGACTGAACAGAAGGGAAGGATTCCCTTGCGGCGTTTAGTGAGGACAGACCAACACTTAGGTCCAAAATGGGTACCTGCATTTTCCGTGCCCTAGATTCTAAGTAATGAGACCGAAGACAGAAGGACAAGTGTAGTGTTAGAGCCTAAATGTTCATCCCTGAATATTTCACCTAGTCTCTAGTGCCATGGACCGTTGCTAGATGGCCACCCATGGTAACGGAAGGATTCTAGGAATCCGACCAAGTCTAGCTGAAAGGTGAACCTAAAAATCACACACTATCCACACACATTTAGATATTTAATTAGGAATTAAATATTGGAGTGAAGGAATGATTAAATTGGATTTAATCGGGTCCTTTATTTTTCTTGGAGAAATAATTCCTTCTATTAGATATAAGGAATTAAATTGATAAATTAGATTTATCAAAGAGATTTATTTAATGGGCTTAAATAATATTTATATTTATTTTAGCCTCTTGGAAATATTTAAATAGGTTTTTAAATATTCCATTAAATTAAATTAAATCAACGGTTGAAATCAATGGGAGAGATGGATGGCTAGGATTGTTTTGACTAGGTCAAAACAATACTTTGACTAGGACTTTGACTAGGTCAAAATCCTAGTCAAATTAGAGTTCTTAAAAGAGGAGTTTAAAGAGGATTAAACTTCTCTTCTATATAAACCCCTAGCATCCTACAAGTTGAAGGATGATGAAATTCCAACACACACAACACACACACTCGGCTCTCTCTCCCTCCATCTCGTCCGCCCTCTCTCTCTCTCTCACACTCCAAGAAATTATTTTCTTTGTTCTCTTGTTCTTGGAACATTAGAACTTGATGAATCAATACCGTTAATTCATAACGTGTTGTTGATTCATCCACTCCAACATATTAACTTGTTCGTTGCTAGCACGACGTCCAAGATACGTGGGTGGATCGTGTGTCACGATTTGGAGGGTCTCAAGAACGAGATCTTGGTGCAAAACGGGGGAACAACGCGTGTAGCCGTTGAAGACGAAAACGACAACGGGTAGGTCTCGTTTATGATTTTCGTCCTCTTTCATTTTCCAACCCTATGGCCTCCATGATTTATTTTATGTTATTCGTTCATGAGATACACCGAACGCCCGGGAAATTTCAAAGGCACACCCTTTGAAACGTGTTTTAATTTAAAAGCATGTTTAAATTCCGCATTTATTTTTTAATTATACCGCGCTTCCGCATTCGCGCTTTTCCCGGGACGATCCACAATTCCTTTCAGAGGTATCAGAGCCCGGTTCGGTGTATAGGCCTAGGGTTTATGTGCGTTTTAAGCATGAAACGTGTTTTGAGCATGTTTTAATTAAATCTTGATTTTCTTGATTATTAAAGCATGTTGTTTATTGCTTTTAATTCGTGTGAAATTCTAAATGTTGGTATTTTCTGTTTTTTACTTGGGAAACGGGAAAATTTGAACTGAAAAAACGAGAAACGCCACAGCCGGCCAGCCGGGAAGGCTGGCCGCGCGCAGCCGAGCGCTGCCGGCAGGGCAGACGCGCGCAGGCAAGGGTAGCCTGCGCGCGCCCGCCCAGCCGGCCGCGCAGGGGCAGCGCGCGCGCAAGGGGGCGCCTCCAGCCGCGCGCGCGGGCAGACGAGGGTGTCTGCGCGCGCAAGGCTGGCGGGCGGAGAGCCCGCGCGCGGACGGCACCAGGCACGCTGCCAGGCGCGCGCGCACGCAGACGGAGGCGTCTGTGCGCGCGCGCCCGGCGGGCGTGCCCAGTGCGCGTCTGCGCGCGCGCACTGCGCACAGCGCAGGCTCGCGGCTGGCGACCAGCAGGCCGACGCGCGCGAGGCAGAGGAGCCTGCGCGCGCGACGGCCTGCCGGAACACCAGGCCGCGCAGCGCGCTGCCGGCCAGGCGCGCGCGCACGCAGGCAAGGGGCCTGCGCGCGCGCGCCCGGCCAGGCAGTGCCTGCGTGCGCGCAGGGGCGGCAGGCAGGGCCTGCTGCCCTGCGCGCACGGCCGGCCGGCTGCTGCTGGTGGCGGCGGCCGGCGGGTGCTGCAGCTAGGGTTTCTTGAAACCCTAGCATTATTTTATTCCTTTTTATTTTACTTTTCAGTTTTAATTTTGAATTAATTCTGAAAATTCGTTTTTTGGGTTCAATTTTGCCTAAATTCCTAAAGACATTATTTTAGGAGTAAAATAAATTGGATTTGGAATCCCGGGGTTATTTTACTTAAAATAATGAGGAAAGGTTTTCCTAAAACGAGAAAAATTATTATTACCAATATTTGTGTTTTATTTTTCACACGTTGCGCACATGGTCATTTATTTCTGTTCTGGATTATTATGATTGGAAATCATGAATTATTGGTATATTGTAATTATGTGATTGGATCATGTGATTATGTGTGTTGGATGGAAATGGATGATCACGAGCCCTAGACCGGATGTATGGTTTAATTTTCTGTTGGGCCTGTGTGCCTCTTTAACTGCTTTCTCCTTCTCTCTCTTTCTAGTGCCTTGGAATAATAAGGCTTTCTACCTCCCTCCTTATGTATTCCCCCCGGGTTTTCGCTGGGGTTTCTACTTTTTAATATGTAATGAGAGTAGACTAGGAGTGAGGTTTCCATTTTTTGTAATTGGTGGAGAAGAAGGAAGGACCACATGGAGAGCCCAGACCGGAGGTCCCTTGGCGTTTTCCATGAAGTGAAGAAAGAGAAAAAGAGACCAAGGCCCATCAGCATGATGATTGGGTTACTATTATTGTAATAGTATAGGACCAACCCTAGATTGACCATAGATCCACTGCGGGCTCAGTGGGTCGCATAGGATTCGGGCTCGTGATCATCCAACAGGGGCGTGCTAGGCTTTAATTTTGCATGTGGTTATTATGATGGATGAATGGCTTTTATTTATCATATAACTGCTATGGATGGATTTTATTTATGCATTATGGATGAATGTATGGATATATTATGAGATCTCGGTCATTCACTACTCTCACATTGGTTGGACCAATGTTGAAATATTAGACCCTAGATAAAGTGGACATGAACTCTAGGAGTTTGTCCATGCCTTCCAATCCGTGGCACAGTGAGGAAGCTGTTTTAGGTCAATAGCGTGGTCTCACGAGTCATGGCACGTTATTGTACTTAAAAGAAGCTGCATTGTGTCATGAACGAAAAATGGGCTGCTGTTACCTGTCTCACGAGTCGTGGGGGGTACTAGTGGGTCCATGGCTCGGTCGATTGGGTCGGGTCTAACGCCCAATTAGCATGATTCGCTTGGAGTCCTCGGGATCATGCAAAAGGGTGAGGCAATAATCTTGGAATCTCGTGGAACGAGAATGGTATGGAATACCTCCCACAGGATCTTTTCCATGCGAATCGTAAAAGCGGGGTATGGGAAAAATCGCTGTGGATCCCAAGCCCACTAGGAAAGGATTTCCCGAAAATCACGTTTGAGAGTACCGTGTTTTCGTATAAATAGTGGGAGGATTAAATGACTAAAGACCAAGCATTTAATTATTTCATCAAACCACCGTCTTTATTTTCTGCTGATCGCGCGTTGTTTTCTAAATGTAGATTTTAAAATGTCTAAGAACCCACTATCAACCATTCTTGAGACAAACAAATTCAATGGAACAAATTACAACGACTGGTTGCGCAATCTCAGGATAGTCCTAGATTACGAGAACCAAGGCTACGTCATGGACGAGCCTCTCCCTAGGACCTTACCGGAAGGATCCACGCCAGAAGAACGTGAGACGTTCGAGACTTGGCATAAGGATAACCGGAAGGTCCGTAGCATCATACTTGCTTCGATGACCAATGAGATTCAGAAGCAATATGAAAGGCTAGACGATGTCCCTTCCATTATGGCTCGCCTTAAGGATTGCTATGCAGTCCCAGACCGGCATACTAGGTATGTCGCGACCAAGGCGTTCTTTGGAACTAAAATGACAGAAGGATCCTCTGTACAAGAGCATGGGGTTAAAATGCTTACCCTAGTGGAAAAGCTCGAGGACCTAAAGGCAGGTCTCGATAACGAAACGTACATAGATGTGATCCTTCAGTCACTCCCACCCTCCTTCGACCAATTTATCGTCAACTATAACATGAATACACTTGAGAAGGGCATTCATGAGTTGATCAATATGTTGGTGCAATACGAGGCAACGACTAAGAAGTCCACGCCTTCGGTATTGTTTGGAGGTGCTTCAACTTCCAAGACGAAAGGCAAGGGTGCCGGACGTTGGAAAAAGAAGAAGGGGAAGGGAAAAGCCGTCATAGCAGCTACGAACACTCAGAGTGTTCCCATTGCCAAAGAGGGGAAAGGCAAAGGAAAGGGAAAGGTTGTCTCCAAGCAACAGTCAAAGGCATATGACATATGTATCAACTGCCGTGAGAAAGGGCATTGGAAGAGAGAGTGCCCTAAACTCTTCTCAAACCAAGGTATATATGTGATTGAGGTTAATATGGTCACTAATTCTGCCTCTTGGGTATTGGATACCGGCTGTGGAGCTCACATTTGCAATGATTTGCAGGTGCTGAAAAGAAGCAGAAAACTAAGTAGCGGGGACATGATCCTAAAGCTTGGAAATGGCAAGGCCATCTCGGCAGAAGCAGTAGGATCCGCCACTTTAGTAATTAGTGATACCATTAGCATAGAATTAGAGCAGATTTATTTTGTACCTAGTATGATTAAGAACATCATTTCCATTCCATTGATTGGACAATAGTGGTTATGAGTTCAGAATCAATAAAAATTGCTTTTATTTGATGAGGTGTGGAATTGCTCATCTACTTGGTACATTGCACAACGGGCTCTATATCTTGCAACAAACGAATTTCGTTCTTAACGCTCAACACAAACGGAAATTAGATAATAACGGGAACGCACGTCTGTGGCACGCTAGGCTAGGTCACATATCCCAAGATAGGATGAAAAGGTTGGTAGACTCAAAGAACCTAGAGGTTGGGGACTTGAGTGATCTACCAACTTGTGAGTCTTATCTAAGAGGGAAAATGACCAAGAAGCCCTTTGTAGGACAAAGCAGGCTTGCCACAGGTCTGTTGGACTTGGTCCATACAGACGTATGTGGACCACTAAGGACGCAGGCCCGAGGTGGGTTCTCCTACTTCATAACCTTCACCGATGACCATTCACGGTACGGTTATGTTTACCTGATGAGGTACAAGTCTGAAGCTCTTGAGAGGTTTAAAGAATTCAGGCTTGAAGTGGAGAACCAGACCAACTGCAAAATTAAAGTCCTACGGTCAGACCGAGGCGGTGAATACCTTAGTGCCGAATTCCTAGATTATCTAAAAGAAAATGGTATAATATCGGAATGGACACCTCCCGGAACACCACAGTTAAATGGCGTCTCTGAAAGGAGGAACCGAACCCTGTTGGACATGGTTCGGTCCATGATGAGTTTTACCAAATTGCCCTTATCGTTTTGGGGTTATGCATTAGAAACGGCAGCCAAGTTGTTGAATTTGGCGCCTACCAGTGCATTGACCCAAACGCCATATGAGATATGGCACGGCAAGCCTGCGTCCTACAACTACTTGAGAGTGTGGGGTAGCCCCGCATACGTCAAGAGGTTAGTGGGAGATAAGCTAGAATCCAGGTCTAGCCTATGCAGGTTCGTTGGATACCCTAGAGAAACTGCGGGTTATTACTTTTATGACCCTTTGGAACAAAAGGTATTTGTTTCAAGGAATGCAGTATTCTTGGAGCAAGGCTTCCCAGAGGATATCCAACCTGATGAGCTGATCCTTGAGGAATCAAGTGATGGAACTCAGCCATCAGAAATAGCCGCGGAAACCTCACCAAGAGGATTCAGGATTAATGAACGGAGGACCGACCAACCTAGAGAAGTCCAACATGCTAGGCATGAAGGACAACCTCAAGAAAGGCCAGTCCCGGCCCCTGAACCGCCGGCTCCGATACAGTCAGCACCCACAGTCACCACTGACGTTCCCGTCCTCCGTAGGTCCACTAGAGAATCCAGACCTCCAGTGAGATATGGGTTTCTAGGTGCGACCGATCTTCTGGATAACGATCCTAAGACATACGGGAAGCGATGTCTGACATCGACTCTGGGAAATGGCTTGAGGCCATGAAGACCGAAATGGACTCCATGAGCGAGAACCAAGTTTGGAGACTCGTAGATCCACCGAAAAGTGTTAAGCCAGTGGGCTGTAAGTGGGTCTACAAGCGCAAACTCGGCGTTGATGGAGAAGTCACAACCTTTAAGGCTAGGCTTGTAGCTAAGGGATACACTCAACGACCCGGGGTCGATTTTGAGGATACCTACTCGCCAGTAGCCATGGCTAAGTCCATTCGGATCCTGCTTGCCATAGCAGCATGGTATGACTATGAAATATGGCAGATGGACGTGAAAACGGCCTTCCTCAACGGTTTCGTTGAAGAAGAGATCTATATGGATCAGCCGGAGGGTTTCACGGTCACTGGAGAAGAACAGAAGGTCTGTCGTCTCCAGAAGTCCATCTATGGCCTCAAACAAGCATCCCGAAGTTGGAACATTCGATTTGATGAAGTAATACGGGGATATGACTTCATCAAAAACGAATCCGACCCTTGTGTATACAAGAAGGTCAGTGGGAGCTCTATAGTGTTCCTAGTGCTTTACGTGGATGACATTCTGCTCATTGGTAATGACGTCAGAATGTTAGGAAACACAAAAGCATGGTTGTCAACCAAGTTTTCCATGAAGGACTTGGGTGAAGCCTCCTACATCCTAGGCATCCAGATTGTCAGGGACAGATCTAAAAGGATGTTAGGGCTCATCCAAAACTCGTATATGGAGAAAGTCCTAAAAAGATATCAAATGGACAACTCCAAACGAGGATTCCTTCCAATGAGGCATGGGATCAAGTTATCCAAGAAGCAGTCCCCGCAGACTGATGAGGAACTTGAAAAGATGAAAGTCATCCCCTATGCTTCTGCCGTAGGTAGCATCCAATATGCGGTCCATTGCACCAGGCCTGACATTGCATACGCTTTGAGCGTGACAAGCAGATATCAGTCCTGTGCAGGAGAGGCACATTGGAATGCCGTTAAGGGCATCCTTAAGTACCTTAGGAGGACTAAGGAAATGTTCTTGGTCTATGGCAATGGAGAACTTATTCTGGAAGGCTTTAGCGACGCTAGCTTCCAGTCTGATGATGATGATGCCAAGTCTCAATCAGGATATGTATTCAAACTCAACGGAGGAGTAGTGGCTTGGAAAAGTTCCAAGCAAGCAACCACTGCTGACTCCACCACTGAGGCTGAATACATAGCAGCTTCAGAAGCTGCTAAGGAAGCGGTTTGGATGAGAAACTACATCCAAGAGTTGGGTGTGGTGCCTAGCATCGTCGAGCCCGTTGTCATCTTCTGTGATAATAACGGTGCAATAGCGCAAGCAAAGGAACCGAGATCTCATCACCGTTCCAAACACATTCTTAGACGCTACCATCTTCTTAGAGAAATGGTAGGAAGAGGTGACGTTCGGATGGACCGAGTCAACTCAGCAGACAACACAGCAGACCCGCTGACAAAGCCTATGTCGCAGAGTGCTCATACGCAACATCTTGAGAAGATGGGGATTAAGCATATGGGTGATTGGCTTTAAAGGTCAAGTGGGAGATTGTTAGAATAGGTGACCATGTAAGCCAATTTTGGCGGGTATATGTAACCTATGTCTAGACAATTATAGGTGTTTGATAAATCATTAATGAATAAAGAAGTGAATTTCATTTGGCATTACTTTGTTTGTGTTCACTTATATCTGTTTTCTATATCTGTTCACTACGCAAACAAAGCCCACGGACTGAGAATCAATTTCGGGGACTGGGACTACGCTTGGAGGTAGGTCCATGGAATAAGTCTTCCCGAATCAGTCCGGAAATCTCCAAGTCAAGGAATCCCGAAAATGGGTACCGGGATTCCATTTGAGACTTGCACTAAGCACCTGCTGTCGTGTTTCATCGACGGGTGACGAGGGTCGTCTAAGCAGTGTTAGTGGGTTAGCATGCGAGGACGCAGCTGACTGAGGTGACTCACGGGAACCGTCTTACGGAGGACCTTGAGTATGGTCAGCAAGGTATGACATGTATTCCCGATTCCAACGGTACAGGTCAAGTCCTTTGACTTGAGGAATTGCTGAGTTTACCTGTACATCAGAGCTGTATCTTAGATATGGTGAGAGATTGCCAGAATTCTCTTTGGTAGTCATAAGCCATGTCTAGTGCAGTTCTGTGTGTGCAAAGTGACAGTAGTTTCCAAGAAAGGATCTGTCTCCTGTCAATAGGTTTTGGCAGTTGAGTCTCATGTATACTTTAGGTCTTGTCCCTAAAACTGTGGCCACAGTGACTGAACAGAAGGGAAGGATTCCCTTGCGGCGTTTAGTGAGGACAGACCAACACTTAGGTCCAAAATGGGTACCTGCATTTTCCGTGCCCTAGATTCTAAGTGATGAGACCGAAGACAGAAGGACAAGTGTACTGTTAGAGCCTAAATGTTCATCCCTGAATATTTCACCTAGTCTCTAGTGCCATGGACCGTTGCTAGATGGCCACCCATGGTAACGGAAGGATTCTAGGAATCCGACCAAGTCTAGCTGAAAGGTGAACCTAAAGAGTCACACACTATCCACACACATTTAGATATTTAATTAGGAATTAAATATTGGAGTGAAGGAATGATTAAATTGGATTTAATCGGGTCCTTTATTTTTCTTGGAGAAATAATTCCTTCTATTAGATATAAGGAATTAAATTGATAAATTAGATTTATCAAAGGGATTTATTTAATGGGCTTAAATAATATTTATATTTATTTTAGCCTCTTGGAAATATTTAAATAGGTTTTTAAATATTCCATTAAATTAAATTAAATCAACGGTTGAGATCAATGGAGAGATGGATGGCTAGGATTGTTTTGACTAGGTCAAAACACTACTTTGACTAGGACTTTGACTAGGTCAAAATCCTAGTCAAATTAGAGGTCTTAAAAGAGGAGTTTAAAGAGGATTAAACTCCTCTTCTATATAAACCCCTAGCATCCTACAAGTTGAAGGATGATGAAATTCCAACACACACAACACACACACACACTCGGCTCTCTCTCCCTCCATCTCGTCCGCCCTCTCTCTCTCTCTCACACTCCAAGAAATTATTTTCTTTGTTCTCTTGTTCTTGGAACATTAGAACTTGATGAATCAATACCGTTAATTCATAACGTGTTGTTGATTCATCCACTCCAACATATTAACTTGTTCGTTGCTAGCACGACGTGCAAGATACGTGGGTGGATCGTGTGTCACGATTTGGAGGGTCTCAAGAACGAGATCTTGGTGCAAAACGGGGAACAACGCGTGTAGCCGTTGAAGACGAAAACGACAACGGGTAGGTCTCGTTTATGATTTTCGTCCTCTTTCATTTTCCAACCCTATGGCCTCCATGATTTATTTTATGTTATTCGTTCATGAGATACACCGAACGCCCGGGAAATTTCAAATGCACACCCTTTGAAACGTGTTTTAACTTAAAAGCATGTTTAAATTCCGCATTTATTTTTTAATTATACCGCGCTTCCGCATTCGCGCTTTTCCCGGGACGATCCACAATTCCTTTCAATATGGTCACTAGTTCTGCCTCTTGGGTATTAGATACCGGCTGTGGAGCTCACATTTGCAATGACTTGCAGGTGTTGAAAAGAAGCAGAAAACTGGGTAGCGGGGACATGATCCTGAAGCTTGGGAATGGCAAGGCCATCTCGGCAGAAGCAGTAGGATCCGCCACTCTAGTGATTAGTTATAGTATTAGCATAGATTTAGAGCAAGTTTATTTTCTACCCAGTATGATTAAAAACATCATTTCCATTCCATTGTTGGACAATAGTGGTTATGAGTTTAGAATCAATAAAAATTGCTTTTATTTGATGAGGGGTGGAATTGCTCATCTACTTGGTACATTGCATAACGGACTCTATATCTTGCAACAAACGAATTTCGTCCTCAATGCACAACACAAACGAAAATTAGATAATAACGGGAACGCACGTTTGTGGCACGCTAGGCTAGGTCACATATCCCAAGATAGGATGAAAAGGTTGGTAGACTCAAAGAACCTAGAGGTTGGGGACTTGAGCGATCTACCAACTTGTGAGTCCTGTCTAAAAGGGAAAATGACCAAGAAGCCCTTTGTAGGACAAAGCAGGCTTGCCAGAGTCTGTTGGACTTGGTCCATATAGACGTATGTGGACCACTAAGGACGCAGGCCCGAGGTGGGTTCTCCTACTTCATAACCTTCACCGTTGATCATTCGCGGTATGGTTATGTTTACCTGATGAGGTACAAGTCTGAAGCTCTTGAGAGGTTTAAAGAATTCAGACATGAAGTGGAGAACCAAACCAACTGCAAAATTAAAGTCCTTCGGTCGAACCGAGGCGGTGAGTACCTTAGTACGGAGTTCTTAGATTATCTAAAAGAACATGGTATAATATCAGAATGGACACCTCCAGGAACACCACAGTTAAATGGTGTCTCTGAAAGGAGGAATCGAACCCTGTTGGACATGGTTCGGTCCATGATGAGTTTTACCAAATTGCCCTTATCGTTTTGGGGCTATGCACTAGAAACGGCGGCCAAATTGTTGAATTTAGTGCCTACTAGTATATTGACCCAAACGCCATATGAGATATGGCATGGCAAGCCTGCATCCTACAACTACTTGAAAGTGTGGGGTAGCCCCACATACATCAAGAGGTTAGTGGGAGATAAGTTAGAATCTAGGTCTAGCTTATGCAGGTTCGTTGGATACCCTAAAGAAACTGCGTGTTATTACTTTTATGACCCCTTGGAACTAAAGTGTTTGTTTCAAGAAATGCAGTATTCTTGGAGCAAGGCTTCCAGGAGGAGGCCGCAGAACCCTCACTTAGAGGATTCAGGATTAACAGCTGAAGGGCTGACAAACCTCGAGAAGTCCAACATGCTAGGCATGAAGGACAGCCTCAGGAACAGCCAGTCCTGGTTCCTGAACTGCCGGCTCCGATACAGTCAGCGCCCACAGTCACCACTGACGTTCCCGTTCTCCGTAGGTCCACTAGAGAGTCCAGACCTCTAGTGAGATATGGCTTTCCAGGTACGACCGATCTTTTGGATAACGATCCTAAGACGTATGGAGAGAAGCGATGTCTGACATCGACTCCGGGAAATGGCTTGAGGCCATGAAAGCCGAAATGGACTCCATGAGCGAGAACCAAGTTTGGAGTATCGTAGATCCACCGAAAGATGTTAAGCCAGTCGGCTGTAAGTGGGTCTACAAGCGCAAGCTTGGCGCTGATGGAGAAGTCACAACCTTTAAAGCTAGGCTTGTAGCTAAGGGATACACTCAACGACCCGGGGTCGATTTTGAGGATACCCCCTCGCCAGTAGCCATGGCTAAATCCATTCGGATTCTGCTCGCCATAGCAGCATGGTATGACTATGAGATATGGCAGATGGACGTGAAAACAGCCTTCCTCAACGGTTGCGTTGAAGAAGAGATCTATATGGATCAGCCGGAGGGTTTCACGGTCACTGGAGAAGAACAAAAAGTCTGTCGTCTCCAGAAGTCCATCTATGGCCTCAAACAAGCCTCCCGAAGTTGGAACATTCGCTTTGATGAAGTAATACGGGGTTATGACTTCATCAGAAACGAATCCGACCCTTGTGTATACAAGAAGGTCAGTGGGAGCTCAATAGTGTTCCTAGTGCTTTATGTGGATGACATTCTGCTCATTGGTAATGGCGTTAGAATGTTAGGAAACACAAAAGCATGGTTGTCAACCCAGTTTTCCATGAAGGACTTGGGTGAAGCCTCCTACATCCTAGGCATTCAGATTGTCAGGGACAGATCTAAAAGGATGTTAGAACTCACCCAAAACTCGTATATGGAGAAAGTCCTAAAGAGATATCGAATGGACAACTTGAAACGAGGATTCCTTCCAATGAGGCATGGGATCAAGTTATCCAAGAAACAGTCCCCACAGACTGATGAGGAACTTGAAAGGATGAAAGTCATCCCCTATGCTTCTGCCGTAGGTAGCATACAATATGCGGTCCACTGCACTAGGCCTGACATTGCATACGCTTTGAGCGTGACAAGCAGATATCAGTCCTGCGTAGGAGAGGCACATTGGAATGCTGTTAAGGGCATCCTTAAGTACCTAAGGAGGACTAAGGAAATGTTCCTAGTCTATGGCAATGGAGAACTAATTCTGGAAGGCTTTTAGCGATGCTAGCTTCCAGTCTGATGACGATTATGCCACGTCTCAAACGGGGTACGTATTCAAACTCAATGGAGGAGTAGTAGCTTGGAAAAGTTCCAAGCAAGCAACCATTGCTGACTCCACCACAGAGGCTGTATACATAGCAGTTTCAGAAGCTGCTAAGGAAGCGGTTTGGATGAGAAACTACATCCAAGAGTTGGGTGTGGTGCCTAGCATCGCCGAGCCCGTTGTCATCTTCTGCGATAACAACGAAGCAATAGCACAAGCAAAGGAACCGAGATCTCATCACTGTTCCAAACACATTCTTAGACGCTACCATCTTTTTAGAGAAATGGTAGGAAGAGGTGACGTCCGGATGGACCGAGTCAACTCGGCAGACAACACAGCAGACCCGCTGACAAAGCCTATGTCGCAGAGTGCTCATACGCAACATCTTGAGAAGATGGGGATTAAGCATATGGGCAATTGGCTTTTAAAGGTCAAGTGGGAGATTGTTAGAATAGGTGACCATGACCATGTAAGCCAATTTTGGCAGGAATATGTAACCTATGTCTAGACAATTTTTTGATATTTGATAAAAACATTTATGAATAAAGAAGTGAAAATTCATATGGCAATACTTTGTTTACGTTCACTTATATCTGCATTTACATTTCTGTTCACTACGCAAACAAAGCCCACGGACTGAGAATCGATTTCGGGGACTGGAACTACGCTTGGAGCTAGGTCCATGAAATCAGTCTTACCGAATCAATCCGGAAATCTCCAAGTCAAGGAATCCAGAAAATGGGTACCGGGATTCCCTTTAAGACTTGCACTAAGCATCTGCTGTCGTATTTCATCGACGGGTGACGAAGTTCGTCTAAGCAGTGTTAGTGGGTCAGCACGCTAGGAAGCAGCTGACTGAGGTGACACGCGGGAACCGTCTTACGGAGGACCTTGAGTATGGTCAGCAAGGTATGACGTGTATTCCCGGTTTCAATGGTACAGGCCAAGTCCTTTGAATTGAGGAACTGCTGAGTTTACCTGTGCATCAGGTCTGTATCTTAGATATGGTGAGAGATGGCCAAAATACTCTTGAGTAGTCATAAGCCATGTCTAGTGCAGCTCGGGTGTACAGAGTGACAGTAGTTTCCAAGAAAGGATCTGTCTCCTGTCAAAAGGTATTGACAGTTGAGTCTCATGTATGCTCTGTGTCCTGTCCCTAAAATCTGAGGCCACAGTAACTGAACAGAAGGGAAAGGTTTCCCTTGCAGCGTTTAGTAAGGACAGACCGACACTTAGGTCCAAAATGGGTACCTGCTTTTTCCGTGCCCTAGACTCTAAGTGATGAGACCGAAGACAGAAGGACAAGTGTACTGTTAGAGCCTAAATGTTCATCCCCGATTATTTCACCTAGTCCCTAGTGCTATGGACCGTTGCTAGATGGCCACCCATGGTAACGGACAGATTCTAGGAATCCGACCAAGTCTAGCTGAATGGTGAACCTAAAGAGTCACACGCTATCCACACACACTTAGTATTTAATTTGGAATTAAATATTGGAGTAAAGGAATGATTAAATTAGATTTAATCGGGTCCTATATTTTCTTGGAGAAATTAATTCTTTTTATTTGATAAAGGGAATTAAATTAATAAATTGGATTTATTAAAGGGTTGATTTAATGGGCTTAGAATAAATAGTAATATTTATTTATTATATTTATTTGGCCTTTTGGAATATTTAATGGGATTTAAATATTTCATCAAATTTAAATCAACGGTTGAGATGGAAAGGGGAGATGGAAGGCTAGGATTTGTTGACTAGGTCAAACACTAGTTTGATTAGGATTTTGACTAGGTCAAAATCCTAGTCAAATTAGGGTTCTTAGAGTTGGAGTTTAAAGAGGATTAAACTCCTCTATAAATACCTCTAGCTTCCAACTATTGTAAGATGATGATTCTTGAAATCACACACACAACACACACTCCCCCTTCTCCTACATCTCGTCCGCCCCTCTCTCTCTCACTCTCCAAGAAAATTATTTCTTGTTCTTTTGTTCTTGGAACATTAGAACTAAGGAAGATTAGTCCCGTGAATTCATAACGTGTGATTGATCTATCCTCTCCAAAAATACTTGTTCGTTGCTAGCACGACGTGCAAGATACGCAGGTGGATCGTGTGTCACGATTTGGAGGGTCTCAAGAACGAGATCTCGGTGCAAAACGGGGAACAACGCGTGTAGCCGTTGAAGACGAAAACGGCAACGGGTAGGTCTCGTTTTATTTTCGTCCCTCTTTATTTTTCAACTCTATGGCCTCCATGATTTCTTTACATGTTATATGATCATGAGATACACCGAACGCCCGGGAACCTCAAGGGTACACCCCTTGAGCTTGTTCTTTTAAATTAAAAGCATGCTTTAATTTTTGTATGTTTATTTTTATCGCGCTTCCGCATTCGCGCAATTCCTGGGACGATCCACCGATTTCTTTCAGTGTGTGGAAATGCCGCAAGTCAAGAGACGATCAAGGCATTGAGGCCATTTGGTGGGCGAAGTACCACCTTGTGAAGGAACCTTCCAACGGGGAAGGATGAGCAGAATTGTTGAGGTGCCGAGGCACAGTTGCACACAAGGCGCATAAGAGCAAGCCACCCTTGGGTTGCAAGGAGTGGACATCTAGAGCCCTATGCAGACAGAGTTGCATGTGGAAAAATAAGACCCAAATGTGTTTCGGTAGTACAAAGCGAAAATGTGGGACGAAGTTCTCGTGGGCAGATGAGGGTGCGTCTAAAGGAAAAGACGACATGCTTGAAGAACCAGAGGGCAGGAATCCGAAAATGTGTGAATGTGTGAAATTGCAACTTGTCCAGAGCTTGAGTGAAAGAAAGGCCACTAAGCCGTGCGAAGTGCTCATCGGGAGCACAGTTGAGCTGAAATGTGAACGTTCATTGAAGAGATTCTGACACCATATGTCGGCTCTTTGGTCTAAGGATATCCAAGGGGGACAACCGAGTTGAGAATTGCAAAGAGCATCGAGCTCCATTGCACCATGAGCGGCATGGTGCTATCGGGTGGGGAACTAAAAAATCCTCATCCTGCGGTCAGTTGGGGGAGACGAACACGACCTTTGTGTTGAGTCAAGAGGACTCTTTGGGAGAGAATCCGAACCTGTAAGCGACGTGGTTCCGAAGTTTTTAGGCCCAAGTGCTTTCAAGTTGGGTTTAAGTGTGGTCACCGCAGAGGCGGATTGCGTGCTTGCCGAGGACGGCAACACATCGAGTGGGGCAGAGAGTGCAAAAACCGAACACACAGACTTCAAGCTTGACCAGTTACAGATCAATTCGGGTGTATATGAGGCACTGTTTTGAGGGACGACATAGTTACGAATGGTACACTTGACAAAACTTGCGGCACAGTTTGCTACGCAACAGTCATAGAAGAGAGTTCAGTGAGACGGCACAGACTTCAGACCCTGTGGAGAAATTGAGTGTATTGAGACACTATCCGTGGGGGCAAACCAACAAATTGAGGCAACAGATGAGGAAGAGAGTGTAGAAGCGTACACAGACTTCCAACTTGAGTTTCATGAGAAATGGGGTGCATGAGGTACTATTTTTGTGGGAAGGAACCCACCAGAGGAAGAGGGTGTAGACGAAGTGCACGGACTTCCACTTGCGTTTATCAAACCACAATGGGGTGCAGACGAGGCACCGTTGGTGTGGAGAAAACGTGGTGTGCTGAAGGGCACTCACGTAGAAGGGCTCGAAAGAGCCGGAGGTCGGTCTGGTGTAGCGGAATACTAGAGATGGGTATCATGAAAGAAATCGGTGGATCGTCCCGGGAATTGCGCGAAGGCGGAAGCGCGATAAAAATAAACATACAAAAATAAAAAGGCATGCTTTTAATTTAAAAGAACACGCTCAAGGGGTGTGCCCTTGAGGTTCCCGGGCGTTCGGTGTATCTCATGATCATAAAGCAAATAAAGAAATCATGGAGGCCATAGAGTTGAAAAATTAAAGAGGGACGAAAAATAAAACGAGACCTACCCGTTGTCGTTTTCGTCTTCAACGGCTACTCGCGTTGTTTCCCATTTTGCACCGAGATCTCGTTCTTGAGACCCTCCAAATCGTGACACACGATCCACCAGCGTATCTTGCACGTTGTGCTAGCAACGAACAAGTGTATAATTTTTGGAGTGGACGAATCAATAACACGTTATCAATTAACGGTATTGGTTCGTCTATGTTCTTGATGTTCCAAGAACAAAAAGAACTAAGAAAAATACTTTCTTGTTGGAGAAAGAGAGAGGGGCGGACGAGAGGTAGGAGGAAGGGGAGAGCGTGTGTTGTGTGTGTTTGCAAGAATCATCATCCTACAATTATTGGAAGCTAGAGGTTTATATAGAGGAGGAGTTTAATCCTCTTTAAACTCCAACTCTAAATACTCTAATTTGACTAGGATTTTGACCTAGTCAAAGTCCTAGTCAAACTAGTGTTTGACCTAGTCAAACGAATCCTAGCCTTCCATCTCCCCTTTCCATCTCAACCATTGATTTTAATTTAATGGAATATTTAAATCCCATTAAATATTCCAAAAGGCTAAAAGAATAAATATAATATAATAAATAAATATTATTATTTATTCTAAGCCCATTAAATCAACCCTTTTAATAAATCCTATTTATTAATTTAATTCCCTTTATCAAATAAAAGGAATTAATTTCTCCAAGAAAATATAGGACCCGATTAAATCTAATTTAATCATTCCTTTACTCCAATATTTAATTCCAAATTAAATACTAAGTGTGTGTGGATAGTGTGTGACTCTTTAGGTTCACCATTCAGCTAGACTTGGTCGGATTCCTAGAATCCGCCCGTTACCATGGGTAGCCATCTAGCAACGGTCCATGGCACTAGAGACTAGGTGAAATATTCGGGGATGAACATTTAGGCTCTAACAGTACACTTGTCCTTCTGTCTTCGGTCTCATCACTTAGAGTCTAGGGCACGGAAAAAGCAGGTACCCATTTTGGACCTAAGTGTCGGTCTGTCCTTACTAAACGCCGCAAGGGAAACCTTTCCCTTCTGTTCAGTCACTGTGGCCATAGATTTCAGGGACAAGACACAGAGCATACATGAGACTCAACTGTCAATACCTTTTGACAGGAGGCAGATCCCTTCTTGGAAACTACTGTCACTTTGTGCACCCAAGCTGCACTAGACATGGCTTATGACTACTCAAGCGTATTTTGGCAATCTCTCACCATATCTAAGATACAAACCTGATGCATAGGTAAACTCAGCAGTTCCTCAAGTCAAAGGACTTGACCTGTACCGTTGGAACCAGGAATACACGTCATACCTTGCTGACCATACTCAAGGTCCTCCGTAAGACGGTTCACGCGAGTCACCTCAGTCAGCTGCTTCCTAGCATGCTGACCCACTAACACTGCTTAGACGACCTTCGTCACCCGTTGATGAAATACGACAGCAGATGCTTAGTGCAAGTCTTAAAGGGAATCCCGGTACCCATTTTTCGGGATTCTTTGACTTGGAGATTTCCGGACTGATTCGTGAGACTGATTTCATGGACCTACCTCCAAGCGTAGTCCCAGTGCCCGAAATCGTTACTCAGTCCGTGGGCTTTTGTTTGCGTAGTGAACAGAAATGTAAATGCAGATATAAGTGAACGTAAACAAAGTATTGCCATATGAATTTTCACTTCTTTATTCATAACTGTTTTATCAAATACCAAAGAATTGTCTAGACATAGGTTACATATTCCTGCCAAAATTGGCTTACATGGTCACCTATTCTAACAATCTCCCACTTGACCTTTAAAGCCAATTGCCCATATGCTTAATTCCCATCTTCTCAAGATGTTGCGTATGAGCGCTCTGCGACATAGGCTTTGTCAGCGGGTCTGCTGTGTTGTCTGCTGAGTTGACTCGGTCCATCCGGACGTCACCTCTTCCTACCATTTCTTTAAGAAGATGGTAGCGTCTAAGAATGTGTCTGGAACGGTGATGATACCTCGGTTCCTTTGCTTGCACTATAGCGCCGTTGTTATCACAGAAGATGACAACGGGCTCGGCGATGCTAGGCACCACACCCAACTCTTGGATGTAGTTTCTCATCCAAACCGCTTCCTCAGTAGCTTCTGAAGCTACTATGTATTCAGCCTCTGTGGTGGAGTCAGCAATGGTTGCTTGCTTGGAACTTTTCCAAGCTACTACTCCTCCATTGAGTTTGAATACGTACCCCGATTGAGACTTGGCATCATCGTCATCAGACTGGAAGCTAGCGTCGCTAAAGCCTTCCAGAATTAGTTCTCCATTGCCATAGACTAAGAACATCTCCTTAGTCCTCCTTAGGTACTTAAGGATGCCCTTAACAGCATTCCAATGTGCTTCTCCTGCGCAGGACTGATATCTGCTTGTCACGCTCAAAGCGTATGCAATGTCAGGCCTAGTGCAGTCGACCGCATATTGGATGCTACCTACGGCAGAAGCATAGGGGATGACTTTCATCCTTTCAAGTTCCTCATCAGTCTGTGGGGACCGTTTCTTGTATAACTTGATCCCATGCCTCATTGGAAGGAATCCTCGTTTGGAGTTGTCCATTCGATATCGCTTTAGGACTTTCTCCATATACGAGTTTTGGGTGAGTCCTAACATCCTTTTAGATCTGTCCCTGACAATCTGGATGCCTAGGATGTAGGAGGCCTCACCCAAGTCCTTCATGGAAAACTGGGTTGACAACCATGCTTTTGTGTTTCCTAACATTCTAACGTCATTACCAATGAGCAGAATGTCATCCACATAAAGCACTAGGAACACTATTGAGCTCCCACTGACCTTATTGTATACACAAGGGTCGGATTCGTTTCTGATGAAGTCGTAACCCCGTATTACTTCATCAAAGCGAATGTTCCAACTTCGGGAGGCTTGTTTGAGGCCATAGATGGACTTCTGGAGACGACAGACTTTCTGTTCTTCTCCAGTGACCGTGAAACCCTGCGGCTGATCCATATAGATCTCTTCTTCAACGAAACCGTTGAGGAAGGCCGTTTTCACGTCCATCTGCCATATCTCATAGTCATACCATGCTGCTATGGCGAGCAGAATCCGAATGGATTTAGCCATGGCTACTGGCGAGTAGGTATCCTCAAAATCGACCCCGGGTCGTTGAGTGTATCCCTTAGCTACAAGCCTAGCCTTAAAGGTTGTGACTTCTCCATTAACGCCAAGTTTGTGCTTGTAGACCCACTTATAGCCGACTGGCTTAATATCTTTCGGTGGATCTACGAGACTCCAAACTTGGTTCTCGCTCATGGAGTCCATTTCGGCTTTCATGGCCTCAAGCCATTTCCCGGAGTCGATGTCAGACATCGCTTCTCCATATGTCTTAGGATCGTTATCCAAAAGATCGATCGCACCTAGAAAGCCATATCTCACTGGAGGTCTGGACTCTCTAGTGGACCTACGGAGAACGGGAACGTTAGTGGTGACTGTGGGCGCTGACTGTATCGGAGCCGGTGGTTCAGCAACCGGGACTGGCTGTTCCTGAGGCTGTCCTTCATGCCTAGCATGTTGGACTTCTCGAGGTTGATCAGCCCTTCGGCTGTTAATCCTGAATCCTGTAAGTGAGGGTTCTGCGGCCTCCTCTAATGGCTGGATTCCATCACTTGATTCCTCAAGGATCAGCTCATCAGGTTGGATATCCTCCGGGAAGCCTTGCTCCAAGAATACTGCATTTCTTGAAACAAACACCTTTTGTTCCAAGGGGTCATAAAAGTAATAACCCGTAGTTTCTTTAGGGTATCCAACGAACCTGCATAAGCTAGACGTAGATTCTAACTTATCTCCCACTAACCTCTTGACGTATGCGGGGCTACCCCACACTTTCAAGTAGTTGTAGGATGCAGTCTTGCCGTGCCATATCTCATATGGCGTTTGGGTCAATGCACTAGTAGGCGCTAAATTCAATAATTTGGCCACCGTCTCTAGTGCATAGCCCCAAAACGATAAGGGCAATTTGGTAAAACTCATCATGGACCGAACCATGTCCAACAGGGTTCGATTCTCCTTTCAGAGACACCATTTAACTGTGGTGTTCCTGGAGGTGTCCATTCTGATATTATACCATGTTCTTTTAGATAATCTAGGAACTCCGTAATAAGGTATTCACCGCCTCGGTCCGACCGTAGGATTTTAATTTTGCAGTTGGTCTGGTTCGCCACTTCAAGTCTGAATTCTTTAAACCTCTCAAGAGCTTCAGACTTGTACCTCATCCGGTAAACATAACCATACCGTGAATGATCATCGGTGAAGGTTATGAAGTAGGAGAACCCACCTCGGGCCTGCGTCCTTAGTGGTCCACATACGTCTGTATAGACCAAGTCCAACAGACCTGTGGCAAGCCTGCTTTGTCCTACAAAGGGCTTCTTGGTCATTTTCCCTCTCAGACAGGACTCACAAGTTGGTAGATCGCTCAAGTCCCCAACTTCTAGGTTCTTTGAGTCTACCAACCTTTTCATCCTATCTTGGGATATGTGACCTAGCCTAGCGTGCCACAGACGTGCGTTCCCGTTATTATCTAATTTTCGTTTTGTGTTGTGCATTGAGGACAAAATTCGTTTGTTGCAAGATATAGAGTTCGTTATGCAAAGTACCAAGTAGATGAGCAATTTCACACCTCATCAAATAAAAGCAATTTTTATTGATTCTAAACTCATAACCACTATTGTCCAACAATGGAATGGAAATGATGTTTTTTAATCATACTGGGTACAAAATAAACTTGCTCTAAATCTATGCTAATATTATCACTAATCACTAGAGTGGCGGATCCTACTGCTTCTGCCGAGATGGCCTTGCCATTCCCAAGCTTCAGGATCATGTCCCCGCTACCCAGTTTTCTGCTTCTTTTCAACACCTGCAAGTCATTGCAAATGTGAGCTCCACAGCCGGTATCTAATACCCAAGAGGCAGAACTAGTGACCATATTAACCTCAATCACATATATACCTTGGTTCGAGAAGAGTTTGGGGCACTCTCTCTTCCAATGCCCTTTCTCACGGCAGTTGATACATATGTCATATGCCTTTAACTGTTGCTTGGAGACAACCTTTCCCTTTCCTTTGCCTTTCCCCTCTTTGGCAATGGTAACACTCTTAGTGTTCGTAGCTGCTTTGACGGCCTATCCCTTCCCTTTCTTCTTCTTCCAACGTCCGGCACCCTTGCCTTTCGTATTAGAAGTCGAAGCACCTCCAAACAATATCGAAGGCGTGGACTTCTTAGTCGTTGCCTCGTATTGCACCAACATATTGATCAACTCATGAATGCCCTTCTCAAGTGCGTTCATGTTGTAGTTGACGATAAATTGGTCAAAGGAGGGTGGGAGTGACTGAAGGATCACATCTATGTATATTTCATTATCGAGACCTGCCTTTAGGTCCTCGAGCTTTTCCACCAGGGTAAGCATTTTAACCCCGTGCTCTTGTACAGAGGATCCTTTGTTAGAAATAGGTGACCAGAAAGCCAATAGGTTTGGCGATTTGTAACCTATCTGACAACTTGATGTAAATGTAATATTATTATGTGATGAATAAGATGAGTGTTCGTCACCAATGGTACCTTCTTTGTTGCGCTCATCTTACATTTGTTTAAACCGGTGTTTAACTTATATCGCAATAAAGCCCACAGACCATGGATAACAACTCGTGCAGTTGGGCCACGCATTGGATGGTGGTCATGAAACCAACTGATTAAGAGTTGGGTCTGAAACGTTCCAAGTCGAGGACCTCGAGACAGGGCATCGAGAGTCCTATTGAGACTTGCGTCAAGAGTCGTGTTCATTGGATGAGTGTCGTGTTTCATCGGCGACAGGCGTGGGACGCCTACACGATCTTGATCGGTTGGTCGACTAGGGTCGAGCCGACTGGACTGACTCGCGGGGATCATCATATGGAAGCCTTGGAGGCTTGGTCGGTATGATTGGTTTTTCCCGTTTCCGATAGTACGGGAGTAATCCTCAGACTTGAGGGATCATGGCAGTCGCGTGCACAGGACGGCTGTATCTTGGATCTGGCAAGAGGTAATCATTCTGTAAGATGATTATCATAAGCCTTGTCCAGTGCAGTCGGAATGTGTAGCAAGGACGGTGGATTCCAAGAAGAGGATCCGTCCCCTGTCAGTATGTGACGGAGGTATCTCCTATGCACTCGGAGACACGTTCATGCTGTTTGAAGCTGTGGCCACAGTGGTTGGTCGAACTAAGAATGGTTTCCTGTGTCGACACAATGAAGCAAACGTGGTCTCGAGTATTAAGCATAGATGCCTAGTCAAGGATGGGAACCGACGCCCAATTCCATACCCTAGACTAAGGCCGGGAGACGGTAGACGGAAGGATCGTACTCGTACGGAATCGGCGCCTAAATGTTCACGCCAATTCACCTAGTCTCTAGTGCCATGGACCGTTGCTAGACGGCCACCCATGGTAACGGGCCTTTGTGGGACACGGGCCCAAGTCTAGCTGAGGGTGAACCTAAAGGGTCACACACAAATCACCGAGGAGGTTGAGAGATCGACTTGGAGTCAATCTCGAAGGATAAAATAAGTAATTGGATTACTTAAGGGAAAGTCCTTTGGATGGACGGGCCGATATTGTATCGGGCTTTCATTTAATCAGTAAATTGGATTTTTGATTAAATATGGAAAGTTGAAATGTTGAGACGTTGGATCTTTTAATTGGATTAAAAGATCAACGGGAATAATTTAAGTGTACATTAAATTGGATTTAATATTAGGTTCGTCGCAATTGGATTACGATAAAACCCGGTCCGTTAAATTATACCCGAGAGGAGAAATAATTCCTAATTTGGAATGGGAAGAAGTTGGACTTCTTTCCTTAATTAAACATGGCCGACACGCTCCCTTGGAGGAAGCAAAATCAGCCATGTTTCATGCTAGGTGGTATATTGACTTATCTCTTTTGGAAAGAGACAAATCAACTCCAATCAAGCTCTTCCCTTTTGGTATGATTTGATCATACCATAAATTTTGGTAGGCTTGATTGAAGAATTGATGGTGATTGATTGGAATGAATCTAGACATCCTTGGATGAACCTAGACACATTCCAATAATCACATTAATTATGTATATATATTAGAATATACAACACCTAGCATAAGTGATTCATTATTCATCTTTTTCTAGGAAAAAGAGAAGACAAAAAATCCTCTCCTCTCTCTCAAAATTTTGTGCTCCCTCCCTCTCTTACACTTGTGTTCTTCACTTCATTTTTAATCAAGAAGAAGAACAAAGTAAGTTTAAGAGAACACTAATTCATAGTGTTCTTCTCTTAAACCGATTCCTTCCTAAACCCGTTCTTTTCTAGCAAGAAGAACGTGTGTTTCTTCCGGTGTGGTGTGGATCACCTTTGGAGAATCCATACGTTTGGATTTCGTGAGCATTCCGAAGAAGGAACAACGCTAGTAGCCGGGAGCATACGCTAAACAATCAAAGGTAACGGTTTATTACGCTTTGATTGATTTCATTTGTATATCTATGCCCTATGTGTTTAAATATATGTTTTAATATTTACACATCCTACATCAAACGCCCGGTTGAGCACCCAAGGGTACACCCCTTGGGATTCGCGTATTTTGAATTTTATTTAAATTTACGCAATTTCTCGCCTTTCTCGCTTCCGCTCGCGCTCCCGGGCGGATCCGCTTGTCCTTCATCCTTCTGTCATTTTCGTTCCAAAGAACGCCTTGGTTGTGGGCACAAGAATGGCCTATAGTGCCGAGAAGGAGCAAGGATGCTCCGAGCCATTGCGAGATGCATCAAAAAGACCCGAGATTGTGGGCGAGATGCATGATGGCAAGCTAGCTAGTTGGGGCCGGACATGAAGACACGCAAGGTGTGCGAGCCGTGACCCTCGGCGAACATGGGTATTTCGGATAGTTGGGGCCGGACATGAAGACACACAAGGTGCCGCACAGGGAGGCGTTCGAATGTCGCTCTGGTGAGTTTGCAAGTGTCGAAGACACACGACGGGAAAATTTTTTGGACTCGAATGGATGAAGGTCGGTCGAAAGTTGATGCAACCTGAGAGGCATCACGGGCGAAAAAGAGATGTTCCATTGCGACAAAGAGTCCGCCTGTGACACCCTGGTAGGCCCTGAAGCCGTACTCCAGGAAGGGCCCAGCGATTCACCCCACTTCCTACTTGAAGTCCTCCGACCCCTTGAACTCAGTGAGGCAGCTCTCCCAGTAGGCCTTCAGGTATTGACACCCCTCCGTTAAGTGAGGAAAGTCCTTAGAGGCCTGCTCCCTGTGTTAGAATAGGTGACCATGTAAGCCAATTTTGGCAGGAATATATAACCTATGTCTAGACAATTTTTTGGTATTTGATAAAAATATTTATGAATAAAGAAGTGAAAATTCATATGGCAATACTTTGTTTACGTTCACTTATATCTGCATTTACATTTCTGTTCACAACGCAAACAAAGCCCACAGACTGAGAATCGATTTCAGGGATTGGGACTACGCTTGGAGGTAGGTCCATGAAATCAGTCTTGCCGAATCAGTCCGGAAATCTCCAAGTCCAGGAATCCCGAAAATGGGTACCGGGATTCCCTTTGAGACTTGCACTAAGCATCTATGGTCGTATTTCATCGACGGGTGACGAAGGTTGTCTAAGCAATGTTAGTGGGTCAACATGCTAGGAAGCAGCTGACTGAGGTCACTCGCGGGAACCGTCTTACGGAGGACCTTGAGTATGGTCAGCAAGGTATGACGAGTATTCCCGGCTCCAACGGTACAGGCCAAGTCCTTTGACTTGAGGAACCGCTGAGTTCACTTGTACATCAGGTCTGTCTCTTAGATATGGTGAGAGATTGCCAAAATACTCTTGAGTAGTCATAAGCCATGTCTAGTGCAACTCGGGTGTACAGAGTGACAGTAGTTTCCAAGAAAGGATCTGTCTCCTGTCAAAAGGTATTGACAGTTGAGTCTCATGTATGCTCTGTGTCTTGTCCCTAAAATCTGTGGCCACAGTAACTCAAAAGAAGGGAAAGGTTTCCCTTGCGGCGTTTAGTAAGGACAGACCGACACTTAGGTCCAAAATGGGTACCTGCTTTTTCCGTGCCCTAGACTCTAAGTGATGAGACCGAAGACAGAAGGACAAGTGTACTGTTAGAGCCTAAATATTCATCACCGATTATTTCACCTAGTCTCTAGTGCCATGGACCGTTGCTAGATGGCCACCCATGGTAACGGGCGGAGTCTAGGAATCCGACCAAGTCTAGCTGAAAGGTGAACCTAAAAGAGTCACACACTATCCACACACACTTAAGTATTTAATTTGGAATTATATTGGAGTAAAGGAATGATTAAATTAGATTTAATCGGGTCCTATATTTTCTTGGAGAAATTAATTCCTTCTATTTGATAAAGGGAATTAAATTAATAAATTGGATTTATTAAGGGAATTGATTTAATGGGCCTAGAATAAATATTAATATTTATTTATTATATTTATTTGGCCCTTTGGAATATTTAATGGGATTAAAATATTCCATTAAATTAAAATCAACGATTGAGATGGAAAGGGGAGATGGAAGGTTAGGATTGGTTTGACTAGGTCAAAATCCTAGTCAAATTAGAGTTCTTAGAGTTGGAGTTTAATGAGGATTAAACTCCTCCTCTATATAAACCTCTAGCTTCCAACAATTGTAGGATGATGATTCTTGAAATCACACAAACAAACACACACTCCCCCTTCTCCTACATCTCGTCCGCCCCTCTCTCTCTCACTCTCCAAGAAAATTATTTCTTGTTCTTTTGTTCTTGGAACATTAGAACTAAGGAAGATTAGTCCCGTTAATTCATAACGTGTGATTGATCTATCCTCTCCAAAAATACTTGTTCATTGCTAGCACGACGTGCAAGATACATGGGTGGATCGTGTGTCACGATTTGGAGGGTCTCAAGAACGAGATCTCGGTGCAAAATGGGGAACAAACGCGTGTAGCCGTTGAAGACGAAAACGACAACGGGTAGGTCTCGTTTTATTTTTCGTCCCTCTTTATTTTTTCAACTCTATGGCCTCCATGACTTCTTTACATGTTATATGATCATGAGATACACCGAACGCCCGGGAACCTCAAGGGTACACCCCTTGAGCGTGTTCTTTTAAATTAAAAGCATGCTTTAATTTTTGTAATGTTTAATTTTATCGCGCTTTCGCATTCGTGCGATTCCCGGACGATCCACCGATTTCTTACAGTGGTATCAGAGCCCGGTTCGGTATATAGGCCTAGTGTTAATGTGCGTTCTAAGCATGAAACGTGATATTGGCATGTTTTATATTAAATCTTGATATTTCTTGAGTTTAAGCATGTCGGTTTTATTGCCTTTAATTCGTGTGAATTTCTGAATGTTGGTATTTTTCTGTTTTTCTTGGGAAACGGGTTGGAAAATTGAACGAAAAATGAGAAACGACGCAGCCGGCCAGCCGGGAGGGCTGGCCGCGCGCTGCCGGCAGGGCAGACGCGCGCAGGCAAGGGAAGCCTGCGCGCACCCGCCCAGCCGATCGCGCAGGGGCAGCGCGCAGCTAGGGAGGCTGCACGCAGGGCAGCGCCTCCAGGCGCGCGCGCAAGGTTGCGCGCCAAAGAGTCCGCGCGCGGACGGACTCTGGGCAGCGCCGCTAGGCGCGCGCGCACGCAGACGGAGGAGTCTGCGCGCGCGCGCGCTGCAGTCGTGTCCAGTGTGCGTCTGCGCGCGCACTGCGCACGGCACGGCCGACAGCCAGCAAGCCTGCGCGCGCGACGGCCTGCCGGAATGCCAGGCCGCGCAGCGCGCTGCCGGCCAGGCGCGCGTGCACGCAGGCAAGGGGCCTGCGCGCGCGCGCCCGGCCAGGCAGCGTCTGCGCACGCGCAGGGGCGGCAGGCTGAGCCTGCTGCCCTGTGCGCGCGCCGGCGGGCCGCTGCCGGCGGCGGCGGCGGCGGCTGCTCCTAGGGTTTCAAAACCCTAACAGTGTTTTTCTTTTTTTTTTTAATTATTTTTAGTTTTAATTTTGAATTAATTCTGAAAAATCGTTTTTTGGTTCAATTATGCCTATTTTTCTAAAGACATTATTTTAGGAGTAAAATAAATTGGATTTGGAATCCCGGGGTTATTTTACTTAAAATAATGAGGAAAGGTTTTCCTAAAATGAGAAAATGTTATTACGAATATTTGTGTTTTATTTTTCACACGTTATGCACATATTCATTTATTATTTTGGATATTCATGATTGGATATCATGTGTTGTTGGTATATTGTAATTATATGATTGGATCATGTGATTATGTGTGTTGGATGGAAAGGGATGATCACGAGCCCTAGACCGGATGTATGGTTTATTTTCTGTTAGGCCTGTGTGCCTCCTTTACTGCTTTCTCCTTCTCTCTTTCTAGTTGCCTTGGAATAATAAGGCATTCTACCTCCCTCCTTATGTACTCCCCCCGGGTTTTCGCTGGGGTTTCTATTTTTAATATGTAATGAGAGTAGACTAGGAGTGAGGTTTCTATTTTTTGTAATTGGTGGAGAAGAAGGAAGGACCACATGGAGAGCCCAGACGGGAGGTCCCTTGGAGTTTTCCATGAAGTGAAGAAAGAGAAAAGAGACCAAGGCCCATCAACATGATGATTGGGTTACTATTAATGTAATAGTATAGGACCAACCCTAGATTGACCATAGATCCACTGGGGGCTCAGTGGGTCGCATAGGATTCGGGATCGTGATCATCCAACAGGGGCGTGCTAGGCTTTAATTTTGCATGTGGTTATGATGATGGATGAATGGGTTGTTTATTTATCATATGACTGCTATGGATGGTTTATTTACGCATTATGGATGTATGTGTAGATGTTTATTTATTTGAGATCTCGGTCATTTACTACTCTCACATTGGTTGGACCAATGTCAAAATATTAGACCCTAGACAAAGTGGACATAAACTCTAGGAGTTTGTCCATACCTTCCAATCCATGGCATAGTGAGGAAGCTGCTTTGGGTCAATAGCGTGGTCTCACGAGTCGTGACGCGTTATTTTACTTAAAGGAAGCTGCACTATGTCATGAACGAAAATGGGCTGCTGCTACCTGTCTCACGAGTCATGGGGGTACCAGTGGGTCTGTAGCTCGGTCGATTGGGTTGGGTCTAACGCCCAATTAACATGATTCGCTTGGAGTCCTCGGGATCATGTGAAAGGGTGAGGCAATAATCTTGGGAATCTCGTGGAACAAGAATGGTATGGAATACCTCCCACAGGATCTTTTCCATGCGAATCGTAAAAGCGGGGTATGGGAAAAATCGCTGTGGATCCCAAGCTCACTTGGAAAGGATTTCCCGAAAATCACGTTTCAGAGTACGTGTTTTCGTATAAATAGTGGGAGAATTAAATGACTAAAGTCCATGCATTTAATTATTTTATCAAACCACCATCTTTTCTTTTCTGCTGATCGCGCGCTGTTTTCTAAAATGTAGATTTAAAATGTCTAAGAACCCACTTTCCACCATTCTTGAGACAAACAAATTCAATGGAACAAACTACAACAACTGGTTGCGCAATCTCAAGATAGTCCTAGATTACGAGAACCAAGGCTACGTCATGGACGAGCCTCTCCCTAGGACCTTACCGGAAGGATCCACGCCAGAAGAACGTGAGACGTTCGAGACTTGGCATAAGGATAACCGGAAGGTCCGTAGCATCATACTTGCTTCGATGACCAATGAGATTCAGAAGCAATATGAAAGGCTAGACGATGTCCCTTCCATTATAGCTCGCCTTAAGGATTGCTATACAGTCCCGGACCGGCATACTAGGTATGTCGCGACCAAGGCGTTCTTTGGAACGAAAATGACAGAAGGATCCTCTGTACAAGAGCACGGGGTTAAAATGCTTACCCTGGTGGAAAAGCTTGAGGACCTAAAGGCAGGTCTCGACTGAAAGAAATTGGTGGATCGTCCCGGGAATTGCGCGAATGCGGAAGCGCGATAAAAATAAACATACAAAAATTAAAGCATGCTTTTTAATTTAAAAGAACACGGTCAAGGGGTGTGCCCTTGAGGTTCCCGGGCGTTCAGTGTATCTCATGATCATAAAGCATGTAAAGAAATCATGGAGGCCATAGAGTTGAAAATTAAAGAGGGACGAAAAAAGTAAAACGAGACCTACCCGTTGTCGTTTTCGTCTTCAACGGCTACTCGCGTTGTTTCCCCGTTTTGCACCGAGATCTCGTTCCTGAGACCCTCCAAATCGTGACACACGATCCACCCACGTATCTTGCAAGTCGTGCTAGCAAACGAACAAGTGTATAATTTTTGGAGTGGATGAATCAACAACACGTTATCAATTAACGGTATTGATTCATCTAAGTTCTAATGCTCCAAGAACAAAAGAACTAAGAAAAATATTTTCTTGTTAGAGAGAGAGGGGCGGACGAGAGGTGAGGAGAGGGGAGAGTGTGTGTTGTGTGTGTGATTTCAAGAATCATCGTCCTTCAATTGTTTGGAGGCTAGAGGTTTATATAGAGGAGGAGTTTAATCCTCTTTAAACTCCAACTCTAAGAACTCTAATTTGACTAGGATTTTGACCTAGTCAAAGTCCTAGTCAAACTAGTGTTTGACCTAGTCAAACGAATCCTAGCCTTTCATCTCCCCTTTCCATCTCAACCGTTGATTTTTAATTTAATGGAATATTTAAATCCCATTAAATATTCCAAAAGGCTAAAAGAATAAATATAAAATAATAAATAAATATTAGTATTTATTCTAAGCCCATTAAATCAACCCTTTAATAAATCCTTTTTATTAATTTAATTCCCTTTATCAAATAGAAGGAATTAATTTCTCCAAGAAAATATAGGACCCGATTAAATCTAATTTAATCATTCCTTTACTCCAATATTTAATCCCAAATTAAATATTAAGTGTGTGACTCTTTAGGTTCACCATTCAGCTAGACTTGGTCGGATTCCTAGAATCCGCCCGTTACCATGGGTGGCCATCTAGCAACGGTCCATGGCACTAGAGACTAGGTGAAATATTCGGGGATGAACATTTAGGCTCTAACAGTACACTTGTGCTTCTATCTTCGGTCTCATCACTTAGGGTCTAGGGCACGGAAAATGCAGGTACCCATTTTGGACCTAAGTGTCGGTCTGTCCTTACTAAACGCCGCAAGGGAAACCTTTCCCTTCTGTTCAGTTACTGTGGCCACAGATTTTAGGGACAAGACACAGAGCATACATGAGACTCAACTGTCAATACCTCTTGACAGGAGACAGATCCTTTCTTGGAAACTACTGTCACTTTGTACACCCGAGCTGTACTAGACATGGCTTATGACTACTCAAGAGTATTTTGGCAATCTCTCACCATATATAAGATACAGACCTGATGCACAGGTAAACTCAGCAGTTCCTCAAGTCAAAGGACTTGGCCTGTACCGTTGGAACCGGGAATACACGTCATACCTTGCTGACCACACTCAAGGTCCTCCGTAAGACGGTTCCCGCGAGTCAGCTCAGTCAGCTGCTTCCTAGCATGCTGACCCACTAACACTGCTTAGACGACCTTCGTCACCCGTCGATGAAATACGACAGCAGATACTTAGTGCAAGTCTCAAAGGGAATCCCGGTACCCATTTCCGGGATTCCTTGACTTGGAGATTTCCGGACTGATTCGGTGAGACTGATTTCATGGACCTACCTCCAAGCGTAGTCCCAGTCCCCGAAATCGTTTCTCAGTCCGTGGGCTTTGTTTGCGTAGTGAACAGAAATGTAAACGCAGATAAGTAAACGTAAACAAAGTATTGCCATATGAATTTTCACTTCTTTATTCATAAATGGTTTTATCAAATACCAAAAAATTGTCTAGACATAGGTTACATATTCCTGCCAAAATTGGCTTACATGGTCACCTATTCTAACATCGACAATGAAATGTACATAGATGTGATCCTTCAGTCACTCCCACCTTCCTTTGACCAATTTATCGTCAACTACAATATGAATGCACTTGAGAAGGGCATTCATCAGTTGATTAATATGTTGGTGCAATACGAGGCAACGACTGAGAAGTCCACGCCTTCGGTATGTTTGGAGGTGCTTCGACTTCTAATACGAAAGGCAAGGGTGCCGGATGTTGGAAGAAGAAGAAAGGGAAGGGAAAGGCCGTCAAGCAGCTACGAACACTAAGAGTGTTCCCATTTTCAAAGAGGGGAAAGGCAAAGGAAAGGGAAAGGTTGTCTCCAAGCAACAGTCGAAGGCATATGACATATGTATCAACTGCCGTGAGAAAGGGCATTGGAAGAGAGAGTGCCCCAAACTCTTCTCGATCCAAGGTATATATGTGATTGAGGTTAATATGGTCACTAGTTCTGCCTCTTGGGTATTCGATACCGGCTGTGGAGCTCACATTTGCAATGACTTGCAGGTGTTGAAAAGAAGCAAAAAACTGGGGTAGCGGGGACATGATCCTGAAGCTTGGGAATGGCAAGGCCATCTCGGCAGAAGCAGTAGGATCCGCCACTCTAGTGATTAGTGATAGTATTAGCATAGATTTAGAGCAAGTTTATTTTGTACCCAGTATGATTAAAAACATCATTTCAATTCCATTGTTGGACAATAGTGGTTATGAGTTTAGAATCAATAAAAATTGCTTTTATTTGATGAGGTGTGGAATTGCTCATCTACTTGGTACATTGCATAACGGACTCTATATCTTGCAACAAACGAATTTCGTCCTCAATGCACAACACAAACGAAAATTAGATAATAATGGGAACGCACGTCTGTGGCACGCAAGGCTAGGTCACATATCCCAAGATAGGATGAAAAGGTTGGTAGACTCAAAGAACCTAGAGGTTGGGGACTTGAGCGATCTACCAACTTGTGAGTCCTGTCTAAAAGGGAAAATGACCAAGAAGCCCTTTGTGGACAAAGCAGGCTTGCCACAGGTCTGTTGGACTTGGTCCATACAGACGTATGTGGACCACTAAGGACGCAGGCCCGAGGTGGGTTCTCCTACTTCATAACCTTCATCGATGATCATTCGCGGTATGGTTATGTTTACCTGATGAGGTACAAGTCTGAAGCTCTTGAGAGGTTTAAAGAATTCAGACTTGAAGTGGAGAACCAAACCAACTGCAAAATTAAAGTCCTTCAGTCGGACCGAGGCGGTGAGTACCTTAGTACAGAGTTCCTAGATTATCTAAAAGAACATGGTATAATATCAGAATGGACACCTCCAGGAACACCACAGTTAAATGGTGTCTCTGAAAGGAGGAATCGAACCCTGTTTGACATGGTTCGGTCCATGATGAGTTTTACCAAATTGCCCCTTATCGTTTCGGGGCTATGCACTAGAAACGGCGACCAAATTGTTGAATTTAGCGCATACTAGTACATTGAACCAAACGCCATATGAGATATGGCAAGGCAAGACTGCATCCTACAACTACTTGAAAGTGTGGGGTAGCCCCGCATACGTCAAGAGGTTAGTGGGAGATAAGTTAGAATCTAGGTCTAGCTTATGCAGGTTCGTTGGATACCCTAAAGAAACTGCGGGTTATTACTTTTATGACCTCTTGGAACAAAAGGTGTTTGTTTCAAGAAATGCAGTATTCTTGGAGCAAGGCTTCCCGGAGGATATCCAACCTGATGAGCTGATCCTTGAAGAATCAAGTGATGGAATCCAGCCATCAGAGGAGGCCGTGGAACCCTCACTTAGAGGATTCAGGATTAACAGCCGAAGGGCTGACCAACCTCGAGAAGTCCAACATGCTAGGCATGAAGGACAGCCTCAGGAACAGCCAGTCCCGGTTCCTGAACCGCCGGCTCCGATACAGTCAGCGCCCACAGTTACCACTGACGTTCCCGTTCTCCGTAGGTCCACTAGAGAGTCCAGACCTCCAGTGAGATATGGCTTTCTAGGTGCGACCGATCTTTTGGATAGCGATCCTAAGACGTATAGAGAACTGATGTCTGACATCGACTCCGGGAAATGGCTTGAGGCCATGAAAGCCGAAATGGACTCCATGAGCGAGAACCAAGTATGGAGTCTTGTAGATCCACTGAAAGGTGTTAAGCCAGTCGGCTGTAAGTGGGTCTACAAGCGCAAACTTGGCGTTGATGGAGAAGTCACAACCTTTAAGGCTAGGCTTGTAGCTAAGGGATACACTAAACGACCCGGGGTCGATTTTGAGGATACTTACTCGCCAGTAGCCATGGCTAAATCCATTCGGATTCTGCTCGCCATAGCAGCATGGTATGACTATGAGATATGGCAGATGGACGTGAAAACGGCCTTCCTCAACGGTTTCGTTGAAGAAGAGATCTATATGGATCAGCCGGAGGGTTTCACGGTCACTGGAGAAGAACAAAAAGTCTGTCGTCTCCAGAAGTCCATCTATGGCCTCAAACAAGCCTCCCGAAGTTGGAACATTCGCTTTGATGAAGTAATACGGGGTTATGACTTCATCAAAAACGAATCCGACCCTTGTGTATACAAGAAGGTCAGTGGGAGCTCAATAGTGTTCCTAGTGCTTTATGTGGATGACATTCTGCTCATTGGTAATGACGTTAGAATGTTAGGAAACACAAAAGCATGGTTGTCAACCCAGTTTTCCATGAAGGACTTGGGTGAAGCCTCCTACATTCTAGGCATCCAGATTGTCAGGGACAGATCTAAAAAGGATGTTGGGACTCACACCAAAACTCGTATATGGAGAAAGTCCTAAAGAGATATCGAATGGACAACTCGAAACGAGGATTCCTTCCAATGAGGCATGGGATCAAGTTATCCAAGAAACAGTCCCACAGACTGATGAGGAACTTGAAAGGATGAAAGTCATCCCCTATGCTTCTGCCGTAGGTAGCATACAATATGCGGTCCACTGCACTAGGCCTGACATTGCATACGCTTTGAGCATGACAAGCAGATATCAGTCCTGCGCAGGAGAGGCACATTGGAATGCTGTTAAGGGCATCCTTATGTACCTAAGGAGGACTAAGGAAATGTTCCTAGTCTATGGCAATGGAGAACTAATTCTGGAAGGCTTTAGCGACGCTAGTTTCCAGTCTGATGACGATGATGCCAAGTCTCAATCGGGGTACATATTCAAACTCAATGGAGGAGTAGTAGCTTGGAAAAGTTCCAAGCAAGCAACCATTGCTGACTCCACCACAGAGGCTGAATACATAGCAGCTTCAGAAGCTGCTAAGGAAGCGGTTTGGATGAGAAACTACATCCAAGAGTTGGGTGTGGTGCCTAGCATCGCCGAGCCCGTTGTCATCTTCTGTGATAACAACGGAGCAATAGCGCAAGCAAAGGAATCGAGATCTCATCACCGTTCCAAAAACATTCTTAGACGCTACCATCTTCTTAGAGAAATGGTAGGAAGAGGTGACGTCCGGATGGACCGAGTCAACTCAGCAGACAACACAGCAGACCCGCTGACAAAGCCTATGTCGCAGAGCGCTCATACGCAACATCTTGAGAAGATGGGGATTAAGCATATGGGTAATTGGCTTTAAAGGTCAAGTGGGAGATTGTTAGAATAGGTGACCATGTAAGCCAATTTTTGGCAGGATTATGTAACCTATGTCTAGACAATATTTTGGTATTTGATAAAAACATTTATGAATAAAGAAGTGAAAATTCATATGGCAATACTTTGTTTACGTTCACTTATATCTGCATTTACATTTCTGTTTACTACGCAAACAAAGCCCACGGACTGAGAATTGATTTCGGGGACTGGGACTACGCTTGGAGGTAGGTCCATGAAATCAGTCTTGCCGAATCGGTTCGGAAATCTCCAAGTCAAGGAATCCCGAAAATGGGTACCGGGATTCCCTTTGAGACTTGCACTAAGCATCTGATGTCGTATTTCATCGACGGGTGACGAAGGTCGTCTAAGTAGTGTTAGTGGGTCAGCATGCTAGGAAGCAGCTGACTGAGGTGACTCGCGGGAACCGTCTTACGGAGGACCTTGAGTATGGTCAGCAAGGTATGACGAGTATTCCCGGTTCCAACGGTACAGGCCAAGTCCTTTGACTTGAGGAACCGCTGAGTTCACCTGTACATCAGGTCTGTATCTTAGATATGGTGAGAGATTACCAAAATACTCTTGAGTAGTCATAAGCCATGTCTAGTGCAGCTCGGGTGTACAGAGTGACAGTAGTTTCCAAGAAAGGATCTGTCTCCTGTCAAAAGGTATTGACAGTTGAGTCTCATGTATGCTCTGTGTCTTGTCCCTAAAATCTGTGGCCACAGTAACTGAACAGAAGGAAAAGGTTTCCCTTGCGGCGTTTAGTAATGACAGACCGACACTTAGGTCCAAAATGGGTACCTGCTTTTCCATGCCCTAGACTCTAAGTGATGAGACCGAAGACAGAAGGACGAGTGTATTGTTAGAGCCTAAATATTCATCCCCGATTATTTCACCTAGTCTCTAGTGCCATGGACTGTTGCTAGATGGCCACCCATGGTAACGGGCGGATTCTAGGAATCCGACCAAGTCTAGCTGAAAGGTGAACCTAAAGAGTCACACACTATCCACACACACTTAAGTATTTAATTTGGAATTAAATATTGGAGTAAAGGAATGATTAAATTAGATTTAATCGGGTCCTATATTTTTCTTGGAGAAATTAATTCCTTCTATTTGATAAAGGGAATTAAATTAATAAATTGGATTTATTAAGGGAATTGATTTAATGGGCCTAGAATAAATATTAATATTTATTTATTATATTTATTTGGCCCTTTGGAATATTTAATGGGATTTAAATATTCCATTAAACTAAAATCAACGGTTGAGATGGAAAGGAGAGATGGAAGGCTAGGATTGGTTTGACTAGGTCAAACACTAGTTTGACTAGGACTTTGACTAGGTCAAAATCCAAGTCAAATTAGAGTTCTTAGAGTTGGAGTTTAAAGAGGATTAAACTCCTCCTCTATATAAACCTCTAGCTTCCAACAATTGTAGGATGATGATTCTTGAAATCACACACACAACACACACTCCCCCTTCTCCTACATCTCGTCCGTCCTCTCTCTCTCTCACTCTCCAAGAAAATTATTTCTTGTTCTTTTGTTCTTGGAATATTAGAAACTAAGGAAGACTAGTCCCGTTAATTCATAACGTGTGATTGATCTATCCTCTTCAAAAATACTTGTTCGTTGCTAGCACGACGTGCAAGATACATGGGTGGATCGTGTGTCACGATTTGGAGGGTCTCAAGAACGAGATCTCGGTGCAAAACAGGGAACAACGCGTGTAGCCGTTGAAGACGAAAACGACAACGGGTAGGTCTCGTTTTATTTTTCGTCCCTCTTTATTTTTTCAACTCTATGGCCTCCATGACTTCTTTACATGTTATATGATCATGAGATACACCGAACGCCCGGGAACCTCAAGGGTACACCCCTTGAGCGTGTTCTTTTAAATTAAAAGCATGCTTTAATTTTTGTATGTTTAATTTTATCGCGCTTCCGCATTCGCGCAATTCCCGGGACGATCCACCGATTTCTTTCACCCTGGCCTTAGTCAAGTCGAAAGATTGAGTCTCCAACATAGCTAGTAGCTGCTCCACCTTGACCTTAGCCGTCTGGGCCTTCTCCTCAGCAGTCTGAGCTAGCTCCTGGGCAGCCTTCGTGGCCTCCTTGGCCTTGGTGACCTTAGCCGCTAGGCTCCCACGTTCTCTTACAGCCTCTTCCACTGGCCGTCTGAGGAAGGAGGAGCAGGGCCCTGGGGACGGGAGAGGACCTCCTGTAGAACCGCGCTCACCTAAGAAAAAGTCAGCCTCAGTAAACACATTAGAAGCAAAGACTAGAAAAGAGAGGGATACGATATTACCTTTGCATGATAACCCGAGAGGAGTCCTAGCAGGTCCTCTCGAGGGGTGGAGGATAAGGCCTTCCTATCCCCTGGGAGCAAGGCCCCCTTCAATATGTCCACTGCCAGCGAACTTTCCAATTTAGGCTCCGTTACAGGAGAATGGTGAGGGCACAGGCTGAAGGAAAGCGGATCGGCCCGGGAACGCGGTAGAGATAAAAACGTGTGGAAAAAAGGATTTTAAATCTTGTTCAAGGGGTGTACCCTTGAACATTCCCGGGCTATCGACATATAAACGCATAATTAAACATATAAAATTAACAAGCGTTCGTGGCTATAGAATAAAGAAGAAACCGAGAGCATAAATGTAAATCGAAATACATTTATTGATTTTGTATTTCAATAGACTACACGCGTTGATTCCTCCCACCGTTCATCCACGTGAGGTCCCAATGTAGAGATCCTCTAAAGTTGTCCACACCACATCTGGAGAGATCTCGTTTTTCTTGCTAGAGAAAAATAGATCTAGAGGATGAGATCAAAGAAGGGATTACACTATCAAATTAGTGTTCCTTCTTGATCTTACTTTGTTCTTCAATTGATCCTACATCAATGAAGCAACAAAGAGGATTTAGAGAGCAGAGAGAGAGATGGTAGAGAGTTTTCATCTTTTTCCTAGAAAAAGATGAATAATGAAATTCATCATTCATAGGTATTAGTATATACTCATATATATACATAATTAATGTGATTATTGGAATATGTCTAGGTTCATTCAAGGATGTCTAGATACATCCCATTCAATCACCATCGATTGTTCTATCAAGCCTACCATCTTTTAAGGTATGATCAAATCATACTAAAAGGGAAGGGCTTGATTGGAGTTGATTTCTCTCTTTCCAAAAGAGATAAGTCAACATACCACCTAACATGAAACATGGCTGATTTTTGCTTCCTCCAAGGGAGCATATCAGCCATGTTTAATTAAGGGAAGAAGTTCAAGTTCTTCCTATTCCAAAATAGAAATTATTTCTCCTCTCGGGTATAATTTAATGGACCGGGTTTTATCGTAATCCAATTACGACGAACCCAACATTAAATCCAATTTAATGTCCATTTAAATTATTCCCGTTGATCTTTTAATCCAATTAAAAGATCCAACGTCTCAACGTCTCAACTTTCCATATTTAATCGAAAATCAAATTTACCGATCAAACGAAAGCTCGATACAATATCGGCCCATCCATCCAATGGACTTTCCCTTAAGTAATCCAATTACTTATTTATCCTTCGAGATTGACTCCAAGTCGATCTCTCAACCTCCTCGGTGATTTGTGTGTGACCCTTTAGGTTCACCCTCAGCTAGGCTTGGGTCCGTGTCCCACAAGGGCCGGTTACCATGGGTGGCCGTCTAACAACGGTCCATGGCACTAGAGACTAGGTGAATCGGCGTGAACATTTAGGCGTCGATTCTGTACGGGTACGATCCTTTCGTCTACCGTCTCCCGACCTTAATATAGGGTATGGAATTGGGCGTCGGTTCCCATCCTTGACTAGGCATCTATGCTAAATACTCGAGACCACGTATGCTTCATTACGTCGACACAGGAAAGCATTCCCTGTTCGACCAACCACTGTGGCCACAGCTTTAAACAGCATGAACGTGTCTCTAAGTGCATAGGAGATACCTCTGTCACATACTGACAGGGGACGGATCCTCTTCTTAGAATCCACCATCCTCGCTACACATTCCGACTGCACTGGACAAGGCTTATGATAATCATTTTACAGAATGATTACCTCTCGCCAGATCCAAGATACATCCGTCCTGTGCATGCGACTGCCATGATTCCTCAAGTTTGAGGATTACTCCCGTACTATCGGAACCGGGGGAAAACCAATCATACCGACCAAGCCTCCAAGGCTTCCATATGATGATCCCCGCGAGTCAGTCCAGTCGGCTCGACCCCAGTCGACCAACCCATCAAGATCGTGTAGGCGTCCCACGCCTGTACCCGATGAAACACGACACTCATCCAATGAACACGACTCTTGACGCAAGTCTCAATAGGACTTTCGATGCTTTATCTCGAGGTCCTTGACTTGGAACGTTTCAGACCCAACTATTAATCAGTTGGTTTCATGACCACCATCCAATGCGTGGCCCAACTGCACGAGTTGTTATCCATGGTCTGTGGGCTTCGTTGCGATATAAGTTAAACACCGTTTTAACAAATGTAAGATGAGCGCAACCAAGAAGGTACCATTGGTGACGAACACTCATCTTATTCATCACATAATAATATTACATCTACATCAAGTTGTCGAATAAGTTACAAAATTGCCAAAACCTATTGGCTTTCTGGTCACCTATTCCAACAGGACCTACTTCTTGTTATTTCATAACCAAAGTAGTCCGTTACCATGGGTGGCCATCTAGCAATGGTCCATGACACTAGAGACTAGGTGAATTTATGGTGTGAACATTTAGGCTCTGAGTTATACGCAGGTGCGGTCCTACCGACGCTCGATACGTACGGGTACGGTCCTACTGTCGCCTGTCTCCCGGCCTTTAGTCTAGGGGTCGGTTCCCATCCTTGACTAGGCAACTATGCATAATGCTCGAGATAGGTTTAACTCGACGTAGGAAATCCTTTCCCACTACATCAAGTGCTACGGCCATAGACTTTGTGAGTCTAAACCATCTCCGAGCGCATAGGAGATCTCGCTGACTCGGTCCAACCGAACGTCACTCCTGCTATCCATCTCTCTAAGTAGATGGTAGCGTCTAAGAATATGCTTGGATCGTGATGAGATCTTGGTTCCTTTGCTAGCGCTATCGCCCTGTTGTTATCATAAAAGATAATTACAGGCTTAGCAATGCTAGGTACTACATCCAACCCTTGGATGTAGCTCATCAACCAAACCACTCCTTAGCAGCTTCCAAAGCTGCTATATATTCAAAACTCTATGGTGGAGTCCGCCATGGTAGTCTACTTGGAACTCTTCCAAGTTACCACGCCACCATTTAGTCTAAATACAAAACCATACTGAGACTTGGCATCATCGTCATCCGACTGGAAGCTAGCGTCGCTATAGCCTTCCAGTATCAACTCTCCACCACCGTAGATCAAGAACATGTCCTTAGTCCTTTTCAGGTACTTCAGGATAGTCTTGACTGCACTCCAGTGTGCCTCCCCGGCACACGACTGTTATCGACTTGTCACGCTCAAAGCGAAAGCCATATCAAGTGTCGTGCACTGAACAACATACTGTATGTTGCCTATGGCTGAAGCATAGGGGATGTCCAACATCCGTTTAAGCTCCTCATCAGTCTTAGGAGACTGCTTCTTGGATAACTTAATTCTATGCCTCATAGGAAGGAATCCTCGTTTTGAGTTCTCCATCTTAAATCTCTTCAAGACTTTCTCAATATACGAGGACTGGGCCATTCCTAACATCCTTCCAGATCTATCCCTGTAGATCTTGATGCCAAGGATGTAGGATGACTCGCCCATATCCTTCATGAAGAATTGCATTGACAACCAAGCTTTAATGGTACCCAACATCTTAGCATCATTCCCAATGAGCAAGATGTCATCCACGTAAAGCACCAGAAACGCAACTGAGCTCCCACTGATCTTCTTGTATACACAAGGATCGGACTCATTCTTGATGAAATCATATCCCCGTATGACTTGATCAAAACATATGTTCCAGCTTTGGGAAGCTTGTTTGAGGCCATAGATGGACCTTTTAGAGACGGCAGACCTTCTGCTCTTCTCCAACAGTTGTGAAACCTTCCGGCTGATCTATATAGATCTCTTCCTCTACGAAACCGTTGAGGAAAGCCGTTTTCACGTCCATCTGCCATATTTCATAGTCATACCATGCTGCTATGGCAAGCAGTATCCGAATGGACTTGGCCATTACTACGGGTGAGTAGGTTTCCTCAAAATCGACCCCGGGTCGTTGAGTGTAACCTTTCGCCACAAGCCTGGCTTTGAAGGTTGTAACCTCCCCGTCAGCTCCAAGCTTACGTTTGTAGACCCATTTACTGTTAGAATAGGTGACCAGAAAGCCAATAGGTTTGGCGATTTGTAACCTATCTGACAACTTGATGTAAATGTAATATTATTATGTGATGAATAAGATGAGTGTTCGTCACCAATGGTACATCCTTTGTTGCGCTCATCTTACATTTGTTAAAACGGTGTTTAACTTATATCGCAACAAAGCCCACAGACCATGGATAACAACTCGTGCAGTTGGGCCACGCATTGGATGGTGGTCATGAAACCAACTGATTAAGAGTTGGGTCTGAAACGTTCCAAGTCGAGGACCTCGAGACAGGGCATCGAGAGTCCTATTGAGACTTGCGTCAAGAGTCGTGTTCATTGGATGAGTGCCGTGTTTCATCGGCGACAGGCGTGGGACGCCTACACGATCTTGATGGGTTGGTCAACTGGGGTCGAGCCGACTAGACTGACTCGCGGGGATCATCATATGGAAGCCTTGGAGGCTTTGTCGGTATGATTGGTTTTCCCCGGTTCCGATAGTACGGGAGTAATCCTCAGACTTGAGGGATCATGGCAGTCGCATGCACAGGACGGCTGTATCCTGGATCTGGCGAGAGGTAATCATTCTGTAAGATGATTATCATAAGCCTTGTCCAGTGCAGTCAGAATGTGTAGCGAGGACGGTGGATTCCAAGAAGAGGATCCGTCCCCTGTCAGTATATGACAGAGGTATCTCCTATGCACTCGGAGACACGTACATGCTGTTTGAAGCTGTGGCCACAGTGGTTGGTCGAATAGGGAATGGTTTCCTGTGTCGACGCAATGAAGCATACGTGGTCTCGAGTATTGAGCATAGATGCCTAGTCAAGGATGGGAACCGACGCCCAATTCCATACCCTAGATTAAGGCCGGGAGACGGTAGACGGAAGGATCGTACCCGTACGGAATCGGCGCCTAAATGTTCACGCCAATTCACCTAGTCTCTAGTGCCATGGACCGTTGCTAGACGGCCACCCATGGTAACGGGCCCTTGTGGGACACGGGCCCAAGTCTAGCTGAGGGTGAACCTAAAGGGTCACACACAAATCACCGAGGAGGTTGAGAGATCGACTTGGAGTCAATCTCGAAGGATAAAATAAGTAATTGGATTACTTAAGGGAAAGTCCATTGGATGGACGGGCCGATATTGTATCGGGCTTTCATTTAATCGGTAAATTGGATTTTCGATTAAATATGGAAAGTAGAGATGTTGAGACGTTGGATCTTTTAATTGGATTAAAAGATCAACGGGAATAATTTAAGTGGACATTAAATTGGATTTAATATTGGGTTCGTTGTAATTGGATTACGATAAAACCCGGTCCGTTAAATTATACCCGAGAGGAGAAATAATTCCTAATTTGGAATAGGAAGAAGTTCGACTTCTTCCCTTAATTAAATATGGCCGACATGCTCCCTTGGAGGAAGCAAAATCAGCCATGTTTCATGCTAGGTGGTATGTTGACTTGTCTCTTTTGGAAAGAGACAAATCAACTCCAATCAAGGTCTTCCCTTTTGGTATGATTTGATCATACCATAAATTTTGGTAGGCTTGATTGAAGAATTGATGGTGATTGATTGGAATGAATCTAGACATCCTTGGATGAACCTAGACACATTCCAATAATCACATTAATTATGTATATATATTAGAATATACAACACGTAGCATAAGTGATTCATTATTCATCTTTTTCTAGGAAAAAGAGAAGACAAAAATCCTCTCCTCTCTCTCAATTTTCGTGCTCCCTCCCTCTCTTACACTTGTGTTCTTCACTTGATTTTGAATCAAGAAGAAGAACAAAGTAAGTTTAAGAGAACACTAATTCATAGTATTCTTCTCTTTAAACCGATTCCTTCCTAAACCCGTTCTTTTCTAGCAAGAAGAACGTGTGTTTCTTCCGGTGTGGTGTGGATCACCTTTGGAGAATCCATACGTTTAGATTTCGTGAGCATTCCGGAGAAGGAACAACGCTAGTAGCCGGTAGCATACGCTAAACAATCAAAGGTAACGGTTTATTACGCTTTTTGATTGATTCCATTTATATATCTATGCCCTATGTGTTTAAATATATGTTTTAATATTTACACATCCTACATCGAGCGCCCGGTTGAGCACCCAAGCGTACACCCCTTGGTATTCGCGTATTTAAATTTGATTTAAATTTGTGCACGTTTTCTCGCTTTCTCGCTTCCGCTCGCGCTCCCGGGCGGATCCGCTTGTCCTTCAAGTGGTATCAGAGCCCGGTTCGATGTAAGGGGCACAGATCTATGTGTTTGGCATGATCTACTTGCTTTTAAATGGCTTTATTGGCATGTTAGATTACATAAACATATGAATAATATGATGATTCAATTGTTTGGATTTAATGGACTTTTGGCATGCTTAATTTTGTTAGATTGGATCTAAAATTGCATGCTTATTTTTAGAATAATATTAATTTTATTATGCTGAAACAGTTTTGAAAAAAAAAAAAAAAAAAATTTGGTCGGGCCGGCAGTGGCCGCACGCAGGCGGGTGCCTGCGCGCGCTGTGCGCTGCCCTGTGCGCGCGGGCGGCCGGCCAGCACAACGGCTGGGCCGTTTTGTGCCGTTTTTCGACTTTTTCCGGAAAATTCGATTTTCTGTATTTTCTGCACAATATTCTGAAAATATGTTAATTTTGCATTTTTGATTTTGGAATAATTGGATTATTCCTTGGATTAAATTTGCTTAATTAATTTGTGATTAATACATGCATTGGATGCATTGTTTAAAATGTCCATTAAATTTAAAATTTGGATTTTGCATATTATTTGTATATTTATGCTTTTGTGATGTTGGACATCACTTGGGTATTTGGAATATCCATTGGTTATTTATGCATGATTATTTGGAATAATTATGTTATATATGAGTTGATGGAATCAACATGGGATGATCACAAGAGCCCTAGACCTTGTGTATGGATGAATGTATGATAATTTATTTTCTGTTGGGTGGGGCCTGCGTGCCTCTTATTTTTGGGACTATTATCTCCCGTATTTTCAGCCTCATGATGTTAAGGCTTGTTTTCCTTATTACCAATGTATTACTTTCAGTTGTAATGAGAGTAGATAGGATTGGTGAGGTTTCAATTTTAACAAGCAATTGGAGTCGGAGACCCCAAGGAGGAGCATCAAGGCATGAAACAAGAAGCACTTCAAGGCCCATTGGAATGACAATGGGTTTATTATTATTGTAATAATTTAGGACCACCCTAGACAGACCATAGACTCACTGCGGGCTCAGTGGGTCGCATAGGTTGGGCTTGTGATCATCCTAACAGGGGTATGCTATGTTTTATGCATACGGCGTTTTTTATTTATCGCTTTAAATATTGGATATTTATGCATGCTAAAACACAATAATGTGATGAGGTCTCGGTCACACACAAACTCTCATTTGGTTGGACCAAATTAAATATTAGGCCCAGAACGTGAAAGGAATTGTGGATCGTCCCGGGAAAAGCGCGAATGCGGAAGCGCGGTATAATTAAAAAATAAATGCGGAATTTAAACATGCTTTAAATTCAAGAACACGTTTCAAAGGGTGTGCCTTTGAAATTCCCGGGTGTTCGGTGTATCTCATGAATAATAAAACATAAAAGAATCATGGAGGCCATAGGGTTGAAAAAATAAAAGAGACGAAAATCATAAACGAGACCTACCCGTTGTCGTTTTCGTCTTCAACGGCTACACGCGTTGTTCCCTGTTTTGCACCAAGATCTCGTTCTTGAGACCCTCCAAATCGTGACACACGATCCACCCACGTATCTTGCACGTCGTGCTAGCAACGAACAAGTTTATATTTTGGAGTGGATGAATCAACAACACGTTATGAATTAACGGTATTGATTCATCAAGTTCTAATGTTCCAAGAACAAGAGAACAAAGAAAAATAATTTTCTTGGAGTGTGTAAGAGAGAGAGGGCGGACGAGATAGAGGGAGAGAGAGCCGAGTTGTGTGTGTGTGTTGTGTGTGTTGGAATTTTCATCATCATACAACTTGTAGGATGCTAGGGGTTTATATAGAAGAGGAGTTTAATCCTCTTTAAACTCCTCTTTCAAGAACTCTAATTTGACTAGGATTTTGACCTAGTCAAAGTCCTAGTCAAAGTAGTGTTTTGACCTAGTCAAAACAATCCTAGCCATCCATCTCTCCCATTGATCTCAACCGTTGATTTAATTTAATTTAATGGAATATTTAAAACCTATTTAAATATTTCCAAGAGCCTAAAAATAAATATAAATATTATTTAAGCCCATTAAATAAATCCCTTTGATAAATCTAATTTATCAATTTAATTCCTTATATCTAATAGAAGGAATTATTTCTCCAAGAAAAATAGAGGACCCGATTAAATCCAATTTAATCATTCCTTCACTCCAATATTTAATTCCTAATTAAATATCTAAATGTGTGTGGATAGTGTGTGACTCTTTAGGTTCACCTTTCAGCTAGACTTGGTCGGATTCCTAGAATCCTTCCGTTACCATGGGTGGCCATCTAGCAACGGTCCATGGCACTAGAGACTAGGTGAAATATTCAGGGATGAACATTTAGGCTCTAACAGTACACTTGTCCTTCTGTCTTCGGTCTCATCACTTAGAGTCTAGGGCACGGAAAATGCAGGCACCCATTTTGGACCTAAGTGTTGGTCTGTCCTCACTAAACGCCGCAAGGGAATCCTTCCCTTCTGTTCAGTCACTGTGGCCACAGTTTTAGGGATAAGACCTAGAGTATATATATGAGACTCAACTGCCAAAACCTATTGACAGGAGACAGATCCTTTCTTGGAAACTACTGTCACTTTGCACACCAGAACTGCACTAGACATGGCTTATGACTACCAAAGAGAATTCTGGCAATCTCTCACCATACCTAAGATACAGCCCTGATGTACAGGTAAACTCAGCAATTCCTCAAGTCAAAGGACTTGACCTGTACCGTTGGAACTGGGAATACACGTCATACCTTGCTGACCATACTCAAGGTCCTCCGTAAGACGGTTCCCGTGAGTCACCTCAGTCAGCTGCGTCCTAGCATGCTAACCCACCAACACTGCTTAGTGCAAGTCTCAAATGGAATCCCGGTACCCATTTTCGGGATTCCTTGACTCGGAGATTTCCGGACTGATTCGGGAAGACTGATTCCATGGACCTACCTCCAAGCGTAGTCCCAGTCCCCGAAATTGATTCTCAGTCCGTGGGCTTTGTTTGCGTAGTGAACAGATATAGAAAACAGATATAAGTGAACACAAACAAAGTAATGCCAAATGAAATTCACTTCTTTATTCATTAATGATTTATCAAACACCTATAATTGTCTAGACATAGGTTACATATACCCGCCAAAATTGGCTTACATGGTCACCTATTCTAACAGAACGGACTTGGATCAAAATGGTATTTTGGTCTGTCCGAGCCTTCCATCCACAGCAATGTGGTGAGGAAGCTACCACTACCCAAGTGTGGTCTCACGAGTCGTGGCACACTTGGAGTAGGGGAAAGCTGCACTATTGTTGTGAACAAAAAGACTGCGCTCGCTGTTTCCCTGTCTCACGAGTCGTGGGGGGCGACAGTTTGAGGTATGATTTGGTTGATGGGTCGGGCCTAACACTGAGTAACATGGTTCGCTTGGAGTCCTCGGAACCATGCGAATAGGTGAGGCAAAATATCTTGGGAATCTCATTGGATGAGAATGATATTGGATATCTCCCACGAGGTCTTCTTCATGTGAATCGTAAAAGCGGGGCATGGAGATTACGCTTGTGGATCCCAAGCCCACTAGGAAATGGTTTCCCGAAACTCCGCTTGAGAGTGGCGGACTCTCGTATAAATAGTGGGAGGGTTAAAGACTAAAAGACCAAGTCTTCAACTTGAACAATAATATTACCATCATCTGCTAATTTCTGCTTTACATTTTCATTAATGTAGATATGTCTAAGAACCCGTTAACCATGATTCTTGAGACTAACAAATTCAACGGAACGAACTACTCGGACTGGCTGAGAAACCTGAGGATTGTCCTCGGTTTCGAGAACCAAGGCTACGTCTTGGACGAGCCGCCACCGAGCGACTTACCGGAGGGGTCCATGCCTGAAGAACGTTTGACGTTCGAGAAATGGCATGAGGACAACCGGAAAGTACGCAGTATCATACTGGCTTCGATGCCTAACGACATCCAGAAGCAGTATGAGAGGCTGGACAACGTCTCCGCCATAATGCTCCGCATGAACGAGGTTTATGCGGTTCCGGATAGGCATATTAGATATGCCGCCACAAAAGCATTCTTTGGCACCAAGCTCGCTGAAGGAGCGTCTTTACAGAGTCATGGGGTCAAGATGCTCTCCCTAGTGGAGAAACTCGAGGACCTTAAAGCTGGGCTTAAAAATGACACGCACATTGACGTAATCCTCCAGTCGCTTCCTCCATCCTATGACCCGTTTGTTGTAAACTACAACATGAACGGACTTGAGAAGTCTATTCATGAGTTGATCAACATGCTGGTCCAATACGAGGCAACGACCCACAAGTCGGCGCCGGCGGTATTGATAGGAGAGGCTTCGACCTCCAAGGCGAATAGCAAGAGGGCCGGACGCTGGAAGAGGAAGAAGGTCAAAGGGAAGACGGTTACGGCCCCTACTCGCGCTCCGGGCGTCCCTGTTGCTCCGGTTGGACCGAGCAAAGGGAAAGGGAAGGCCCGTGGTTCTCAGCGGTCCAAGGCAAATGATGTCTGCATGCATTGCCAAGGGAAAGGGCATTGGAAGAGGGAGTGCCCACAACTCCTCTCCAACCCAGGTGTGTTTGTGGTTGAAGTTAATATGATTACTAATTCTGCTTCATGGGTATTGGATACCGGGTGTGGTGCTCACATCTACAATGAACTGCAGGCACTGCAAAGAAGCAGAAGGCTAACCAAGGATGAGATGATATTGAGGCTAGGCGATGGCAAGGCCGTTGCTGCGGAGGCCGTAGGATCACTAGAGTTAGCCATTAGTGGTCATGTTAGGATTGTACTGAACGACTGTTTCTATGTACCTAGCATGATTAAAAACATTGTTTCCATCTCGGTCCTTGATAAGGAGGGATATGAATTTACCATCAATAAAGACGATTTTTTTCATTATCAAAGATGGTATTTCTCATATGCTTGGTACATTAATCAGCGGTCTGTACATACTTCAACAGTCTAATTGGATTATGACTGCAGAACACAAACGAAAACGTGATGATCATAATAAGCCAAGATATGGCATGCGAGGTTAGGTCATATCTCTAAAGATAGGATAAGAAGGTTGGTGGACTCAAAGAGTCTAGAAATAGACGATTTGGACAACCTACCGACCTGCGAATCTTGTCTAAAGGGAAAGATGACCAAGAAACCCTTTGTTGGACAAAGTACGCTAGCCAGTGGTCTGTTGGATTTGATTCATACAGATGTCTATGGTCCACTAAATACTCAGGCTAGAGGTGGGTACTCGTACTTCATAACCTTTACCGATGATCACTCACGGTATGGTTATGTTTACCTAATGAGGTATAAGTCTGAAGCCTTTGGAAGGTTTAAAGAATACAGACTTGAAGTAGAGAACCAAACCGGTCGAAAGATCAAAGCCCTTCGGTCGGACCGAGGTGGAGAGTATTTGAGTGGTGAGTTTACTGATTATCTAAAAGAGAATGGGATTCTCTCTTAGTGGACCTCTCCTGGAACACCGCAGCTTAATGGTGTGTCTGAAAGGAGGAATCGGACCTTGTTGGACTTGGTCCGATCCATGATGAGTTTTACCGAACTACCCCTTTCCTTCTGGGGATACGCTCTTGAGACGGCGGCCAAAGTTTTGAACTTGGCGCCATCTAAATGAAAGGAATTGTGGATCGTCCCGGGAAAAGCGCGAATGCGGAAGCGCGGTATAATTAAAAATAAATGCGGAATTTAAACATGCTTTTAAATTAAAACACGTTTCAAAGGGTGTGCCTTTGAAATTTCCCGGGCGTTCGGTGTATCTCATGAACGAATAACATAAAATAAATCATGGAGGCCATAGGGTTGGAAAATAAAAGAGGACGAAAATCATAAACGAGACCTACCCGTTGTCGTTTTCGTCTTCAACGGCTACACGCGTTGTTCCCCATTTTGCACCAAGATCTCGTTCTTGAGACCCTCCAAATCGTGACACACGATCCACCCACGTATCTTGCACGTCGTGCTAGCAACGAACAAGTTAATATGTTGGAGTGGATGAATCAACAACACGTTATGAATTAACGGTATTGATTCATCAAGTTCTAATGTTCCAAGAACAAGAGAACAAAGAAAATAATTTCTTGGAGTGTGAGAGAGAGAGAAGAGGCGGACGAGATGGAGGGAGAGAGAGCCGAGTGTGTGTGTGTGTTGTGTGTGTTGGAATTTCATCATCCTTCAACTTGTAGGATGCTAGGGGTTTATATAGAAGAGGAGTTTAATCCTCTTTAAACTCCTCTTTTAAGAACTCTAATTTGACTAGGATTTTGACCTAGTCAAAGTCCTAGTCAAAGTAGTGTTTTGACCTAGTCAAAGCAATCCTAGCCATCCATCTCTCCCATTGATCTCAACCGTTGATCTAATTTAATTTAATGGAATATTTAAAACCTATTTAAATATTTCCAAGAGGCTAAAATAAATATAAATATTATTTAAGCCCATTAAATAAATCCCTTTGATAAATCTAATTTATCAATTTAATTCCTTATATCTAATAGAAGGAATTATTTCTCCAAGAAAAATAAAGGACCCGATTAAATTCAATTTAATCATTCCTTCACTCCAATATTTAATTCTTAATTAAATATCTAAATGTGTGTGGATAGTGTGTGACTCTTTAGGTTCACCTTTCAGCTAGACTTGGTCGGATTCCTAGAATCCTTCCGTTACCATGGGTGGCCATCTAGCAACGGTCCATGGCACTAGAGACTAGGTGAAATATTCAGGGATGAACATTTAGGCTCTAACAGTACACTTGTCCTTCTGTCTTCGGTCTCATCACTTAGAATCTAGGGCACGGAAAATGCAGGTACCCATTTTGGACCTAAGTGTTGGTCTGTCCTCACTAAACGCCGCAAGGGAATCCTTCCCTTCTGTTCAGTCACTGTGGCCACAGTTTTAGGGACAAGACCTAGAGTATACATGAGACTCAACTGCCAAAACCTATTGACAGGAGACAGATCCTTTCTTGGAAACTACTGTCACTTTGCACACCAGAACTGCACTAGACATGGCTTATGACTACCAAAGAGAATTCTGGCAATCTCTCACCATATCTAAGATACAGCTCTGATGTACAGGTAAACTCAGCAATTCCTCAAGTCAAAGGACTTGACCTGTACCGTTGGAACCGGGAATACACGTCATACCTTGCTGACCATACTCAAGGTCCTCCGTAAGACGGTTCCCGCGAGTCACCTCAGTCAGCTGCGTCCTCGCATGCTAACCCACTAACACTGCTTAGACGACCCTCGTCACCCGTCGATGAAAACACGACAGCAGGTGCTTAGTGCAAGTCTCAAATGGAATCCCGGTACCCATTTTCGGGATTCCTTGACTTGGAGATTTCCGGACTGATTCGGGAAGACTGATTCCATGGACCTACCTCCAAGCGTAGTCCCAGTCCCCGAAATTGATTCTCAGTCCGTGGGCTTTGTTTGCGTAGTGAACAGATATAGAAAACAGATATAAGTGAACACAAACAAAGTAATGCCAAATGAAATTCACTTCTTTATTCATTAATGATTTATCAAACACCTATAATTGTCTAGACATAGGTTACATATACCCGCCAAAATTGGCTTACATGGTCACCTATTCTAACACTAAAAGGGTATCCCAGACGCCATATGAGATATGGCATGGCAGGCCTGCCTCCTACAAATACTTGAAAGTGTGGGGTTGCCCCGCATATGTCAAGAGATTAGTGGGAGATAAACTGGACTCGAGGTCTAGTTTATGCAGGTTCATCGGCTATCCGAAAGAAACTGCGGGGTATTATTTCTATGATCCCTTCGAGCAAAAGATTTTTGTCTCGTGAAACGCAGTGTTCTTGGAAAAAGGTTTTCCGTCGGATAGTCGACGCGATGAGGTGCTCCTTGAGGAATCAAGTGAGGCACCCCATGAGGCGGCAGTGACATCAGAGCCAGTGGTTCCCATTGATATTGTTCCAGTCCTCCGTAGGTCGGCCAGAGTATCCCATGCACCTGATAGGTATGGATTTCTGGGCCTGACCGGTCAGTTGGATAATGATCCAAAGACGTACGGAGAAGCGATGTCAGACATCGATTCGGACAAGTGGCTTGAGGCCATGAAATTCGAGATGGACTCGATGGGTACAAACAAGGTTTGGACCTTAGCAGATCCACCAAAAGGGGTTAAACCCGAAGCTGGAACATACGTTTTGATCAAGTCATACCGGGATATGATTTCATCAAGAACGAGTCCGATCCTTGTGTATACAAGAAGATCAGTGGGAGCTTAGTTGCGTTTCTGGTGCTTTACGTGGATGACATCTTGCTCATTGGGAATGATGCTAAGATGTTGGGTACCACTAAAGCTTGGTTGTCAATGCAATTCTCCATGAAAGATATGGGCGAGGCATCCTACATCCTTGGCATAAAGATCTACAGGGATAGATCTAGAAGGATGTTAGGAATGGCTCAGTCCTCGTACATTGAGAAAGTCCTGAATAGATTCAAGATGGAAAACTCAAAACGAGGATTCCTTCCTATGAGGCATGGAATTAAGTTATCCAAGAAGCAGTCTCCTAAGACTGATGAGGAGCTTAAAAGGATGTTGGACATCCCCTATGCTTCAGCCGTAGGTAGCATACAGTATGCTGTTCAGTGCACTAGACCTGATGTGGCTTTCGCTTTGAGCGTAACTAGCCGATATTAGTCGTGTGCCGGGAGGCACACTGGAGTGCATTCAAGACTATCCTAAAGTACCTGAAAAGGACTAAGGACATGTTCTTGAACTACGGCGGTGGAGAGTTGATACTGGAAGGCTATAGCGACGCTAGCTTCCAGTCGGATGACGATGATGCCAAGTCTCAGTATAGTTTTGTATTTAGACTAAATGGTGGCGTGGTCACTTGGAAGGGTTCCAAGTAGGCTACCACGGCGGACTCCACCATAGAGTTTTGAATACATAGCGGCTTTGGAAGCTGCTAAGGAGTGGTTTGGTTGATGAGCTACATCCAAGGGTTGGATGTAGTACCTAGCATTGCTAAGCCTGTAATTATCTTTCATGATAACAACGGGGCGATAGCGCTAGCAAAGGAACCGAGATCTCATCTGCTTAGAGAGAAGGATAGCAGGACTGACGTTCGGTTGGGCCGAGTCAGCTCCGCAGAAAACATAGCAGATCCACTTGCTAAGCCCATGTCGCAAGTTGCCCATACTCACCATCTGAATAAGAGGTTTGAGGCCAATGGGTGATTGGCTTTAGGTCAAGTGGGAGATTGTTAGAATAGGTGACCAGAAAGCCAATAGGTTTGGCGATTTGTAACCTATCTGACAACTTGATGTAAATGTAATATTATTATGTGATGAATAAGATGAGTGTTCGTCACCAATGGTACATCCTTTGTTGCGCTCATCTTACATTTGTTAATACGGTGTTTAACTTATATCGCAACAAAGCCCACAGACCATGGATAACAACTCGTGCAGTTGGGCCACGCATTGGATGGTGGTCATGAAACCAACTGATTAAGAGTTGGGTCTGAAACGTTCCAAGTCGAGGACCTCGAGATAGGGCATCGAGAGTCCTATTGAGACTTGCGTCAAGAGTCGTGTTCATTGGATGAGTGCCGTGTTTCATCGGCGACAGGCGTGGGACGCCTACACGATCTTGATGGGTTGGTCGACTGGGGTCGAGCCGATTGGACTGACTCGCGGGGATCATCATATGGAAGCCTTGGAGGCTTGGTCGGTATGGAATCATGGCAGTCGCGTGCACAGGACGGCTGTATCTTGGATCTGGCGAGAGGTAATCATTCTGTAAGATGATTATCATAAGCCTTGTCCAGTGCAGTCGGAATGTGTAGCGAGGACGGTGGATTCCAAGAAGAGGATCCGTCCCCTGTCAGTATGTGACAGAGGTATCTCCTATGCACTCGGAGACACGTTCATGCTGTTTAAATCTGTGGCCACAGTGGTTGGTCGAACAGGGAATGGTTTCCAGTGTCGACGCAATGAAGCATACGTGGTCTTGAGTATTAAGCATAGATGCCTAGTCGAGGATGGGAACCGACGCCCAATTCCATACCCTAGACTAAGGCCGGGAGACGGTAGACGGAAGGATCGTACCCGTACGGAATCGGCGCCTAAATGTTCACGCCAATTCACCTAGTCTCTAGTGCCATGGATCGTTGCTAGATGGCCACCCATGGTAACGGGCCCTTGTGGGACACGGGCCCAAGTCTAGCTGAGGGTGAGCCTAAAGGGTCACACACAAATCACCGAGGAGGTTGAGAGATCGACTTGGAGTCAATCTCGAAGGATAAAATAAGTAATTAGATTACTTAGGGAAAGTCCATTGGATGGACGGACCGATATTGTATCGGGCTTTCGTTTAATCGGTAAATTGGATTTTTGATTAAATATGGAAAGTTGAGACGTTGAGACGTTGGATCTTTTAATTGGATTAAAAGAGCAACGGGAATAATTTAAATTGACATTAAATTGGATTTAATGTTGGATTCGTCGTAATTGGATTACGATAAAACCCGGTCCGTTAAATTATACCCGAGAGGAGAAATAATTCCTATTTTGGAATAGGAAGAAGTTGGACTTCTTCCCTTAATTAAACATGGCCGACATGCTCCCTTGAGGAAGCAAAATCAGCCATGTTTCATGCTAGGTGGTATGTTGACTTATCTCTTTCAGAAAGAGACAAATCAACTCCAATAGTGTCCTTCTCTTAAACCGATTCCTTCTTAAACCTGTTCTTTTCTAGCAAGAAGAACGTGTGTTTCTTCCGGTGTGGTGTGGATCACCTTTAGAGAATCCATACGTTTGGATTTCGTGAGCATTTTGGAGAAGGAACAACGCAAGTAGCCGGGAGCATACGCTTAATAATCAAAGGTAACGGTTTATTACGCTTTGATTGATTTAATATACATGTATGCCCTATGTGTTTAAATATATGTTTTCAATATTTGCACATCCTACATCGAACGTCCGGTTGAGCACCCAAGGGTACACCCCTTGGGATTCGCATATTTAAATTAGATTTAAATTTGTGCACAATTTCTCGCTTTCTCGCTTCCGCTCGCGCTCCCGGGCAGATCCGCTTGTCCTTCAAGTGGTATCAGAGCCCGGTTCGATGTAAGGGGCATAGATCTATGTGTTTGGCATGATCTACTTGCTTTTAATGGCTTTATTGGCATGTTAGATTGTATAAATATATGAGTAATATGATAATTCAATTGTTTGGATTTAATGGACTTTTGGCATGCTTTATTTTTTTAGATTGGATCTAAAATTGCATGCTTATTTTCAGAATAATATTAATTTTATTGTGCTGAAACAGTTTTGAAAAACAAAAAAAAAAAAAAATTGATCGGGCCAACAGTGGCCGCGTGTAGGTGGCCGGCCGGCCAGCACAACGGCTGGGCCGTTTTGTGCCGTTTTTTCGACTATTTTCGGAAAATTTGATTTTCTGTATTTTCTGCACAATATTCTGAAAATATATTAATTTTGCATCTTGTTTTTGGGACTATCATCTCCCTATTATTAGCCTCATGATGTTAAGGCTTGTTTTATTTATTACCAATGTACTACTTTCAGTTGTAATAAGAGTAGATAGGATTGGTGAGGTTTTAATTTTAACAAGCAATTGGATTCGGAGACCCCAAGGAGGAGCATCAAGGCGTGAAACAAGAAGCACTTCAAGGCCCATTGGAATGACAATGGGTTTATTATTATTGTAATAATTTAGGACCACCCTAGACAGACCATAGACTCACTGCAGGCTCGATGGGTCGCATAGGTTGGGCTTGTGATCATCCTAACAGGGGTATGCTATGTTTTTATGCATGCGGCGTATTTATTTATCGCTTTAAAATATTGGATATTTATGCATGCTAAAACACTATAATGTGATGAGGTCTCGGTCACACTCAAAACTCTCATTTGGTTGGACCAAATTTAATATTAGGCCCAGAACGGACTTGGATCAAAATGGTATTTTGGTCTGTCCGAGCCTTCCATCCACAGCAATGTGGTGAGGAAGCTACCACTACCCAAGTGTGGTCTCACGAGTCGTGGCACACTTGGAATAGGGGAAAGCTGCACCATTGGTGTGAACAAAAAGACTGCGCTCGCTGTTTTAACTGTCTCACGAGTCGTGGGGGGCGACAGTTTGAGGTATGATTTGGTTGATGGGTCGGGCCTAACACTGAGTAACATGGTTCGCTTGGAGTCCTCGGAACCATGCGAATAGGTGAGGCAAAATATTTTGGGAATCTCATTGGATGAGAATGATATTAGATATCTCCCACGAGGTCTTCTTCATGTGAATCGTAAAAGCGGGGCATGGAGATTACGCTTGTGGATCCCAAGCCCAGTAGGAAATGGTTTCCCGAAACTCCGCCTGAGAGTGGCGGACTTTCGTATAAATAGTGGGAGGGTTAAAGACTAAAAGACCAAGTCTTCAACTTGAACAATAATATTACCATCATCTGCTAATTTCTGCTTTACATTTTCATTAATGTAGATATGTCTAAGAACCCCTTAACCATGATTCTCGAGACTAACAAATTCAACGGAACGAACTACTCGGACTGGCTGAGAAACCTGAGGATTATCCTCGGTTTCGAGAACCAAGGCTACGTCTTGGACAAGCCGCCACCGAGCGACTTACCGGAGGGGTCCATGCCTGAAGAACGTTTGACGTTCGAGAAATGGCATGAGGACGACCGGAAAGTACGCAGTATCATACTGGCTTCAATGTCTAACAACATCCAGAAGGAGTATGAGAGGCTGGACAACGTCTCCGCCATAATGCTCCGCATGAACGAGGTTTATGCGGTTCCGGATAAGCATATTAGATATGCCGCCACAAAAGCATTCTTTGGCACCAAGCTTGCTAAAGGAGCGTCTGTACAAAGTCATGGGGTCAAGATGCTCTCCCTAGTGGAGAAACTCGAGGACCTTAAAGCTGGGCTTAACAATGACACGTACATTGACGTGATCCTCCAGTCGCTTCCTCCATCCTATGACCCATTTGTTGTAAACTACAACATGAACGGACTTGAGAAGTCTATTCATGAGTTGATCAACATGCTGGTCCAATACGAGGCAACGACCCACAAGTCGGCGCCGGCGGTATTGATAGGAGAGGCTTCGACCTCCAAGGCGAATGGCAAGAGGGCCGGACGTTGGAAGAGGAAGAAGGGCAAAGGGAAGACGGTTGCGGCCCCTGCTCCCGCTCCGGGCGTCCCTGTTGCTCTGGTTGGACCGAGCAAACGGAAAGGGAAGGCCCGTGGTTCTCAGCGGTCCAAGGCAAATGATGTCTGCATGCATTGCCAAGGGAAAGGGTATTGGAAGAGGGAGTGCCCACAACTCCTCTCCAACCCAGGTGTGTTTGTGGTTGAAGTTAATATGATTACTAATTCTGCTTCATGGGTATTGGATACCGGGTGTGGTGCTCACATCTGCAATGATTCGCAGGCACTGCAAAGAAGCAGAAGGCTAACCAAGGATGAGATGATCCTGAGGCTAGGCGATGGCAAGGCCGTTGCTACGGAGGCCGTAGGATCACTAGAGTTAGCCATTAGTAGTCATGTTAGGATTGTATTGAACGACTGTTTCTATGTACCTAGCATGATTAAAAACATTGTTTCCATCCCGGTCCTTCATAAGGAGGGATATGAATTTACCATCAATAAAAACGGTTTTGTCATTATCAAAGATGGTATATCTCATTTGCTTGGTACATTGGTCAACGGTCTGTACATACTTCAACAGTCTAATTGGATTATGACTGCAGAACACAAACGAAAACGTGATGATCATAATAATGCACAGATATGGCATGCGAGGTTAGGTCATATCTCTAAAGATAGGATAAGAAGGTTGGTGGACTCAAAGAGGCTAGAAATAGACGATTTGGACAATCTACCGACCTGCGAATCCTGTCTAAAGGGAAAGATGAGCAAGAAACCCTTTGTTGGACAAAGTACGCTAGCCAGTGGTTTGTTGGATTTGATCCATACAGATGTCTGTGGTCCACTAAATACTCAGGCTAGAGGTGGGTACTCGTACTTCATAACCTTGACCGATGATCATTCACGGTATGGTTATGTTTACCTGATGAGGTACAAGTCTGAAGCCTTTGGAAGGTTTAAGGAATACAGACTTGAAGTAGAGAACCAAATGGGTCGAAAGATCAAAGCCCTTCGATCGGACCGAGGTGGAGAGTATTTGAGTGGTGAGTTTTCTGATTATCTAAAAGAGAATGGGATTCTCTCTCAGTAGACCCCTCCTGGAACACCGTAGCTTAATGGTGTGTCTGAAAGGAGGAATCGGACCTTGTTGGACATGGTCCGATCCATGATGAATTTTACCAAACTCCCCCTTTCCTTCTGGGGATACACTCTTGAGACAGCGGCCAAAGTTTTGAACTTGGCGCCATCTAAAAAGGTATCCCAGACGCCATATGAGATATGGCATGGCAAGCCTGCCTCCTACAAATACGTGAAAGTGTGGGGTTGCCCCGCATATGTCAAGAGATTAGTTGGAGATAAACTGGACTCGAGGTCTAGTTTATACAGGCTCATCGGCTATCCAAAAGAAACTGCGGGATATTATTTCTATGATGCCTCCAAGCAAAAGGTTTTTGTCTCGCGAAACGCAGTGTTCTTGGAAAAAGGTTTTCCATCGAATAGTCGACGCGATGAGGTGCTCCTTGAGGAATCAAGTGAGGCACCCCAAGAGGCGGCAGTGACATCTGAGCCAGAAGTTCCCACTGATATTGTTCCAGTCCTCCGTAGGTCGGCCAGAGTATCCCATGCACCTGATAGGTATGGATTTCTAGGCCTGACCAGTCAGTTGGATAATGATCCGAAGACGTACGAAGAAGCGATGTCGGACATCGATTCGGACAAGTGGCTTGAGGCCATGAAATCCGAGATGGACTCGATCGGTACAGACAAGGTTTGGACCCTAGTAGATCCACCTAAAGGGGTTAAACCCGTTGGGTGTAAATGGGTCTACAAACGTAAGCTTGGAGCTGACGGGGAGGTTACAACCTTCAAAGCCAGGCTTGTGGCGAAAGGTTACACTCAACGACCCGGGGTCGATTTTGAGGAAACCTACTCGCTTGTAGCAATGGCTGTTAGAATAGGTGACCATGTAAGCCAATTTTGGCAGGAAATATGTAACCTATGTCTAGACAATTTCAGGTGTTTGATAAAACATTTATGAATAAAGAAGTGAAGATTCATATGGCAACACTTTGTTTACGTTCATTTATATCTGCTATTACATATCTGTTCACTAAGCAAACAAAGCCCACGGACTAAGAATCAATTTCGGAGAGTGGGACTACGCTTGGAGGTAGGTCCATGAAATCAGTCTTACCGAATCAGTCCAAAAATCTCCAAGTCAAGGAATCTCGAAAATGGGTACCGGGATTCCCTTAGAGACTTGCACTAAGCATCTGCTATCGTATTTCATCAACGGGTGACGAAGGTCATCTAAGCAGTGTTAGTGGGTCAGCATGCTAGGAAGCAGCTGACTGAGGTGACTCGCGGGAACCGTCTTACGGAGAGTATGGTCAGCAAGGTATGACGTGAGTTCCCGGTTCCAACAGTACAGGTCAAGTCCTTTGACTTGAGGAACTGCTAAGTTTACCTGTACATCAGGTCTGTATCTTAGATATGGTGAGAGATTGCCAAAATACTCTTGAGTAGTCATAAGCCATGTCTAGTGCAGCTCGCGTGTACAGAGTGACAGTAGTTTCTAAGAAAGGATCTGTCTCCTGTCAAAAGGCATTGACAGTTGAGTCTTATGTATGCTCTGTGTCTTGTCCCTAAAATCTGTGGCCACAGTAACTGAACAGAAGGGAAGGTTTCCCTTGCGGCGTTTAGTAAGGACAGACCGACACTTAGGTCCAACATGGGTACCTGCTTTTTCCGTGCCCTAGACTCTAAGTGATGAGACCGAAGACAGAAGGACAAGTGTACTGTTAGAGCCTAAATGTTCATCCCCGATTATTTCACCTAGTCTCTAGTGCCATGGACCGTTGCTAGATGGCCACCCATGGTAACGGATGGATTCTAGGAATCCGACCAAGTCTAGCTGAAAGGTGAACCTAAAGAGTCACACACTATCCACACACACTTAGTATTTAATTTGGAATTAAATATTGGAGTAAAGGAATGATTAAATTGAATTTAATCGGGTCTTATATTTTCTTGGAGAAATTAATTATTTCTATTTGATAAAGGGAATTAAATTAATAAATTGGATTTATTAAGGAAATTAATTTAATGCGCCTAGAATAAATATTAATATTTATTTATTATATTTATTTGGCCTTTTGGAATATTTAATAGTATTTAAATATTCCATTAAATTAAATTAATGGTTGAGATTTAATGGGAGAGATCAAAGGCTAGGATTGAATTTGACAAGGTCAAATTCTACTTTGACTAGGACTTTGACTAGGTCAAAATCCTAGTCAAATCAAGCTTCTAAAGAGGTGGAGTTAAAGAGGATTAAACTCTTCCTCTATATAAACCCTAGCCTTGCACCTTTTGAAGGATGATGAAATTCCAACACACACACAACACACACTCATTTTCGGCTCTCTCTCCCCTCTCTCTCGTCCGCCCTCTCTCTCTCCACTCTCTCCAAGAAATTCTTTTCTAGTTCTCTTGTTCTTGGAACATTAGAACTTAGATGAATCAATACCGTTAATTCATAACGTGTTGTTGATTCATCCACTCCAAAATATACACTTGTTCGTTGCTAGCACGACGTGCAAGATACGTGGGTGGATCGTGTGTCACGATTTGGAGGGTCTCAAGAACGAGATCTCGGTGCAAAACGGGGAACAACGCGTGTAGCTGTTGAAGACGAAAACGACAACGGGTAGGTCTCGTTTAATATTTTCGTCTTCTTTAATTTTCTACCCTATGGCCTCCATGATCATTTACATGTTGTTTACTCATAAGATACACCGAACACCCGGGAATCTCAATGGTACACCCCTTGAGCGTGTTCTTTGATTTGATTAAAGCATGCTTTAAATTTTTGTATTTTATTTTATATCACGCTTCCGCATTTGCGCAATTTCCCGGGACGATCCACATATTCTTTCAATGGCCATGTCCATTCGGATACTGCTTGCCATAGCAGCATGGTATGACTATGAAGCCTGCGCGTGCCCGTCCAGCCGGTCGCGCAGGGGCAGCGCGCAGCCAGGGTGGCTGCGCGCAGGGCAGCGCCTCCAGGCGCGCGCGCACGCAGACGAGGGTGTGCCCAGTGCACGTCTACGCGCGCACTGCGTAGGGCAAGGGCGCGGCCGGCAGCCAGCAGGCCAGCGCGTGTGCGAGGCAAGGGAGCCTGCGCGCACGACGGCCTGCCGAACGCCAGGCCGCGCGCGTGCTGCACGGCCAGGCGCGAGCGCACGCAGGTAGGGGGCCTGCGCGCGCGCAGCGGTGGCAGGCTGAGCCTGCTGCCCTGTGCGCGCACCGGCAGGCCGCTGCCGGCGGCGGCGGCGGCTGGTACTGCTGCTAGGGTTTTTGAACCCTAGTAGTGTTTTCTTTTATTTTTTTTAATTATTTTCAGTTTTAATTTTGAATTAATTCTGAAAAATTGTTTTTGGGGTTCAATTATGCCTAATTTTCTAAAGACATTATTTTAGGAGTAAAATACATTGGATTTGGAATCTCGGGGTTATTTTACTTAAAATAATGAGGAAAGGTTTTCCTAAAACGAGAAAATATTATCACCAATATTTATGTTTTATTTTTTTTCACACGTTACGGACATATTCATTTATTTCTTATTTTGTATAATTATGATTGGAAAGCATGAATTGTTGGTATATTGTAATTATTTGATTAGATCATGTGATTATGTGTGTTGGATGAAAATGGATGATCACGAGCCCTAGACCGAATGTATGGTTTAATTTCTGTTGGGCCTGTGTGCCTCTTTTACTGCTTTCTCCTTCTCTCATTCTAGTTGCCTTGGAATAATAAGGCATTCTACATCCCTCCTTATGTACTCCCCCAGGTTTTTCGCTAGGGTTTCTTTCTATTTTTTATATGTAATGAGAGTAGACTAGGAGTGAGGTTCCTTTTTGTAATTGGTGGAGAAGAAGGAAGGACCACATGGAGAGCCCAGACGGGAGGTCCCTTAGAGTTTTCCATGAAGTGAAGAAAGAGAAAAGAGACCAAGGCCCACAACATGATGATTGGGTTACTATTAATGTAATGGTATAGGACCAACCCTAGATTGACCATAGATCCACTGCGGGCTCAGTGGATCGCATAGGATTCGGGCTCGTGATCATCCAACAGGGGCGTGCTAGGCTTTAATTTTGCATGTGGTTATTATGATGGATGAATGGGTTTTTATTTATCATATAATTGCTATGGATGGTTTAATTTACGCATTATGGATGGATGCGTGAATGTTTATTTATTATTTTGAGATCTCGGTCATTCACTACTCTCACATTGGTTGGACCAATGTTGAAACATTAGACCCTAGACAAAAATGGACATGAACTCTAGGAGTTTGTCCATGCCTTCCAATCCATGGTTTAGTGAGGAAAGCTGTTTTAAGTCAATAGCGTGGTCTCACGAGTCATGGCACGTTATTGTACTTAAAAGAAGCTGCACTTTGTCATGAACGAAAAATAGGCTGCTGTACCTGTCTCACGAGTCGTGGGGGTACCAGTGGGTCTGTGGCTCGGTCGATTGGGTTGGGTCTAACGCCCAAATAGCATGATTTGCTTGGAGTCCTCGGGATCATGTGAAAGGGTGAGGCAATAATCTTGGGAATCTCGTGGAACGAGAATGGGTATGGAATACCTCCCACAGGATCTTTTCCATGCGAATCGTAAAAGCGAGGTATGGGAAAATCGCTGTGGATCCCAAGCCCACTAGGAAAGGATTTTCCGAAAATCACGTTTGAGAGTACCGTGCTTTCGTATAAATAGTGGGAGGATCAAATGACTAAAGTCCATGCATTTAATCATTTTTATCAAACCACCGTCTTTTATTTTCTGCTGATCGCGCGCTGTTTTCTAAATGTAGATTTAAAAAAATGTCTAAGAACCCACTTTCAACCATTCTTGAGACAAACAAATTCAATGGAACAAATTACAACGACTGGTTGCGCAATCTCAGGATAGTCCTAGATTACGAGAACCAAGGCTACATCATGGACGAGCCTCTCCCTAGGACCTTGCCGGAAGGATCCACGCCAGAAGAACGTGAGACGTTCGAGACATGGCATAAGGATAACCGGAAGGTCTGTAGCGTCATACTTGCTTCGATGACCAATGAGATTCAGAAGCAATATGAAAGGCTAGACGATGTCCCTTCCATAATGGCTCGCCTTAAGGATTGCTATGCAGTCCCAAACGGGCATACTAGGTATGTCGGGACCAAGGCGTTCTTTGGAACTAAAATGACAGAAGGATCCTCTGTACAAGAGCATGGGGTTAAAATGCTTACCCTGGTGGAAAAGCTCGAGGACCTAAAGGCAGGTCTCGATAATGAAACGTACATAGATGTGATCCTTCAGTCACTCCCACCCTCCTTTGACCAATTTATCGTCAACTACAACAGGAACGCACTTGAGAAGGGGATTCACGAGTTGATCAATATGTTGGTGCAATACGAGGCAACGACTAAGAAGTCCACGCCTTCGGTATTGTTTGGAGGTGCTTCGACTTCCAAAACGAAAGGCAAAGGTGCCAGACGTTGGAAGAAGAAGAAAGGGAAGGGAAAGGCCGTCAAAGCAGCTACGAACACTAAGAGTCGAAGGCAAAGGAAAGGGAAAGGTTTTCTCCAAGCAATAGTCGAAGGCATATGACATATGTATCAACTGCCGTGAGAAAGGGCATTGGAAGAGAGAGTGCCCCAAACTCTTCTCGAACCAAGGTATTTATGTGATTGAGGTTAATATGGTCACTAATTCTGTCTCTTGGGAATTAGATACCGGCTGTGGAGCTCACATTTGCAATGACTTGCAGGTGTTGAAAAGAAGCAGAAAACTGGATAGTGGGGACTGAAAGATTATGTGGATCGTCCCGGGAGATGAGCGCGTATAGCGAAAGCGCGAAAGAATGCGTGAAAAAATTACAAAGCATAATTAAATGGAATTTAAATCATGCATAACATACATAAACGAATCAAGGGGTGCGCCCTTGATTCTCCCCGGCGTTTGGTGTATCTCATGTTCAATAAAACACAACATGGAGGCCATAGAATTAGAAACGAAAACCATAATTAAAGAACCTACCCGGTTGTAGTTTTTGTCTTCGTTCGGCTACATGCATTGTTCCCCGTTTTGCACCAAGATCTCAAAGAAGAGACCCTCTAAATCATCTCACTCGCTCCACCGGAAAGCAAACAACCCTTGTGCTAGCAAGAAATTATTTGGGGAGAAGAGACATCGATACACGCTATGAATTAACGCAATCAATGTCTCTTATGTTCTTAACTTGAATAAATCAAGAAGAACAAAGTATAATTCTTGGAGAGAAAAAGAAGGGGATCGACGAATTTGAGAGGGAATTGAGAGATGAGAGTTGTAGAGAATACTAGGTGTGAGTGTGTGTTTTTTGAGTATTTATAGAAGATGGAATTTCCTATTCCTTCTCAAACTCTTCCAAAGAGACACACTTTGACTAGGATTTTGACCTAGTCAAATCCTAGTCAAATTAGGCATTGATTAAGTCAAATTAATCATCGCCCTTCATCTCATCATTCTCTAGATCAAATCTTGTCCATCCATTTTGATGGGCTTTATGGAATGGGCCTATTTAATTCTAAATTAAATATTTCCATGGACTTTATATTAAATCATATTTAATATACTAAGCCCATTAATTAATTAATGGAAAGGACTTATTTAATTGTAAATTAAATAGTCCCATGGACTTTATATTAAATCCTATTTAATATACCAAGCCCATTAATTAATTCCATAGAATGGGATTATTTAATTCTAAATTAAATACTCCCATGGACTTTATATTAAATCCTATTTAATATACCAAGCTCACTAATTAATTAATTCACCCTTTTAATCTAATTAAAAGGAAAGCCCATGCTTTATAAAAATTCATAAATCTAATTTATGAACTCAAGCCTGATTATTCCAAATAATTCATCGAGGTTTGAATATCGAAGAAGTATAATTTAATTCCATTAAATTAAACCTTCTCCCGGAATTAATTCCAAATTAATTCCCTTTCATTTGGTGTAGCGGGTGTGACTCTTTAGGTTCACCTTTCAGCTAGACTTGGACCTACTTGTTATTTCATAACCAAAGTAGTCCGTTACCATGGGTGGCCATCTAGCAACGGTCCATGGCACTAGAGACTAGGTGAATTTATGGTGTGAACATTTAGGCTCCGAGTTATACGCAGGTGCGGTCCTACCAACGCTCGATACGTGCGGGTACGGTCCTACTGTCGCCTGTGTCTCGGCCTTTAGTCTAGGGGTCGGTTCCCATCTTTGACTAGGCAACTATGCATAATGCTCGAGATAGGTTTAACTCGACGTAGGAAATCCTTTCCCACTACATCAAGTGCTATGGCCATAGACTTTGTGAGTCTAAACTATCTCCGAGCGCATAGGAGATCTTGCTGTCATATCCTTTTACAGGGGACAGATCCTATCTTGGAATTCACCGTTCTTACATACTCCGATTGCACTGGACGAGGCTTATGATGACCATGTGATATAATCGGTTAAATTTCACCAGATCCAAGATACAACCTTAGTATGTAGGGGACTGCCGTGATCCTCAAGTCCGAGGACTAATCCCGTACTATCGGAACCGGGAATATGAGTCATACCGACCAAGCCCGAGTAGCTTCCATATGACGATTCCCGCGAGTCACCTCAGTCGGCCGCTCCCCAGCAGGCCGACCCACTAACACTGCTTAGACGATCCTCGTCACCCATCGATGAAACACGACAGCAGATGCTTAGTGCAAGTCTCAAATGGATTCTCGATGCCCTGTCTCGAGATTCCTTTGACTTGGAGTATTTCAGAAACGATTCAGCAAAACTGATTTCATGAACCTACCTCCAAGCGTAGTTCCAATTTCCCGAAATGTTATTTCAGTCTGTGGGCGTTTGTTGTGACATCGTAACGATGCAAGCAGTAAGTACAACAAACTCATGCCTATGAATCCTTACTACATTTATTAACATAATATTACTTGTTCACAGATTGATGAATGGTTCTCAGAACAGCAAATACCATTGACTTTCTGGTCACCTATTCTAACAATCTCCCACTTGACCAATAAGTCAATTACCCACTTTGTTCAGAATCCTCTGAGTATGAGTAATCTACGATACCGCCTAAGGTATAGTGAGTCCGCTTATATTTCCTTGTGAAGCAATACGGTCTAACCGTGTTACCTCTATCCACCATTGCCTTTTAGAGATGGTGGTTGTCTAAGAATATTTTTGTGGATCTTGTGATGAGATCTCGTGCCAATACTCCCATAGCCAAGTTGCCTGCCATATAGGCGAACGTGGCTTGGTCGTGCTGGGCACCACGTCCATCATATGGACGCGGTCTTCATCAGTGACCACTATCCGATGCATTCGTCATTGGGCCTGACTGTGCATGCCTTTAAGACTAACTGGTTTTTCACTTATGCTCTGGAAGCTAGTATCGCTTTAGCCTTACAAAACAACTCTCAACAGACGGTGCATCATGAACACATCTTTCGTTCTTATTCAGGTACTAAGGATCGTTCTTGATTGCTGTCTTCAACCCCTCAGTGCATTACCGATTTATGTTGAGCCATGCTAGAACACTCTCAACATCGGTTCCTATGCACTGAGTAAACATATCATATGTTTGCCTAGGGTTAAGACGTAGGGGATACTCAACATCCAAGCCTTCTCATTAGTCCACCGTGACGAAGTCTTGAATGGCTTGATGCTTTATGCATAGTATCCAAGTTTTCTCATCAGTCTTACTATGACTGAGTCTCGAACAACTTGTCCCTCTACATATATGAGTTTTTCTCATCAGTCCACCATGACTAAGTCTTTGAAAAGCTCAATTCATGATATGTATGTGGGAACCCTAAAATGTCATGGAGAATTTTCGTGAGTTACGGTTTGTATTTTAGTGATTTCTAATGCCTTGAATTCATCCATGAATCAAGATATTACACACTTAAACACTTGGAACGCCATTTCTACTCCCACTGATCACCTACGTTGTTTAAGACCGAGTCATGCTCCGCATGAGCTCGTCAAAACGAATATTCCAGTTATGTGGTGTTTCAAACCTTGTTTGAATTTCCTAGTGGATTGTATGGCTCCTCTCCATAAATCCCACTATGATGTCCAACATCACGTTCCGCAGGTCATTTGGATTACTATCAAAATTTGACCGAACATATCCCGATCACTCGTACCTCTTACGACATTCGGGTTCGTTCTTAAGGGGACTCGGAATATGATCAATTTAAGTAAGAAATGCAATTATAAGGAACGTTTAGCATTATTCTGTCGTAAACCTACACAAACCAGACACCGGGTCTAATTTGTCTCCCACTAGTCCCTTGACGTATGTAGGATCCTTCTACATGCTCAAGGACTTTGTCGGGACATAGGTTTGCCAAACCGTGGCTCCTTGTGCGTGACTCCTAGCAAAGTGCCATGTTCCTTACGTTGGCAATTTTGAGTCTACGTCTACACGAGCTAAGGTAATTGGGCGAAACTTCGATCGATCTTCGTCTAACGAGATTCGATCGTTCCCTTTATCAGAGACCGTCATACTTGGCCTTTACAGGAAACGTTTCATTGAGAATTCCATTCTCAACTTGGATGCTCAAGAGCTCCCACTAAATACACGGCCTTTTCGATCCTATCGAAACAGGTTTAATTTTGCGACCATTTATGGTTCACCTCCTTAAGTTTAATTGCCAAACCTCCTATGGGACCTTTAGACTTTTGAACCCTCTTATGGTCTTGTGTATTAGTAACCTACAGTTGTCTTATTGGCTCCCTTCCAATAGACTATTTGGCAAGCCTACTTTGTCCAATAAAGAGCTTTTGGACTTTCTTCTTCATAAAAGACTTGTAAATTTAGTCGATTCGAATCATCTATTTCTAGATTCATCGAACTTCCCAATTTACTTATCTTTTAATAAGAAGAAACATTCTAGCTGTTGTAGATGCCAAATCTGTAAGTTGGTCTTGATTAATCCATTTAGATAATTAGAATTTTTGAGTATCCATAAACCTTTTATGGGATGGTGTTCTACGGAATTCACGTGTAACTACTAGCAAACATGAATCAATATTCAATAATTTTTGTTTTGATCAAATATGTATGTAATAAAACCTTTGTCCAACAAAGAGACATACTTTTGATCATGCTAGGTTACGTAATTCCTATATTATCCTAACATGATCACGATTATGGGCCTAACAAGTCTCTAGTCCTTTCATCAATGGACCTTGCCATTGTTCAATCCTAGAACTGTTCTTGGCTTTTAAGTCCTTATTCACTTTCTGCAAACCACCCGCAGATTAGTGATAGGAATGGTATCAAATACCAAATAGAGTAAAAGTGATCATGTCAATACTCAATATCAAATTTTGCCTACATTGGAGAGGGGTTTAGAATACTCCCTTTTCCAATGGCCCTCTTTACGACAGTGAATGCTTACGTTCTTAGAAATCTATGAAGTTGACTGCTTGAACCTTTTGCTCTTTCCTTTACCTCCACCTTGTGTTGTAAAGGAACAACACTTGAAGTGCTTAATAGTTGATGTCACCTTACCCTTCTTCCTCTTTTGGCGTCTGGCACCTTTGCCTTTCGCTATGGAGGTTGAAGCCTCTCCTACTAGTACCGACGGCGCAGATTTTGCAATCGTTGCTTCGTACTAGACCAAACACAATTACCAACCTATGAAGATCTTTTCTAAGCTCATTCATGTTGATAATTAATGGTTCGTAGGAGGGAGGAAGAGACTGAAGGATCATGTCAATGTACGTCTCTTTTTCAAGACTGACGTGGAGGTCTTTTGAGCTTCTCCACTAGGGATTGCTTCATCACTCCATGTTCTTTGTACCGACATCCCTTCCGTCATCTTAGTTCCAAACATGCCTTCGTTGCATTTTACCCCACATGCTGGTCCAAGACCATATAGACATGATGCAAACGAAGCATAGTTTGAGCCAACATCATTATATCCTACTTGCCGGTGGTCATCCTTCAACTTTTGAACGCCAAGCGTTGCCTTAGTTGTCGACCCCTCCGGCAAGCGCTGAGGAACGTCCTCATCCGGTTATGTGAGTTAAGGTTCTGGAAATCTAAGACCATCTTAAGATTTCGCAGTCAATCCGTGTAATTGGTTCCCTTTTAATAAGCCTCTTAGTAATGTGTTTGGTGGATTCTTAGACATTCACAAATATATAAAACAGAAAACAATAAGCATAATGAAGTAATATTTTGGTTAAGTCTCGGTCTTTAGTCCTTAACCTCTCCCACTATTTCTACAAAAACACGACACTCTCAAACGTTGTTTTCGGGAAACCTATCCTAGTGGGCTCGGGATCCACAGCGATCTCCCCATACCCCGCTTTTACGATTCGCATGGGAAAAGAACCTGTGGGAGGTATTCCATACCATTCTCATTCCACGAGATTCCAAGATAATTGCCTCACCCTTTCACGTGATCCCGAGGACTCCAAGAGAATCACGTTATTCGGGCGTTAGACCCGACCCAATCAATCGATTCATAGACTCTGCTACCTCCACGACTCGTGAGACAGGTACAACAGTCTACTCATCGTTCATGACAAAGTGCAGCTTCTTTTAAGCACGATAGTCGTGCCACAACTCGTGAGACCATGCTATCGACCTAAAAGATCTTCCTCACTTTTTCCATGGATGGAAGGCTTGGACTGACTCCCAGAGTCCTAGTCCATTTATTAAGGGTCTATATTTAACTTGGTTTAACCGAGTGAGAGTTTTGATAGAACGAAACCTCATCACATATATTAAGTATTGGATTGCATGCGTTATGGCAGAAATATTCTAAGCGTGAATGTAACCATACATAAAGCATATAGAATAATCATAAGCATATAATACGCATCGGATGCAAAATATTGCCTAGCACGCCCCTGTAGGATGATCACAAGCCCAAACCTATGCGACCCACTGAGCCCGCAGTGGATCTATGGTCAATCTAAGGGTAGGCCCTATGCTATTACAAGATTTAATAACCCATTACATGCAATGGGCCTTGTAAGTCCTCTTTATCTTCTTGGGCTCTCCATCGTGGGCCTACACCGGGCTTCTTCTCCATGGATCCTCTGTGGGCCATCTGATGGCAACCTCCATGGGCCTCCAACACCTTGGGCTTGTCTTCTCTTGCAGCTTTTATTTACAAAAAAAATAAAACTTCACCATTAATTCTACTCTCATTACATCATAAAATAAGAAACCCCAATTAAACATTTGGGGGGAGTACATTAGGAGGGAGAGACAAAGACTTATTATTCCAAGGCAACTAGAAGAGAGACAGAGAGAAAAATAAAGAGGCACACAGGTCACAACCCAACAAATAAATGTAAATAAACCATACATGCGGTCTAGGGGCTTTGTGATCATCCTTTGTCAAATCAATTAACACAAATAGCACAAATACATATCCCACGTAAAATATGCTATACCAACATCCATCATAATCCATACCATAAAATAAATGCAGAAACTACATGTAAAATATTCACACCAAACATTGGATAATAGTGCAACCTATGCACAACGATTTTTGTTGGAAAAAACCTCTTCCATAATTAACAAGGCAATATTAATTCTATGAAATATAAAATCTCAACCAAAATTAAAATGCGCCAAGTTAATTAATTCAGAAAAATTCCAAAAATTATACAGAAAAATCAAATTTTCTGAAAACACAAAAACCAACAATTCAAGAATATGCTCACATATTCAAGAATCCCAAAATCCAACATTTGTGCAATATTAATACATGTTAAGATCTACTCATGCTCAAATCATAAAATAACCATAATGTCCAACATCAAAAAACGCAGAAATTATTGCGAAATTTCACATATGAATTTTGATCATTGGTGCAACTATTGCAAAAATTAAATCTTGTTAGGAAACCCTTTCCTCATCAATTAAGTAATATTTATTTTAGGAAATTTCAAATCTCAAAAATAAATATTCTAAGTCAACGGGTTCAGAATAATGCATAAAATATCATAAAAATAATTCAGTAAAAACAGTTTTGAAAAACGAGCCAAAAACGGGAGAGAAACGGAAAACAGCACAGCCGGCCGGCCAGGCGCGCGCGCAGGCTCCTCTGCCTGCGCGCACAGCGCATGCTGTGTGTGCGCGCCTGTGCCCAACGCATGCCGTGCGCGCGCGCGCACGCGCGCAGGCGCCCATGTCTACGCGCGCGGCCGCGCGCAGGGCCGGCACAGCGCGCGCGCTGTCCGCGCACGCTGGGCGCGCTGGCCGGTCGTGCGCAGGCCCCTGCCTGCACGCGCGGCCAGCGTGCTACCGCTGCCGGTTCGTCGTTTTTTCACTCTTTTTCGACTTTTTCATGCTATTTTTCTGAACCACAAGATAAATACAACCCTAGAACATGTATTAACACATTCAAGAAAACCAAGATCCAAAATCCCATGCAAAATTAAACGCCAATAGATATCTACGATAAACATGCTATAAACGTAAATTAAAACACGTTTATCATGCTTAAACGCACATAGCACATAGGATTCTAGGCCTATACACCGAACCGGGCTTTGATACCACTGAAAGATTGTGTGGAGCGGTCCGGGAGATAAGCGCGTATAGCGGAAGCGCGAAATAGTGCGTAATAAAAATTACAAAGCATAATAAATGGAATTTAAATCATGCATAACATACATAAACGAATCAAGGGGTGTGCCCTTGATTCTCCCGGGCGTTCGTTGTATCTCATGTTCAAATAAAACACAACATGGAGGCCATAGAATTAGAAACGAAAACCATAATTAAAGAACCTACCCGGTTGTAGTTTTGTCTTCGTTCGGCTACATGCATTGTTCCCCGTTTTGCACCAAGATCTCAAAGAAGAGACCCTCTAAATCATCTCACTCGCTCCACCGGAAAGCAAACAAACCTTGTGCTAGCAAGAAATTATTTGGGGAGAAGAGACATCGATACACGCTATGAATTAACGCAATCAATGTCTCTTATGTTCTTAACTTGAATAAATCAAGAAGAACAAAGTATAATTCTTGGAGAGAAAAGAAGGGGATGGACGAATTTGAGAGGGAATTGAGAGATGAAAGTTGTAGAGAATACTAGGTGTGGTGTGTGTTTTTTGAGTATTTATAGAAGATGGAATTTCCTATTCCTTCTCAAACTCTTCCAAAGAGACACACTTTGACTAGGATTTTGACCTAGTCAAATCCTAGTCAAATTAGGCATTGATTAAGTCAAATTAATCATCGCCCTTCATCTCATCATTCTCTAGATCAAATCTTGTCCATCCATTTTGATGGGCTTTATGGAATGGGCCTATTTAATTCTAAATTAAATATTCCCATGGACATTATATTAAATCATATTTAATATACTAAGCCCATTAATTAATTAATGAAAAGGACTTATTTAATTCTAAATTAAATAGTCCCATGGACTTTATATTAAATCCTATTTAATATACCAAGCCCATTAATTAATTCCATAGAATGGGATTATTTAATTCTAAATTAAATAGTCCCATCGACTTTATATTAAATCCTATTTAATATACCAAGCCCACTAATTAATTAATTCACCCTTTTAATCTAATTAAAAGGAAAGCCCATGCTTTATAAAATTCATAAATTTAATTTATGAACTCAAGCCCGATTATTCCAAATAATTCATCGAGGCTTGAATCTCCAAGAAGTATAATTTAATTCCATTAAATTAAACCTTCTCCCGGAATTAATTCCAAATTAATTCCCTTTCATTTGGTGTAGCGGGTGTGACTCTTTAGGTTCACCTTTCAGCTAGACTTGGACCTACTTGTTATTTCATAACCAAAGTAGTCCGTTACCATGGGTGGCCATCTAGCAATGGTCCATGGCACTAGAGACTAGGTGAATTTATGGTGTGAACATTTAGGCTCCGAGTTATACGCAGGTGCGGTCCTACCGACGCTCGATACGTACGGGTACGGCCCTACTGTCGCCTGTCTCCCGGCCTTTAGTCTAGGGGTCGGTTCCCATCTTTGACTAGGCAACTATCCATAATGCTCGAGATAGGTTTAACTCGACGTAGGAAATCCTTTCCCACTACATCAAGTGCTATGGCCATAGACTTTATGAGTCTAAACCATCTCCGAGCGCATAGGAGATCTTGCTGTCATATCCTTTGACAGGGGACAGATCCTATCTTGGAATTCACCGTCCTTACATACTCCGACTGCACTGGACGAGGCTTATGATAACCATGTGATATAATCGGTCAAATTTCACCAGATCCAAGATACAGCCTTAGTATGTAGGGGACTGCCGTGATCCTCAAGTCCGAGGACTAATCCCGTACTATCGGAACCAGGAATACGAGTCATACCGACCAAGCCCGAGTAGCTTCAATATGACGATTCCCGCAAGTCACCTCAGTCGGCCGCTCCCCAGCAGGCCGAACTACTAACACTGCTTAGACGATCCTCGTCACCCGTCGATGAAACACGACAGCAGATGCTTGCATCCTGAAGCTTGGGAATGGCAAGGCCATCTCGGCAGAAGCAGTAGGATCCCCCACTCTAGTGATTAGTGATAGTATTAGCATAGATTTTAGAGCAAGTTTATTTTGTACCTAGTATGATTAAAAACATCATTTCCATTCCATTGTTGGACAATAGTGGTTATGAGTTTAGAATGAATAAAAATTGCTTTATTTGATGAGGTGTGGAATTGCTCATCTACTTGGTACATTGCATAACGGGCTCTATATCTTGCAACAAACGAATTTCGTCCTCAATGCACAACACAAACGAAAATTAGATAATAACGAGAACGCACGTCTGTGGCACACTAGGCTAGGTCACATATCCGAAGATAGGATGAAAAGGTTGGTAGACTCAAAGAACCTAGAGGTTGGGGACTTGAGTGATTTACCAACTTGTGAATCCTGTCTAAGAGGGAAAATGACCAAAAAGCCCTTTGTAGGACAAAGTAGGCTTGCCACAGTTCTGTTGGACTTGGTCCATACAGACGTATGTGGACCACTAAGGACGCAGGCCCGAGATGGGTTCTCCTACTTCATAACCTTTACCAATGATCATTCACGGTATGGTTATGTTTACCTAATGAGGTACAAGTCTGAAGCTCTTGAGAGGTTTAAAGAATTTAGACTTGAAGTAGACAACCAGACCAACTGCAAAATTAAAGTCCTACGGTCAGACCGAGGCGGTGAATACCTTAGTAGGGAGTTCCTAGATTATCTAAAAGAACATGGTATAATATCAGAATGGACACCTCCAGGAACACCACAGTTAAATGGTGTCTCTGAAAGGAGGAATCCAACCCTGTTGGACATGGTTCGGTCCATGATGAGTTTTACCAAACTGCCCTTATCCTTTTAGGGCTATGCACTAGAAACGGCGACCAAGTTGTTGAATTTAGCGCCTACCAGTGCATTGACCCAAACGCCATATGAGATATGGTACGGCAAGCCTGCGTCCTACAACTACTTGAGAGTGTGGGCTAGCCCCGCATACGTCAAGAGGTTAGTGGGAGATAAGCTAGAATCTAGGTCTAGCTTATGCAGGTTCGTTGGATACTCTAAAGAAACTGCGGGTTATTACTTTTATGACCCCTTGGAACAAAAGGTGTTTGTTTCAAGAAATGCAGTATTCTTGGAGCAAGGCTTCCCGGAGGATATCCAACCTGATGAGCTGATCCTTGAGGAATCAATTGATGGAATCCAGCCATCAGAGGCAGCCACGGAACCCTCACTTAGAGGATTCAGGATAAACAGCCGAAGGGCTGACCAACCTCGAGAGGTCCAACATGCTAGGCATGAAGGACAGCCTCAAGAACGGCCAGCCCCGGTTCCTGAACCGCCAGCTCCGATACAGTCAGCGCCCACAGTCACCACTGACGTTCCCGTTCTCCGTAGGTCCACTAGAGAGTCCAGACCTCCAGTAAGGTATGGCTTTCTAGGGGCGGCCGATCTTTTGGATAACGATCCTAAGACATATGGAGAAGCGATGTCTGACATCGACTCCGAGAAATGGCTTGAGGCCATGAAAGCCGAAATGGACTCCATGAGCGAGAACCAAGTCTGGAGTCTTGTAGATCCACCGAAAGGTGTTAAGCCAGTGGGCTGTAAGTGGGTCTACAAGAGCAAACTTGGCGTTGATGGAGAAGTCACAACCTTTAAGGCTAGGCTTGTAGCTAAGGGATACACTCAACGACCCGGGGTCGATTTTGAGGATACCTACTCGCCAGTAGCCATGGCTAAATCAATTCGAATTCTCTCGCCATAGCAGCATGGTATGACTATGAGATATGGCAGATGGACGTGAAAACGGCCTTCCTCAACGGTTTCGTTGAATAAGAGATCTATATGGATCAACCGGAGGGTTTCACGGTCACTGGAGAAGAACAGGAAGTGTGTCGTCTCCAGAAGTCCATCTATGGCCTCAAACAAGCCTCCCGAAGTTGGAACATTCGATTTGATGAAGTAATACGGGGTTATGACTTCATCAAAAACGAATCCGACCCTTGTGTATACAAGAAGGTCAGTTGGAGCTCAATAGTGTTCCTAGTGCTTTATGTGGATGATATTCTGCTCATTGGTAATGACGTTAGAATGTTAGGAAACACAAAAGCATGGTTGTCAACCCAGTTTTCCATGAAGGACTTGGGTGAGGCTTCCTACATCCTAGGCATCCAGATTGTCAGGGACAGATCTAAAAGGATGTTAGGACTCACCCAAAACTCGTATATGGAGAAAGTCCTAAAGAGATATCGAATGGACAACTCCAAACGAGGATTCCTTCCCATGAGGCATGGGATCAAGTTGTCCAAGAAACAGTCCCCACAGACTGATGAGGAACTTGAAAGGATGAAAGTCATCCCCTATGCTTCTGCCGTAGGTAGTATACAATATGCGGTCCACTGCACTAGGCCTGACATTGCATACGCTTTGAGCGTGACAAGCAGATATCAGTCTTGCGCAGGAGAGGCACATTGGAATGCTGTTAAGGGCATCCTTAAGTACCTAAGAAGGACTAAGGAAATGTTCCTAGTCTATGGCAATGGAGAACTAATTCCGGAAGGCTTTAGCGACGCTAGCTTCCCAGTCTGATGACGATGATGCCAAGTCTCAATCGGGGTACATATTCAAACTCAATGGAGGAGTAGTAGCTTGGAAAAGTTCCAAGCAAGCAACCATTGCTGACTCCACCACAGAGACTGAATACATAGCAGCTTCAGAAGCTGCTAAGGAAGCGGTTTGGATGAGAAACTACACCCAAAAGTTGGGTGTGGTGCCTAGGATTGCCGAGCCTGTTGTCATCTTCTGTGATAACAACGGTGCAATAACGCAAGCAAAGGAACCGAGATCTCATCACCGTTCCAAACACATTCTTAGACGCTACCATCTTCTTAGAGAAATGGTAGGAAGAGGTGAGTCCGGATGGACCGCGTCAACTCAGCAGACAACACAGCAGATCCGCTGACAAAGCCTATGTCGCAGAGCGCTCATACGCAACATCTTGAGAAGATGGGGATTAGACATATGGGCGATTGGCTTTAAAGGTCAAGTGGGAGATTGTTAGAATAGGTGGCCATGTAAGCCAATTGTAGCAGGAATATGCAACCTATGTCTAGACAATTTCAGGTGTTTGATAAAACATTTATGAATAAAGAAATGAAGATTCATATGGCAACACTTTGTTTACGTTCACTTATATATGCTATTACATATCTGTTCACTACGCAAACAAAGCCCACGAACTGAGAATCAATTTCGGAGACTGGGACTACACTTGGAGGTAGGTCCATGAAATCAGTCTTGCCGAATCAGTCCGGAAATCTTCAAGTCAAGGAATCTCGAAAATGGGTACCGGGATTCCCTTTGAGACTTGCACTAAGCATCTGCTGTCGTATTTCATCGACGGCTGACAAAGGTCGTCTAAGCAGTTTTAGTGGGTCAGCATGCTAGGAAGCAGCTGACTGAGGTGACTCGTGGGAACCGTCTTACAGAGGACCTTGAGTATGGTCAGCAAGGTATGACGTGAGTTCCCGGTTCCAACGGTACAGGCCAAGTCCTTTGACTTGAGGAACCGCTGAGTTCACCTGTACATCAGGTCTGTATCTTAGATATGGTGAGAGATTGCCAAAATACTCTTGAGTAGTCATAAGCCATGTCTAGTGCAGCTCGGGTGTACAGAGTGACAGTAGTTTCCAAGAAAGAATCTGTCTCCTGTCAAAAGATATTGACAGTTGAGTCTCATGTATGCTCTGTGTCTTGTCCCTAAAATCTGTGGCCACAGTAATTGAACAGAAGGGAAAGGTTTCCCTTGCGGCGTTTAGTAAGGACAGATCGACACTTAGGTCCAAAATAGGTACCTGCTTTTTCCGTGCCCTAGACTCTAAGTGATGACACTGAAGACAGAAGGACAAGTGTACTGTTAGAGCCTAAATGTTCATCCCCAATTATTTCACCTAGTCTCTAGTACCATGGACCGTTGCTAGATGGCCACCCATGGTAACGGACGGATTCTAGGAATCCGACCAAGTCTAGCTGAAAGGTGAACCTAAAGAGTCACACACTATCCACACACACTTAAGTATTTAATTTGGAATTATTGGAGTAAAGGAATGATTAAATTAGATTTAATCGGGTCCTATATTTTCTTGAAGAAATTAATTCCTTCTATTTGATAAAGGGAATTAAATTAATAAATTGGATTTATTAATGGAATTGATTTAATGGGCCTAGAATAAATATTAATATTTATTTATTATATTTATTTGGCCCTTTGGAATATTTAATGGGATTTAAAATATTCCATTAAATTAAAATCAACGGTTGAGATGGAAAGGGGAGATGGAAGGCTAGGATTGGTTTGACTAGGTCAAACACTAGTTTGACTAGGACTTTGACTAGGTCAAAATCCTAGTCAAATTAGAGTTCTTAGAGTTGGAGTTTAAAGAGGATTAAACTCCTCCTCTATATAAATCTCTAGCTTCCAACAATTGTAGGATGATGATTCTTGAAATCACACACATAACACACACTCTCCCCTCTCCTACATCTCGTCCGGCCCTCTCTCTCTCACTCTCCAAGAAAATTATTTCTTGTTCTTTTTGTTCTTGGAACATTAGAACTAAGGAAGATTAGTCCCGTTAATTCATAACGTGTGATTGATCTATCCTCTCCAAAAATACTTGTTCGTTGCTAGCACGATGTACAAGATACGTGGGTGGATCGTGTGTCACAATTTGGAGGGTCTCAAGAACGAGATCTCGGTGCAAAACGGGGAACAACACGTGTAGCCGTTGAAGACGAAAACGACAACGGGTAGGTCTCGTTTTATTTTTCGTCCCTCTTTATTTTTTCAACTCTATGGCCTCCATGACTTCTTTACATGTTATATGATCATGAGATACACCGAACGCCCGGGAACCTCAAGGGTACACCCCTTGAGCGTGTTCTTTTAAATTAAAGGCATGCTTTAATTTTTGTATGTTTAATTTTATCGCGCTTCCGCATTCGCGCAATTCCCGGGATGATCCACCGATTTCTTTCATTTTGATCATGCTAGGTTACATAATTCCTGCAGACACAATCTTAACATGATCACTACTAAGCCTAACTAGTCCTTAGTCTTTGCAGCAACAGTTTCGCCGTTGCTATACCTTAGGATCGTCTGTCTTAATTTTCTATTCCTTATTCTCACCTATGAACCATTCACAGGTTATGAACGACTGGTATCCAATACCAAAGAACAGAACAGTGATCACGTTGATGCTCAATTCAAATGTCACCTTCATTGGAGAGGGGCTTTATGAAACTCCCTCTTCCAATTACCCTTTTCTCACAGTTAATGCAAACATCATTCAGAACCTCTGACTGCCGAACCCTTTTCCTCTTTCCTTTACTCCAGCAGTAGTGTAACAGGAGCACTCAAAGTGCTGGTAGTGGCTGATATTGCTTGAGCCTTCTTCCTCATCCTGCGTCCGGCACCCTTGCCTTTCGCTTTAGAGGTCGGAGCCTCCTCACTAGTACCATCGGCGCAGATTTTTCAATCATTGCCTTGTACTGGACCAACATTTTTATCAACTCATGAAGGTCTTTCTCAAGCCCACTCATGTTGTAGTTGACTAAAATGGGTCGAGTGAGGGGAGAAGAGACTGAAGTATCACGTCGATGTACATCTCTATTTCGAGATCAGCTTGGAGGTCTTTGAGCTTTTCCACAAGGAATAGCATCATCACTCCATGCTCTTGTACCGACGATCCTTCTATCGTCTTCGCTCCAAAGAATGCCTTCATTGCAGCATACCTAACATGTGGGTCTGGGACTGCATAGACTTGCTACAATCGAAACATCATCGACCCCACATCCTCCAGCTTATCATACTGCTTCTGCATCTCATTATCATTGGATGCCAGTATAATGCTGCAGACCTTCCAGTTGTCATCAAACCTCTTCTTGAACGTCAAACGTTCTTTGGGCGATGACCCTTCCGGCAAGGTTTGAGGAAAAACCTTATCCAAAATATAAGTCGGGTTCTTTGAAATCTAAGACCATCTTAAGATTTCATAGCCAGGTGTGGTAATACGTTCCATTAGACTTATTAGTCTCACGTAAGGGTTAGTGGATTCTTAGACATCAATAGTTAAACAAAAAAATATTCAGTAAATTATAACAATATTATGTTCAAGTTAAGACTTGGTCCTTTAGTCATTAACCCCTCCCACTATTATCTACGAAAGCCCATCACTCTCAAATGCGGTTTCGGGAAATCATTTCCTAGTGGGCTTGGGATCCGCAAGCGCAATTCTCCATGACCCGCTTTTTACGATTCACATGAAAAAAATCTCGTGGGAGGTATCTAATACCATTATCAACCGATGAGATTCCCAAGATATTCTGCCTCACCTCTTCATAGGATCCCGAGGACTCCAAGCGAATCATGCTACTCGATGTTAGGCCCGACCCATCAACCAAATCATTCCTCAACTGTCACCCCCCACGACTCCTGAGATAGGGAAACAATGAGCGTACTCTTTGTTCACAACAACGGTGCAACTTTCCTCTATTCCAAATGTACCATGACTCGTGAGACCATACTTGGGTAGCGGTAGCTTCCTCACGACATTGCTATGGATGGAAGGTTTGGACAGACCAAAACCATTCTGATCCAAGTCCATCATGGGCCTAATATTTCAACTTGGTCCAACCAAGTGAGAGTTTGAATTATTGACCGAGACCTCATCACATCAATATTTTGCATGCATAAATATCCAATATTATAAATCATTTAAATAAATGCATCGCATGCAAGTAAATCTAGCATACCCCTGTTGGATGATCACGAGCCCAACCTATGCGACCCACTAAGCCTGCAGTGAGTCTATAATCTGTCTAGGGTGGTCCTTGTTAGAATAGGTGACTGGAAAGCCAATTAGATTGGCCTTGATGTAATCTATTTCTGACGATGTCATTGTAATTGTAATATTCTTATATGAATAATGTGAGTATTCATGTTTGGCAGTTCCATTTGTTGTGCTCACTATTTATGTTTATTCCATTAATATCACAACAAAGCCCATAGGCCAAACGAACAACCCATGTAGTTGGGCTGCGCATTGGATGGCTGCTATGAAACTAACTTCTAAGGGTTAGGTCTGAAATGTTCCAAGTTGAGGACCTTGAGACAGGGCATCGAGAGTCCTATACAGACTTGCACTAAGGATTGCATTCATTAGATGAGTGTCGTGTTTCGTCGGCGACAGACGTTGGACGTCTATGCAATATCAGTGGGTTAGTTGACAAGGATGTCAGCTGACTGAACTGACTCGCGGGAATCGTCATATGGAAGCCTTGGAGGCTTGGTCGGTATGACTGGCATTCCCGGCTCTGATAGTACGAGATTAGTCCTCGGACTTGAGGAATCATGGCAGTCACATGCATATGATGGTTGTATCTAGCATCTGGCAAGAGATGTCAGTATCTGGGATACGTTCATCATAAGCCTTATACAGTGCAGTCGGAATATGTATTGAGGACGGTGGATTCCAAGATAGGATCCGTCACCTGTCAGTATATGACAGTCGAGTCTCCTATGCGCTCTGAGACAGTTTAAACTCTTATAAGTCTGTGGCCACAGCGATTGGTCCAGTAGGGAATGGTTTCCTACGTCGATCGATAAAGTAAACGTGCCTCCAGTTACTGAGCATAGTTGTCTAGTCCAGGATGGGAACCGACGCTCAATTCCATACCCTAGACTTAGACCGGGAGACGGATGATGGAAGGACCGTACTCGTATGGAACTCGGGAGCTTAGATGTTCACACCAACATTCACCTAGTCTCTAGTGCCATGGACCGTTGCTAGACGGCCACCCATGATGACGGGCGTTTTTCTGATTAATGGTTAATTGGAAAATAATTCATTAAATTGGATTTAATTGATCAATTGTGTCGGACACAAGCCCAAGTCTAGCTGAGGGTGAACCTAATGAGTCACACACAAATCACTTTGGATTTGGCAGAGTTACTTTGGAATTAATTCTAGAAGAAGCGAATAAATTTAATCGGATTAAATTTATTCAAGAGAGAAAATAAATGATTGGATCATTTATTGAGAAATCCATTTAATGGATGGTCAAAGAATTAATTAATTGGATTAGTTAATTTTTTTGGATTAAGGACCTTTATAATTTATTAGGTTTTGGCAAGAAATAGTTGATTGGATCAATTATTCTTAATTTGGACTTATGTTCATTTAATGGGATTAAATAAATAATTGGGATTCAATTGGATTGAAATTAATTAGATTAATTAATGCCCAATGAATACATATTTGGACTTTATTTAATTTGATTAAATACAAGTCCAAAAACATAAATGTCCAAGTCCATTTTTTCATGCAAGTTGAAGCTAGTTAAGGAGGAGTTTCAACTCTTTCACATATGTACATGATGAGCATGAAAATTTTCTGATTTGTGGATGGTTTTCTCTTGCTATCATGTGTAGCGGATGTGCTAGAAGTGTGTGTATGTGGAAGTTGCCTTGGAGGTTACTTATGTAGGTGGTTTTTTGAACACTACATTCTATCTATACAAAACTACTTTGCTAGACACTATTAACTTAACTTGCTTCATTTTTGCTGGAGTTTCTAGGCCAAATACTCTCTGAAAATTCTCTCTTTTAGTGTTCATACTTCTTAGAGAAGATTGAACAAAAACAATCCAAGGTACACTAATTGATAGTGCTTTCTTTGGAATTGTTTCTTATTCTTTGTTTCTATTTCTATCTAGCAATAGAGTAGAAATAAATCCATAGTGTGGTGTGGAACGCATTAGAGGAGTTCTACGTTGAGCTCTCAAGTGGACGAACGAAGAAAGAAAAGAAAGGAACAATGCACGAACCCGTTCTACATAAACGAACAAAGGTTAGTTTCCTTTTACATTTTGTGTAACTTTCTTCTTCTCCTTTTAAGCCACATGTCCAGCATGTTTTATTTTGTTGTTTATGCTTTGACAAACACCGAACGCCCGGGAACTTCAAAGGGAACACCCCTTTGAATCTGGTTTAAATTATGTCTTAAATTTACGTTTTACGCTTCCGTTGCGTTCCCGGGCCATACCCGATTCTTTCAGTGGTACAGAGCCCGGTTCGGTGTTGTGGCTTTAAGGATTTACATGTTATAATGTGTAAGCATGTTGAACGTGTTTAAAATGCTTTTGGAAAGCATGTTTTTACGGTTTTTTCTTGCATGATTATATGTATGAAAATATGTGTTAATTTTGCTTTTGATATTATGGATATCTATGCATTTTATGAGAATTTGATTTTCTGTAAATGCATGTTTATATTTGAGTTTTACATCAGAAATTTATAAATAAAAAAAAATTGGAAAACGTTCAGCAGCCGTCTACTTGCTGCTGCCTGCCGGCCGGTCACTAGGCCAGTAGGCGCGCAGGCCGGGCGCGCGCGCCCGCTGGCCGTGCGTGCTGGCGTGCAGCGCAGGCAGGCAACCTGCGCGCGTGCAGCCGGCTGTCGGCCGGTTTGGGACGTCTGGGCCATTTTGCATCGTTTTTCATGAAAATTTCAATTTTCTGATTTCTGCTGTTTTCTGAATGTGAGTAATTTTGGCATATTTTAATTTTAGTTAAATTAGATTTTTCTAAAATTATTTTTGATGCCTTAGATTATTTTGGAAATGGTTTCCAAACTAAAATGGTTTATACATTGAATGTATGGGTGATATCCATTTTTTCAATTGCATTATTAATATATTATTTTCTGCATTTAATTATGTTTATGGTTAGATATTGGATATCTTGTTATAAATACATGGTATGTATTTATGTGTTGGCATATTTATATTTGATGTAAATGTGCTTTGTTGTTGTTGTTTATTTGATAAACAATAAGGATGATCACTAGCCCTTTTTAGCCTATGTATGGTTTAATTTATTGTTGGGTGAGGCCTGCGTGCCTCTTTGTTTTTGTTCTCTCTATCGTTTTTAGCCTTGGAATAATAAGGCTTTCTTCCTCTCTATTAATGTACTCCACCCGACTTATGATTGGGGTTTCTTTTAAGTTATAGTGAGAGTAGATTAGATTGTGAGGATTTAATTTATTAATTGTAAGCTTCCAAGTAGATGAAGGTCCGGTGGATGGAGCCCATGATGGAAGGTCAAGAAGAACAAAGGAGGAATTTTTACAAAGCCCCATTAGAATGATAATGGGATGTAAATATTGTAATAGTGTAGGTCTACCCTAGTTTGACCATAGATCCACTGCGGGCTCAGTGGATCACTTAGGGAAGGGCTTGTGATCATCCTAATAGGGGCATGCTAGGCTTACTTTGCATGTGCTTAAGTTTTTTTTATGCTTTGATGTATGGTGTGTTTAGAATGCATCTTATTACATTATATGTATAAATCTTAAGCATGCAAAATACTAATAATGATGAGGTCTCGGTCTTAATAAAATGATGAACTCTCACTTGGATGGTCCAAGTAAATATTAGGCCCAAAATGGAATTAAATCAAATGGTTTGATTATTCCAAGCCTTCCATCCGTAATAATGTAATGAGGAAGCAACTTTCCTCTAAAGCGTCGTCTCACAAGTCGTGGCACATTTTGGAATGAAAGAAAGCTGCATTATTGTTACGAACAAAGGAATATGCTCATGTTTCCCTGTCTCACGAGTCGTGGGAGGCGACAGTTGAGATATGATTCGGTTGATGGGTCGGGCCTAACGCCGAAGTAACATGTAAGCCAATTTTGGCAGGAATGTGTAACCTATGTCTAGACAATTTCAGGTGTTTGATAAAATATTTATCAATAAAGAAGTGAAGATTCATATGTAAACACTTTGTTTACGTAACTTATATCTGCTATTACATATCTGTTCACTATGGAAACAAAGCCCACGGACTGAGAATCGATTTCGGAGACTGGGACTACGCTTGGAGGTAGTTCCATGAAATCAGTCTTACCGAATCAGTTCAGAAATCTCCAAGTCAAGGAATCTCGAAAATGGGTACCGGGATTCCCTTTGAGACTTGCACTAAGCATCTGCTGTCGTATTTCATCGACGGGTGACGAAGGTCGTCTAAGCAGTGTTAGTGGGTCACCATGCTAGGAAGCAGCTGACTGAGGTGACTCGCGGAAACCGTCTTACGGAGGACCTTGAGTATGCTCAGCAAGGTATGACGTGAGTTCCCGGTTCCAACGGTACAGGTCAAGTCCTTTGACTTGAGGAACTGCTGAGTTTACCTGTACATCAGGTCTGTATCTTAGATATGGTGAGAGATTGCCAAAATACTGTTGAGTAGTCATAAGCCATGTCTAGTGCAGCTCGGGTGTACAGAGTGCCTAGTAGTTTCCAAGAAAGGATCTGTCTCCTGTCAAAAGGTATTGACAGTTGAGTCTCCTGTATGCTCTGTGTCTTGTCCCTAAAATCTGTGGCCACAGTAACTGAACAGAAGGGAAGGTTTCCCTTGCGGCGTTTAGTAAGGACAGATCGACACTTAGGTCCAAAATGGGTACCTGCATTTTTCGTGCCCTAGACTCTAAGTGATGAGACCGAAGACAGAAGGACAACTGTACTGTTAGAGCCTAAATGTTCATCCCCGATTATTTCACCTAGTCTCTAGTGCCATGGACCGTTGCTAGATGGCCACCCATGGTAACGGACGGATTCTAGGAATCCGATCAAGTCTAGCTGAAAGGTGAACCTAAAGAGTCACACACTATCCACACACACTTAGTATTTAATTTGGAATTAAATATTGGAGTAAAGGAATGATTGAATTGGATTTAATCGGGTCCTATATTTTCTTGGAGAAATTAATTCCTTCTATTTGATAAAGGGAATTAAATTAATAAATTGAATTTATTAAGGGAATTAATTTAATGGGCCTAGAATAAATATTAATATTTATTTATTATATTTATTTGGCCTTTTGGAATATTTAATAGGATTTAAATATTCCATTAAATTAAATTAATGGTTGAGATTTAATGGGAGAGATCAAAGGCTAGGATTGAATTTGACAAGGTCAAATTCTACTTGGACTAGGACTTTGACTAGGTCAAAATCCTAGTCAAATTAAGCTTCTAAAGAGGTGGAGTTTAAAGAGGATTAAACTCTTCCTCTATATAAACCCATAGCCTTGCACCTTTTGAAGGATGATGAAATTCCAACACACACTCATTTTTGGCTCTCTCTCCCCTCTCTCTCGTCCGCCCTCTCTCTCCACTCTATCCAAGAAATTCTTTTCTAGTTCTCTTGTTCTTGGGACATTAGAACTTAGATGAATCAATACCGTTAATTCATAACGTGTTGTTGATTCATCCACTCCAAAATATACACTTGTTCGTTGCTAACACGACGTGCAAGATACGTGGGTGGATCGTGTGTCACGATTTGGAGGGTCTCAAGAACGAGATCTCAGTGCAAAACGGGGAACAACTCGTGTAGCTGTTGAAGACGAAAACGACAACGGGTAGGTCTCGTTTAATATTTTCGTCCTCTTTAATTTTCTACCCTATGGCCTCCATGATGATTTACATGTTGTTTACTCATGAGATACACCAAACACCCGGGAATCTCAAGGGTACACCCCTTGAGCGTGTTCTTTAATTTGATTAAAGCATGCTTTAAATTTTTGTATTTTATTTTATATCGCGCTTCCGCATTCGCGCAATTTCCCAGGACGATCCACATATTCTTTCAGTCGTGGGGGCGACAGTTGAGATATGATTTGGTTGATGGGTCGGGCCTAACGCCGAAGTAACATGATTCGCTTGGAGTCCTCGAAATCATGTGAAAGAGGCGAGGCAAAATATCTTGGGAATCTCATTGGATGAGAATGGTATTGGATACCTCCCACTGGATACCTCCCACAAAGATTTTTCAATGTGAATCGTAAAAGCGGGGCATGAAGAATTGCGTTTGTGGATCCCAAGCCCACTAGAAAGTGGTTTTCCGAAACCCCACTTGAGAGTGGTGGGCTTTCGTAGAAATAGTGGGAGGGTTAATGACTAAAGACCATGTCATAAACTTGAATTAATATTACAATTCGTTTGCTAATTTGTGCTTTACATTTTGAATGTAGATGTCTAAGAACCCGTTATCTATGATTATGGAGACTAATAAGTTTAATGGAACAAACTACAACGATTGGCTGCGTAATTTGAGGATTGTCCTCGATTACGAAAACCAGGCTTATGTTCTGGATAAGCCATTTCCCATAACCTTGCCGGAAGGTTCCTCGCCAGAAGAGGGTTTGACGTTCGAAAAATGGCATGAGGATGACCGCAAGGTACGCAGCATCATACTGGCATCCATGACCAATGAGATCCAGAAGCAGTATGATAGGATGGACCATGCCAACGCGATAATGCTCCTTTTAAAGGATATGTATGCGGTTCCGGATAGGCATATTAGATATGCAGCCACAAAAGCATTTTTCGGCACCAAGATGACTGAAGGATCCTCTGTATATGAACATGGGATCAAGATGCTTTCCTACAGTCTCTTCCTCCCTCTTACGACCCTTTTGTCGTAAATTACAACATGAATGGGCTTGAGAAGTCCATACACGAGTTGATTAACATGTTAACCCAGTTCGAAGCAACGACCAAAAGGTCTGCGTCGGCGTTACTGGTTGGGGAGGCTTCGACCTCTAAGGCGAAAGGCAAGAGGGCCGGGCGCTGGAAGAGGAAGAAAGGAAAGGCAAAAGCCGCTGCTAGCGCTCACAGCGCTCCTGTTGCCCAGTGGGGAAGGGCAAACGAAAGGGAAAGGTTGGACCGTAGCAATCGAGGGCAAATGATGTTTGCATGCTGTGAGAATAGGTGACCATGTAGCCAATCTTGGCGGGCAAAATGTAACCTATGTCTAGACAATTTCAGTGTTTTGATAAAACTATTAATGAATAAAGAAGTGAAATTCATTCTGGCATTACTTTGTTTGCGTTCACTTTACTGCTTTATCTATCTGTTCACTACGCAAACAAAGCCCACGGACTGAAAGCCCATTTCGGGGACTGGGACTACGCTTGGAGGTAGGTCCATGAAATCAGTCCCGCCGAATCAGTCCGAAAAACTCGAAGTCAAGGAATCTCGAAAATGGGTACCGGGATTCCCTTTGAGACTTGCAATAAGCATCTGCTGTCGTATTTCATCAACGGGTGACGAAGGTAATCTAAGCAGTGTTAGTGGGTTAGCCTGCTGGGGAGCAGCTGACTGAGGTGACTCGCGGGAACCGTCTTACGGAGGACCTTGAGTAGGGTCAGCAAGGTATGACGTGTATTCCCGGTTCCAACGGTACAGGACAAGTCCTTTGACTTGAGGAACTGCTAAGTTTACCTGTGTATCAGGTCTGTATCTTAGATATGGTGAGAGATTGCCAAGAAGCACTTGAGTAGACATAAGCCATGTCTAGTGCAGCTCTGGTGTACAAAGTGACAGTAGTTTCCAAGAAAGGATCTGTCTCCTGTTAAAAAGGCATTGACAGTTGAGTCTCACGTATGCTCTGTGTCCTGCCCCTAAAATCTGTGGCCACAATAACTGAACAAAAGGGAAGGCTTCCCTTGCGGCGTTTAGTAAGGACAGACCGACACTTAGGTCCACAATGGGTACCTGCATTTTTCGTGCCCTAGACCCTAAGTGGTGAGACCGTAGACAAAAGGACAAGTGTACTGTTAGAACCTAAATGTTCATCCTCGAAATTTCACCTAGTCTCTAGTGCCATGCACCGTTGCTAGATGGTCACCCATGGTAACGGACGGATTCTAGGAATCTGACCAAGTCTAGCTGAAAGGCAAACCCAAAGAGTCACACACAATCCACACACATCAAGTATTTAATTTAGAATTAAATATTGGAGATCAAGAATGATTAAATTAGATTTAATCGGGACCTTTATTTTCTTAGGAGAATTAATTCCTTCTATTTGATAAAAGGAATTAATCTAATAAATTGGATTTATTAGAGGATTAATTTAATAGGCCTAGAATAAATATTTATTAATTATATTTATTTATTTGGCCTTTCAAATATTTAATAGGATTTAAATATTCCATTAAATTAAATTAATGGTTGAGATTGAAAGAGAGAGATGGATGACTAGGATTAATTTGACTAGGTCAAATACTACTTTGACTTGGACTTTGACTAGGTCAAAATCCTCGTCTAAATAGACCTCTTTAGAGTTGGAGTTTAAAGAGGATTAAACTCCTCCTCTATATATAGTCCTAGTCTTTCACTATTTGAAAAGTGATAAAATTCCAACACGCACACACACAAATTCGGCTCTCTCCCTCTCCCCTCTCGTCCGCCCTCTCTCTCTCAAATAAGAAAACACTTCTTGATTCTTTTGTTCTTGGAACATTAGATCAAAAAGGAGAATTAATACCGTTAATTAATAATGTGTTATTAATTCATCCTCTCCAATATTATACTTGTTCGTTCGCTAGCACGACGTGCAAGATACGTGGGTGGATTGCGTGTTACTGTTTGGAGAGTCTCAAGAACGAGAATTGGAGCAAATTGGGGAACAACGCGAGTAGCAGTTAGAAGACGAAAACGACAATCGGTAGGTTCCGATTTAATTTTTCGTTCCTTTTATTTTTTAATCCTATGGCCTCCATGATTTGTTTATGCTTTTAATTTCATGAGATACACCGAATACCCGGGAAAGTTCAAGGGCACACCCCTTGAACGTGTTTATTTATTTTATCAAAGCATGTTTAATTTTCGTATTTTAATTTTATACCGCGCTTCCGCATTCGCGCTATTTTCCCGGGACGATCCACAATCTTTCACATGCATTGCTATGGAAGAGAGCATTGGAAGAGGGACTGCCCCAAGCTCCTCTCCAATCAAGGTATGTTTGTTATTGAGGTTAACATGATTACTAATTCTGCTTCTTGGGTATTGGATACCGGTTGTGGAGCTCACATCTGCAATGATTTGCGGGTGCTAGAAAGAAGCAGAAAGCTAAGTAGGGACGAGGTCATGCTGAGGCTTGGTGATGACAAGGCTATTGCTGCTGAAGCTGTAGGTCTAGTCCACTTAGTTGTTAGTGATCATGTTAGGATAGAATTAAAAGATTGCTATTATGTACCTAGCATGATCAAGAATATCATTTAAATACCGTTGTTGGACAATGCTGGTTTTGATTTCATGATCAATATAAATTATTTTTATTTGATGAAGAATGGTTCTTCACATCTGCTAGGTAAACTTCATAATGGTCTTTATATTCTTCAACAGCGTGATTTGATCATGACTGCTCAAAAAAATGAAAAATGGATAATCAAGAAAATGCACAGATTTGGCATGCGAGGCTAGGTCACATCTCTCACGACAGGATTAGGAGGTTGGTGGACTCAAACAGTCTAGAAATAGATGATTTGGACCATCTACCGGCCTGCGAGTCTTGTCTAAAAGGGAAAATGACCAAGAAGCCCTTTGTTGGACAAAGCATGCTTGCCAGTGGTCTGTTGGATTTGATCCATTCAGATGTCTGTGGGCCACTAAATACACAAGCCAGAGGAGGGTTTTCTTACTTCATAACTTTTACCGATGATCACTCACGGTACGGTTATGTTTACCTTATGAGTTACAAGTCTGAGGCCTTTGGAAGGTTTAAAGAGTTCAGGCTTGAAGTTGAAAACCAAACTGGTCGCAAAATTAAAGCCATTCGGTCAGACTGAGGTGGTGAGTATTTGAGTGAGGAATTCTTGGATTACTTAAAAGAGAATGGGATTCTCTCTCAGTGGACTCCTCCCGGAACACCACAACTGAACGACGTCTCTGAAAAGAGGAATCGAACCTTGTTGGACATGGTTCGATCCATGATGAGTTTTACCGAACTGCCCTTATCCTTCTGGGGTTATGCTCTTGAGACGGCAGCCAAGTTTATTAAACATGGCGCCTTCTAAGACTATGGCCCAGACGCCATATCAGATATGGCATGGCAAGCCTGCTTCCTACAAGTACTTGAGAGTGTAGGGTAGCCCTGCATACGTCAAGAGACTAGTGGGAGACAAACTTGACTCGAGGTCTAGTTTGTGCAGGTTCGTGGGTTATCCTAAGGAAACTGCGGGCTCAGTGGACCGCATAGGATTCAGGCTCGTGATCATCCAACAAGGGCGTGCTAGGCTTTAATTTTGCATGTGGTTATTGTGATGGATGAATGGCGTTTTTATTTATCATATAACTGCTATGGATGCATTTATTTATTACGCATTATGGATGAATGTGTAGATATATTATGTTATGAGATCTCGGTCTTTACTACTCTCACATTGGTTGGACCAATGTCTAAATATTAGACCCTAGTCAAAATGGACATGAACTCTAGGAGTTTGTCCATGCCTTCCAATCCATGGCATAGTGAGGAAGCTGATTTAGGTCAATAGCGTGGTCTCACGAGTCGTGGCACATTATTGTACTTAAAAGAAGCTGCACAGTGTCATGAACGAAAAAATAGACCACTATTACCTGTCTCACGAGTCGTAGGGGTGACAATGGGTATGGCTCGGTCGGTTAGGTCGGGTCTAACGCCCAATTAACATGATTTGCTTGGAGTCCTCGGGATCATGTGAAAGGGTGAGGCAATAGTCTTGGGAATCTCGTGGAACGAGAATGGTATGGTATACCTCCCACAGGATTTTTTCCATGCGAATCGTAAAACCGGGTATGGGAAAAATCGCTGTGGATCCCAAGCCCACGAGGAAAGGGTTTCCCGAAAATCACGTTTGAGAGTACCGTATTTTCGTATAAATAGTGGGAGCATTAAATGTGAAGGACAAGCGGATCCGCCCGGGAGCGCGAGCGGAAGCAAGAAAGCGAGAAATTGTGCGTAAATTTAAATCAAATTCAAAATACGCGAATCCCAAGGGGTGTACCCTTGGGTGCTCAACCGGGCGTTCGATGTAGGATGTGTAAATATTAAAACATACATTTAAGCACATAGGGCATAGATATATAAATGAAATCAATCAAAGCGTAATAAACCGTTACCTTTGATTGTTTAGCGTATGCTCCCGGCTACTTGCGTTGTTCCTTCTCCGGAATGCTCACGAAATCCAAACGTATGGATTCTCCAAAGGTGATCCACAGCACACCGGAAGAAACACACGTTCTTCTTGCTAGAAAAGAACGGGTTTAGAAGGAATCGGTTTAAGAGAAGAACACTATAAATTAGTGTTCTCTTAAACTTACTTTGTTCTTCTTCTTGATTCAAAAATCAAGTGAAGAACACAAGTGTGAGAGAGGGAGAGAGCACGAAATTTGAGAGAAAGGAGAGGGATTTTGTCTTCTCTTTTTCCTAGAAAAAGATGAATAATGAATCACTTATGCTTGGTGTTGTATATTCTAATATATATACATAATTAATGTGATTATTGGAATGTCTAAATTCATTCCAATCAATCACCATCAATTCTTCAATCAAGCCTACCAAAATTTATGGTATGATCAAATCATACCAAAAGGGAAGAGCTTGATTGGAGTTGATTTTTGTCTCTTTCCAAAAGAGACAAGTCAACATACCACCTAGCATGCAAACATGGCTGATTTTGCTTCCTCCAAGGGAGCTTGTCGGCTATGTTTAATTAACGGAAGAAGTCCAACTTCTTCCTATTCCAAATTAGGAATTATTTCTCCTCTTGGGTATAATTTAACGGACCGGGTTTTATCGTAATCCAATTACGACGAACCCAATATTAAATCCAATTTAATGTCCACTTAAATTATTCCGTTGATCTTTTAATCCAATTAGAAGATCCAACGTCTCAACATCTCAACTTTCCATATTTAATCGAAAATCCAATTTACCGATTAAATGAAAGCCCGATACAATATCGGCCCGTCCATCCAATGGACTTTCCCTTAAGTAATCCAATTACTTATTTTATCCTTCGAGATTGACTTCAAGTCGATCTCTCAACCTCCTCGGTGATTTGTGTGTGACCCTTTAGGTTCACCCTCAGCTAGACTTAGGCCCGTGTCCCACAAGGGCCCGTTACCATAGGTGGCCGTCTAGCAACGGTCCATGGCACTAGAGACTAGGTGAATTGGCGTGAACATTTAGGCGCCGATTTCGTACGGGTACGATCCTTCCGTCTACCGTCTCCCGGCCTTAGTCTAGGGTATGGAATTGGGCGTCGGTTCCCATCCTTGACTAGGCATCTATGCTTAATACTCCAGACCACGTATGCTTCATTGCGTCGACACAGGAAACCATTCCCTGTTCGACCAACCACTGTGGCCACAGCTTCAAATAGCATGAACGTGTCTCCGAGTGCATAGGAGATACCTCTATCACATACTGACAGGGGACGGATCCTCTTCTTGGAATCCACCGTCCTCGCTACACATTCCGACTGCACTGGACAAGGCTTATGATAATCATCTTACAGAATGATTACCTCTCGCCAGATCCAAGATACAACCATCCTGTGCACGCGACTGTCATGATCCCTCAAGTCTGAGGATTACCCCCGTACTATCGGAACCGGGGAAAACCAATCATACCGACCAAGCCTCCAAGGCTTCCATATGATGATCCCCACGAGTCTTTCCAGTCGGCTCGACCCCAGTCGACCAACCCATCAGGATCGTGTAGGCGTCCCACGTCTGTCGCTGATGAAACACGGCACTCATCCAATGAACACGACTCTTGACGCAAGTCTCAATAGGACTCTCGATGCCCTGTTTTGAGGTCCTCGACTTGGAATGTTTCAGACCCAACTCTTAATCAGTTGGTTTCATGACCACCATCCAATGCGTGGCCCAACTGCACGAGTTGTTATCCATGGTCTGTGGGCTTTGTTGCGATATAAGTTAAACACTGTTTTAACAAATGTAAGATGAGCGCAACAAAGAAGGTACCATTGGTGACGAGCACTCATCTTATTCATCACATAATAATATTACATTCACATCAAGTTGTCGGATAGGTTACAAATTGCCAAACCTATTGGCTTTCTTGTCACCTATTCCAACAAAATGACTAAAGACCATGCATTTAATTTTTATCAAACCACCGTCTTTTATATTCTGCTGATCGCGAACTCTTTTTTAAATGTGAATTTAAAAATTTCTAAGAACCCACTTTCAACCATTCTTGAGACAAACAAATTCAATGGAACCAATTACAACGACTGGTTGTGTAATCTCAGGATAGTACTGGATTATGAGAACCAAGGCTACGTCATGGACGAGCCTCTCCCTAGGACCTTACCGGAAGGATCCACGCCGGAAGAACGTGAGACGTTCGAGACTTGGCATAAGGATAATCGAAAGGTTCGTAGCGTCATACTTGCTTCTATGATGAATGAGATTCAGAAGCAGTATGAAAGGCTAGACGATGTCCCTTTCATCATGGCTCGCCTTAAGGATTGCTATGCAGTCCCGGACCGGCATACTAGGTATATCGCGACCAAGGCATTCTTTGGAACAAAAATGACAGAAGGATCTTCTGTACAAGAGCACGGGGTTAAAATGCTTACCCTGGTGGAAAAGCTCGAGGACCTAAAGGCAGGTCTCGATAATGAAACGTACATAGATGTGATCGTCCAGTCACTCCCACCCTCCTTTGACCAATTTATTGTCAACTACAACATGAACGCACTTGAGAAGGGCATTCATGAGTTGATTAATATGTTGGTGCAATACGAGGCGACAACTAAGAAGTCCACGCCTTCGGTATTGTTTGGAGGTGCTTCAACTTCCAAAACGAAAGGCAAAGGCGCCGGACGTTGGAAAAAGAAGAAAGGGAAGGTAAAGGCCGTCAAAGCAGCTACGAACACTTAGAGTGTTCCCATTGCCAAAGAGGGGAAAGGCAAAGAAAAGGGAAATGTTGTCTCCAAGCAACAGTCGAAGGCATATGACATACGTATCAATTGCCGTGAGAAAGGGCATTGGAAGAGAGAGTGCCCCAAGCTCTTCTCTAACCAAGGTATATTTGTGATTGAGGTTAATATGGTCACTAATTCTGCCTCTTGGGTATTAGATACCGGCTGTGGAGCTCACATTTGCAATGATTTGCAGGTGCTGAAAAGAAGCAGAAAACTGGGTAGCGGGGAAATGATCCTGAAGCTTGGGAATGGCAAGGCCATCTCGGCAGAAGCAGTAGGATCTACTACTCTAGTAGTTAGTGATAGTATTAGCATAGAATTAGAGCAAGTTTATTTTGCACCTAGTATGATTAAAAACATCATTTCCATTCCATTGTTAGACAATAGTGGTTATGAGTTTATGATCAATAAAAATTGCTTTTATTTTATGAGGTGTGGAATTGCTCATCTTGCAACAAACAAACTTCGTTCTCAACGCTCAACACAAACGTAAAATAGATAATAACGGGAACGCCTGACTGTGGCACGCTAGGCTAGGTCACATATCCCAAGATAGGATGAAAAGATTGGTAGACTCAAAGAACCTAGAGGTAGGGGACTTGAGTGAGCCACAAACTTGTGAGTCTTGTCTAAGAGGGAAAATGACCAAGAAGCCCTTTGTAGGACAAAGCAGGCTTGCCACAGGTCTGTTGGACTTGGTCCATACAGAGGTTTGTGGACCACTAAGGACGCCGGCCCGAGGTGGGTTCTCCTACTTCATAACCTTTACCGATGATCATTCACGGTATGGTTATGTTTACCAAATGAGGTACAAGTCTGAAGCTCTTGAGAGGTTTAAAGAATTCAGACTTGAAGTGGAGAACCAGACCAACTGCAATATTAAAGTCCTACGGTCAGACCGAGGCGGTGAATACCTTAGTACCGAGTTCCTTAATTATCTAAAAGAAAATGGTATTATATCTGAATGGACGCCTCCCGGGACACCACAATTGAATGGTGTCTCTGAAAGGAGGAATCAAACCCTATTTGACATGGTTCGATCCATGATGAGTTTTACCTAATTGTCCTTGTCCTTTTGGGGCTATGCGTTGGAAACAGCGGCCAAGTTGCTAAATTTGGCGCCTACCAGTGTATTGACCCAAACGCCATATGAGATATGGCACGGTAAGCCTGCATCCTACAACTACTTGAAAGTGTGGGGTAGCCCCGCATACGTCAAGAGGTTAGTGGGAGATAAGCTAGAATCCAGGTCTAGCTTATGCAGGTTCGTTGGATACCCTAAAGAAACTGCGGGTTATTACTTTTATGACCCCTTGGAACAAAAGGTGTTTGTTTCAAGGAATGCAGTATTCTTGGAACAAGGCTTCCCAGAGGATGTCCAATCTGATGAGCTGATCCTTGAGGAATCAAGTGATGGAATCCCGCCATCAGAGGTAGCCGCGGAACCCTCACTTAGAGGATTCAGGATAGACACCCGAAGGGCTGAGCAACCTCGAGAAGTCCAACATGCTAGGCATGGAGGACAGCCTCAGGAACAGCCAGCCCCGGTCCTGAATCGCCCTCTTGTTAGAATAGGTGACCAGAAAGTCAATGGTATTGGCTGTTCTGAGAACCATTCGTCAATCTGTGAACAAGTAATATTATGTTAATGAATGCAGTAAGGATTCATAGGCATGAGTTTGTTGTACTTACTGCTTGCATCGTTACGATGTCACAACAAACGCCCACAGACTGAAATAACATTTCGGGAAATTGGAACTACGCTTGGAGGTAGGTTCATGAAATCAGTTTCGCCGAATCAGTCTGAAATACTCCAAGTCAAAGGAATCTCGAGACAGGGCATCGAGAATCCATTTGAGACTTGCACTAAGCATCTGCTGTCGTGTTTCATCGACGGGTGACGAGGATCGTCTAAGCAGTGTTAGTGGGTCGGTCTGCTGGGGAGCGGCCGACTGAGGTGACTCACGGGAATCGTCGTATAGAAGCTACTCAGGCTTGGTCGGTATGACTCGTATTCCCGGTTCCGATAGTACGGGATTAGTCCTCGGACTTGAGGATCACGGCAGTCCCCTACATACTGAGGCTGTATCTTGGATCTGGTGAAATTTGACCGATTATATCACATGGTCATCATAAGCCTCGTCCAGTGCAGTCGGAGTATGTAAGAACGGTGAATTCCAAGATAGGATCTGTCCCCTGTCAAAGGATATGACAGCAAGATCTCCTATGCGCTCAGAGATGGTTTAGACTCACAAAGTCTATGGCCATAGCACTTGATGTAGTGGGAAAGGATTTCCTACGTCGAGTTAAACCTATCTCGAGCATTATGCATAGTTGCCTAGTCAACGATGGGAACCGACCCCTAGACTGAAGGCCGGGAGACAGGCGACAGTAGGACCGTACTCGTACGTATCGAGCGTCGGTAGGACCGCACCTGCGTATAACTCGGAGCCTAAATGTTCACACCATAAATTCACCTAGTCTCTAGTGCCATGGACCGTTGCTAGATGGCCACCCATGGTAACGGACTACTTTGGTTATGAAATAACAAAAAAGTAGGTCCAAGTCTAGCTGAAAGGTGAACCTAAAGAGTCACACCCGCTACACCAAATGAAAGGGAATTAATTTGGAATTAATTCCGGGAGAAGGTTTAATTTAATGGAATTAAATTATACTTCTTGGAGATTCAAGTCTCGATGAATTATTTGGAATAATCGGGCTTGAGTTCATAAGTTAGATTTATGAATTTTATAAAGCATGGGCTTTCCCTTTAATTAGATTAAGGGTGAATTAATTAATTAGTGGGCTTGGTATATTAAATAGGATTTAATATAAAGTCCATGGGACTATTTAATTTAGAATTAAATAATCCCATTCTATGGAATTAATTAATGGGCTTGGTATTAAATAGGATTTAATATAAAGTCCATGGACTATTTAATTTGGAATTAAATAAAGTCCATTCCATTAATTAATTAATGGGCTTAGTATATTAAATAGGATTTTAATATAAAGTCCATGGGATCATTTAATTTAGAATTAAATAAAGCCCATTCCATAAAGCCCATCAAAATGGATGGACAAGATTTGATCTAGAGAATGATGAGATGAAGGGCCATGATTAATTTGACTTAATCAAGCCTAATTTGACTAGGATTTGACTAGATCAAAATCCTAGTCAAAGTGTGTCTCTTTGGAAGAGTTTGAGAAGGAATAGGAATTCCATCTTCTATAAATACTTAAAAAACACACACTTACACCTAGTATTCTCTACAACTCTCATCTCTCAAATTCTCTCTCAAATTCGTCCACCCCTATTTTTCACTCTCCATGAATATTACTTTGTTCTTCTTGATTTATTCAAGTTAAGAACATAAGAGACATCGGTTGCGTTAATTGATAGCGTGTACCGATGTCTCTTCTCCCCAAATAATTTCTTGCTAGCACAAGGGTTGTTTGCTTTCCGGTGGAGCGAGTGAGATGATTTAGAGGGTCTCTTCTTGAGATCTTGGTGCAAAACGGGGAACAATGCATGTAGCCGAACGAAGACAAAACTACAACCGGGTAGGTTCTTTAACTATGGTTTTCGTTTCTAATTCTATGGCCTCCATGTTGTGTTTTATTGAACATGAGATACACCGAACGCCCGGGAGAATCAAGGGCACACCCCTTGCTTCGTTTATGTATATTATGCATAGTTTAAATTCCATTTAATTATGCTTTATAATTTTTATTACGCACTATTCCGCGCTTCCGCTATACGCGCTCATCTCCCGGGCCGATCCACCGATTTCTTTCACCTCTCTAGTACAGTCAGCGCCCACAGTCACCACTGACGTTCCCGTCCTCCATAGGTCTACTAGAGAGTCCAGACCTCCAGTGAGATATGGCTTTTCTAAATACGACCGGTCTTTTGGATAACGATCCTAAGACATATGGAGAAGCGATGTCTGACATCGACTCCGGGAAATGGCTTGAGGCCATGAAAATTGAAATGGACTCCATGAACGAGAACCAAGTCTGGAGACTTGTAGATCCACCGAAAGGTGTTAAGCCAGTGGACTGTAAGTGGGTCTACAAGCGCAAACTTGGCGTTGATGGAGAAGTCACAACCTTCAAGGCTAGGCTTGGAGCCATGGGATACACTCAATGACCTGGGGTTGATTTTGAGGATACCTACTCGCCAGTAGCCATGGCTAAATCCATTCGGATCCTGCTCGCCATAGCAGCATGGTATGACTATGAGATTGTTAGAATAGGTGACCAGAAAGCCAATAGGTTTGGCGATTTGTAACCTATCTGACAACTTGATGTAAATGTAATATTATTACGTGATGAATAAGATGAGTGTTCGTCACCAATGATACCTTCTTTGTTGCGCTCATGTTACATTTGTTAAAATGGTGTTTAACTTATATCGCAACAAAGCCCACAGACCATGGTTAACAACTCGTGCAGTTGGACCACGCATTGGATGGTGGTCATGAAACCAACTGATTAAGAGTTGGGTCTAAAACGTTCCAAGTAGAGGACCTCGAGACAGGGCATCGAGAGTCCTATTGAGACTTGCGTCAAGAGTCGTGTTCATTGGATGAGTGTCGTGTTTCATCGGCGACAGGCGTGGGACGCCTACACGATCTTGATGGGTTGGTCGACTGGGGTCGAGCCGACTGGACTTACTCGCGGGGATCATCATATGGAAGCCTTGGAGGCTTGGTCGGTATGATTGGTTTTCCCCGATTCCGATAGTACGGGAGTAATCCTCAGACTTGAGGAATCAAGGCAGTCGCGTGCACAGGACGGCTGTATCTTGGATCTGGCGAGAGGTAATCATTCTGTAAGATGATTATCATAAGCCTTGTCCAGTGCAGTCGGAATGTGTAGCGAGGACGGTGGATTCCAAGAAGAGGATCCGTCCCCTATCAGTATGTGACAGAGGTATCTCCTATGCACTCGGAGACACGTTCATGCTGTTTGAAGCTGTGGCCACAGTGGTTGGTCGAACAGGGAATGGTTTCCTGTGTTGACGCAATGAAGCATATGTGGTCTCGAGTATTAAGCATAGATGCCTAGTAAAGGATGGGAACCGACGCCCAATTCCATACCCTAGACTAAGGCCGGGAGACGGTAGACGGAAGGATCATACTCGTACGGAATCGGCGCCTAAATGTTCACGCCAATTCACCTAGTGTCTAGTGCCATGGACCGTTGCTAGATGGCCATCCATGGTAATGGGCCCTTGTGGGACACGGGCCCAAGTCTAGCTGAGGGTGAACCTAAAGGGTCACACACAAATCACCGAGGAGGTTGAGAGATCGACTTGGAGTCAATCTCGAAGGATAAAATAATTAATTGGATTACTTAAGGGAAAGTCCATTGGATGGACCGGCCGATATTATATCGGGCTTCCGTTTAATCGGTAAATTGGATTTTCGATTAAATATGGAAAGTTGAGACGTTGAGACGTTGGATCTTTTAATTGGATTAAAAGATCAACAGAAATAATTTAAATGGACATTAAATTGGATTTAATATTGGGTTCGTCGTAATTGGATTACGATAAAACCCGGTCCGTTAAATTATACCCGAGAGGAGAAATAATTCCTATTTTGGAGTAGGAAGAAGTGGGACTTCTTTCCTTAATTAAACATGGCCGACATGCTCCCTTGGAGGAAGCAAAATCAGCCATGTTTCATGCTAGGTGGTATGTTGACTTATCTCTTTTGGAAAGAGACAAATCAACTCCAATCAAGCTATTCCCTTTTGGTATGATTTGATCATACCATAAATTTTGGTAGGCTTAATTGAAGAATTAATGGTGATTGATTGGAATGAATCTAGACATAATTGGATGAACCTAGACACATTCCAATAATCACATTAATTATGTATATATATTAGAATATACAACACCAACCATAAGTGATTCGTTATTCATCTTTTTTTAGGAAAAACAGAAGACAAAAATCCCTCTTCTCTCTCTCAAATTTCGTGCTCTCTCCCTCTCCCACACTTGTGTTCTTCACTTGATTTTGAATCAAGAAGAAGAACAAAGTAAGGTTAAGAGAACACTAATTCATAGTGTTCTTCTCTTAAACCGATTCCTTCTAAACCCGTTCTTTTCTAGCAAGAAGAACGTGTGTTTCTTCCGGTGTGGTGTGGATCACCTTTGGAGAATCCATACGTTTGGATTTCGTGAGCATTCAAGAAAGGAACAACGCAAGTAGCCGGGAGCATACGCTAAACAATCAAAGGTAACGGTTTATTACGCTTTGATTGATTTCATTTATATATCTATGCCCTATGTGCTTAAATATATGTTTTAATATTTACACATCCTACATCGAACACCCGGTTGAGCACCCAAGGGTACACCGCTTGGGATTCGCGTATTTTGAATTTGATTTAAATTTACGCACAATTTCTCGCTTTCTCGCTTCCGCTCGCGCTCCCTGGCGGATCCGCTTGTCCTTCAGAGATATGGCAGATGGATATGAAAACGGCCTTCCTTAACGGTTTCGTTGAGGAAGAGATCTATATGGATCAGCCAGAGGGTTTCACAGTCACTGGAGAGGAACAGAAGGTCTGTCGTCTCCAGAAGTCCATCTATGGCCTCAAACAAGCATCTCGAAGTTGGAACATTCGCTTTGATGAAGTAATACAGGGCTATGACTTCATCAAGAACGAATCCGACCCTTGTGTATACAAGAAGGTCAGTGGGAGCTCTATAGTGTTCCTAGTGCTTTATGTGGATGACATTCTACTCATTGGTAATGATGTTAGAATGTTGGGGGACACAAAAGCATGGTTGTCAAGCCAATTTTCCATGAAGGACTTGAGTGAAGCCTCCTACATCCTAGGCATCCAGATCGTCAGGGACAGATCTAAAAGGATGTTAGGGCTCACCCAAAACTCGTATACGGAGAAAGTCCTCAAGAGATATCGAATAGACAACTCCAAACGAGGATTCCTTCCCATGAGGCATGGGATCAAGTTGTCCAAGAAACAGTCCCTGCAGACTGATAAGGAACTTGAAAGGATGAAAGTCATCCCCTATGCTTCTGCTGTAGGAAGCATCCAATATGCGGTCCACTGCACCAGGCCTGACATTGCTTATGCTTTGAGCGTAACAAGTAGATATCAGTCCTGTGCAGGAGAGGCACATTGGAATGCTGTTAAGGGCATCCTTAAGTACCTAAGGAGGACTAAGGAAATGTTCTTAGTCTATGGCAATGGAGAACTGATTCTGGAAGGCTTTAGCGACGCTAGCTTCCAGTCTGATGACGATGATGCCAAGTCTCAATCGGGTTACGTATTCAAACTCAATGGAGAGTAGTGGCTTGGAAAAGTTCCAAGCAAGCAACCACTGCTGACTCCACCACAGAGGCTGAATACATAGCAGCTTCAGAAGCTGCCAAGGAAGCGGTTTGGATGAGAAACTACATCCAAGAGTTGGGTGTAGTGCCTAGCATCGCCGAGCCCATTGTCATCTTCTGTGATAACAACGGTGCAATAGCGCAAGCAAAGGAACCGAGATCTCATCACCGTTCCAAACACATTCTTAGACGCTACCATCTTCTAAGAGAAATGGTAGGAAGAGGTGACGTTCGGATGGACCGAGTCAACTCAGCAGACAACACAGCAGATCCGCTGACAAAGCCTATGTCGCAAAGCGCTCGTACGCAACATCTTGAGAAGATGGGGATTAGACATATGGGTGATTGGCCTTAAAGGTCAAGTGGGAGATTGTTAGAATAGGTGACCATGTAGCTAATCTTGGCGGGCAAAATGTAAACTATGTCTAGAAAATTCCAGTGTTTTGATAAAACTATTAATGAATAAAGAAGTGAAATTCATTCTGGCATTACTTTGTTTGCGTTCACTTTACTGCTTTATCTATCTGTTCACTACGCAAACAAAGCCCACGGACTGAAAGCCCATTTCGGGGACTGGGACTATGCTTTGAGGTAGGTCCATGAAATCAGTCCCGCCAAATCAGTCCGAAAAACTCCAAGTTAAGGAATCTCGACAATGGGTACCGGGATTCCCATTGAGACTTGCACTAAGCATCTGCTGTCATTTTTGATTGACGGGTGACGAAGGTCATCTAAGTAGTGTTACTGGGTTAGCCTGCTGGGGAGCAACTGACTGAGGTGACTCACGGGAACCGTCTTACGAAGGACCTTGAGTAGGGTCAGCAAGGTATGACGTGTATTCCCGATTCCAACGGTACACGACAAGTCCTTTGACTTGAGGAACTGATGAGTTTACCTGTGTATTAGGTCTGTATCTTAGATATGGTGAGAGATTGCCAAGAAGCACTTGAGTAGACATAAGCCATGTCTAGTGCAGCTCTGGTGTACAAAGTTACAGTAGTTTCCAAGAAAGGATCTGTCTCCTGTCAAAAAGGCATTGACAGTTGAGTCTCACGTATGCTCTGTGTCTTGTCCATAAAATCTGTGGCCACATTACCTGAACAGAAGGGAAGGCTTCCCTTGCGGCGTTTAGTAAGAACAGACTGACACTTAGGTCAAAAAATGGGTACCTGCATTTTCCGTGCCTTAGACCCTAAGTGGTGAGACCGTAGACAGAAGGACAAGTGTACTGTTAGAGCCTAAATGTTCATCCTCGAAATTTCACCTAGTCTCTAGTGCCATGGACCGTTGCTAAATGGCCACCCATGGTAACGGACGGATTCTAGGAATCCGACCAAGTCTAGTTGAAAGGTGAACCTAAAGAGTCACACACAATCCACACACATCAAGTATTTAATTTAGAATTAAAAATTGGAGAAAAGGAATGATTAAATTAGATTTAATTGGGACCTTTATTTTCTTAGGAGAATTAATTCCTTCTATTTGATAAAAGGAATTAATATAATAAATTGGATTTATTAGTGGATTAATTTAATAGGCCTAGAATAAATATTTATAATTTATTATATTTATTTATTTGGCCTTTGGAATATTTAATAAGATTTAAATATTCCATTAAATTAAATTAATGGTTGAGATTGAAAGGGAGAGATGGATGGCTAAGATTAATTTGACTAGGACAAATACTACTTTGACTAGGACTTTGACTAGGTCAAAATCCTCGTCAAAATAGACCTCTTTAGAGTTGGAGTTTAAAGGGGATTAAACTCCTCCTCTATATATAGTCCTAGTCTTTCACTATTTGAAAAGTGATGAAATTCCAACACACACACACACACACACAAATTCGGCTCTCTCCCTCTCCCCTCTCGTCCGCCCTCTCTCTCTCAAACAAGAAAACACTTCTTGATTCTCTTGTTCTTGGAATATTAGATTAAAAAGGAGAATTAATACCGTTAATTAATAACGTGTTATTAATTCATCCTCTCCAATATTATACTTGTTCGTTCGCTAGCACGACGTGCAAGATACGTGGGTGGATTGCGTGTTACTGTTTCGAGAGTCTCAAGAACGAGACTTGGAGCAAATCGGGGAACAACGCGAGTAGCAGTTAGAAGACGAAAACGACAATCGGTAAGTTCCGATTTACTTTTTCGTTCCGTTTATTTTTTAATCCTATGGCCTCCATGATTTGTTTATGCTTTTAATTTCATGAGATACACCGAACACCCGGAAAATTTCAAGGGCACACCCCTTGAACGTGTTTATTTATTTTATCAAAGCATGTTTAATTTTCGTATTTTAATTTTATACCGCGCTTCCGCATTCGCGCTATTTTCCCGGGACGATCCACAATCTTTCACATGCATTGCCATTGAAGAGGGTATCGGAAGAGGGACTGCCCCAAGCTCATCTACAATCAAGGTATGTTTGTTATTGAGGTTAACATGATTACTAATTCTACTTCTTGGGTATTGGATACCGGTTGTGGAGCTCACATCTGCAATGATTTGCAGGTGCTGGAAAGAAGCAGAAAGCTAAGTAGGGACGAGGTTGTGCTGAGGCTTGGTGATAATAAGGCTATTGCTGCTGAAGCTGTAGGTCTAGTCCACTTAGTTGTTAGTGATCAAGTTAGGATAGAATTAAAAGATTGCTATTATGTACCTAGCATGATCAAGAATATCATTTCAATACCGTTGTTGGACAATGCTAGTTTTGATTTCATGATCAATAAAAATTATTTTTATTTGATGAAGAATGGTTCTTCACATTGAAGGACAAGCGGATCCGCCCGGGAGCGCGAGCGGAAGCGAGAAAGGCGAGAAATTGCGTAAATTTAAATCAAATTCAAAATACGCGAATCCCAAGGGGTGTACCCTTGGGTGCTCAACCGGGCGTTCGATGTAGGATGTGTAATATTAAAACATATATTTAAACACATAGGGCATAGATACAAATGAAATCAATCAAAGCGTAATGAACCGTTACCTTTGATTGTTTAGCGTATGCTCCCGGCTACTAGCATTGTTCCTTCTCCGGAATGCTCACGAAATCCAAACGTATGGATTCTCCAAAGGTGATCCACACCACATCGGAAGAAACACACGTTCTTCTTGCTAGAAAAGAACGGGTTTAGGAAGGAATCGGTTTAAGAGAAGAACACTATGAATTAGTGTTCTCTTAAACTTACTTTGTTCTTCTTCTTGATTCAAAATCAAGTGAAGAACACATGTGTAAGAGAGGGAAGGAGCACGAAATTTTGAGGGAGAGGAGAGGATTTTTGTCTTCTCTTTTTTCCTAGAAAAAGATGAATAATGAATCACTTATGCTAGGTGTTGTATATTCTAATATATATACATAATTAATGTGATTATTGGAATGTGTCTAGGTTCATCAAGGATGTCTAGATTCATTCCAATCAATCACCATCAATTCTTCAATCAAGCCTACCAAAATTTATGGTATGATCAAATCATACCAAAAGGGAAGAGCTTGATTGGAGTTGATTTTTTCTCTTTCCAAAAGAGACAAGTCAACATACCACCTAGCATGCAAACATGGCTGATTTTGCTTCCTCCAAGGGAGCTTGTCGGCTATGTTTAATTAACGGAAGAAGTCCAACTTCTTCCTATTCCAAATTAGGAATTATTTCTCCTCTTGGGTATAATTTAACGGACCGGGTTTTATCGTAATCCAATTACGACGAACCCAATATTAAATCCAATTTAATGTCCACTTAAATTATTCCCGTTGATCTTTTAATCCAATTAGAAGATCCAACATCTCAACATCTCAACTTTCCATATTTAATCGAAAATCCAATTTACCGATTAAATGAAAGCCCGATACAATATCGGCCCGTCCATCCAATGGACTTTCCCTTAAGTAATCCAATTACTTATTTTATCCTTCGAGATTGACTTCAAGTCGATCTCTCAACCTCCTCGGTGATTTGTGTGTGACCCTTTAGGTTCACCCTCAGCTAGACTTAGGCCCGTGTCCCACAAGGGCCCGTTACCATAGGTGGCCGTCTAGCAACGGTCCATGGCACTAGAGACTAGGTGAATTGGCGTGAACATTTAGGCGCCGATTTCGTACGGGTACGATCCTTCCGTCTACCGTCTCCCGGCCTTAGTCTAGGGTATGGAATTGGGCGTCGGTTCCCATCCTTGACTAGGCATCTATGCTTAATACTCGAGACCACGTATGCTTCATTGCGTCGACACAGGAAACCATTCCCTGTTCAACCAACCACTGTGGCCACAGCTTCAAACAGCATGAACGTGTCTCCGAGTGCATAGGAGATACCTCTGTCACATACTGATAGGAGACGGATCCTCTTCTTGGAATCCACCGTCCTCGCTACACATTCTAACTGCACTGGACAAGGCTTATGATAATCATCTTACAGAATGATTACCTCTCGCCAGATCCAAGATACAGCCGTCCTGTGCACGCGACTGCCATGATCCCTCAAGTCTGAGGATTACTCCCGTACTATCGGAACCGGGGAAAACCAATCATACCGACCAAGCCTCCAAGGCTTCCATATGATGATCCCCGCGAGTCAGTCCAGTCGGCTCGACCCCAGTCGAGCAACCCATCAAGATCGTGTAGGCGTCCCACGCCTGTCGCCGATGAAACATGGCACTCATCCAATGAACACGACTCTTGACGCAAGTCTCAATAGGACTCTCGATGCCCTGTCTCGAGGTCCTCGACTTGGAACGTTTCAGACCCAACTCTTAATCAGTTGGTTTCATGACCACCATCCAATGCGTGGCCCAACTGCACGAGTTGTTATCCATGGTCTGTGGGCTTTGTTGCGATATAAGTTAAACACCGTTTTAACAAATGTAAGATGAGCGCAACAAAGAAGGTACCATTGGTGACGAACACTCATCTTATTCATCACATAATAATATTACATTCACATCAAGTTGTTGGATAGGTTACAAATTGCCAAACCTATTGGCTTTCTGGTCACCTATTCCAACAATCTCCCACTTGACCTAAAGCCAATCACCCATTGACCTCGAACCTCTTATTCAGATGGTGAGTATGGGCAACTTGCGACATGGGCTTAGCAAGTGGATCTGCTATGTTTTCTGCGGAGCTGACTCGGTCCAACCGAACGTCACTCCTGCTATCCATCTCTCTAAGCAGATGGTAGCGTCTAAGAATATGCTTGGATCGTGATGAGATCTCGGTTCCTTTGCTACCGCTATCGCCCCGTTGTTATCATAAAAGATAATTACAGGCTTAGCGATGCTAGGTACTACATCCAACCCTTGGATGTAGCTCATCAACCAAACCACTCCTTAGCAACTTCCAAAGCCACTATGTATTCAAAACTCTATGGTGGAGTCCGCCGTGGTAGCCTGCTTGGAACCCTTCCAAGTAACCACGCCACCATTTAGTCTAAATACAAAACCAGACTGATACATGGCATCATCGTCATCCGACTGGAAGCTAGTGTCTCTATAGCCTACCAGTATCAACTCTCCACCGCCGTAGATCAAGAACATGTCCTTAGTCCTTTTCAGGTACTTTAGGATAGTCTTGACTGCACTCCAGTGTGCCTCCCCGTCACACGACTGATATCGACTTGTTGTGCTCAAAGCGAAAGCCACATCATGTCTAGTGCACTGAACGGCATACTGTATGCTGCCTACGGCTGAAGCATAGGGGATGTCCAACATCCTTTTAAGCTCCTCATCAGTCTTAGGAGACTGCTTCTTGGATAACTTAATTCCATGCCTCATTGGAAGGAATCCTCGTTTTGATTTCTCCATCTTGAATCTCTTCAAGACTTTCTCAATGTACGAGGACTGGGCCATTCCTAACATCCTTTTAGATCTATCCCTATAGATCTTGATGCCAAGGATGTAGGATGCCTCGCCCATATCCTTCATGGAGAATTGCGTTGACAACCAAGCTTTAGTGGTACCCAACATCTTAGCATCATTCCCAATGAGCAAGATGTCATCCACGTAAAGCACCAAAAACGCAACTGAGCTCCCACTGATCTTCTTGTATACACAAGGATCGGACTCATTCTTGATGAAATCATCCCCGTATGACTTCATCAAAATGTATGTTCCAGCTTCGGGAAGCTTGTTTGAGGCCATAGATGGACCTTTGGAGACGGCAGACCTTCTGCTCTTCTCCAACAGTTGTGAAACCTTCCGGTTGATCCATATAGATCTCTTCCTCTACGAAACCGTTGAGGAAAGCCGTTTTCACGTCCATCTGCCATATTTCATAGTCATACCATGCTGCTATGGCAAGCAGTATCCGAATGGACTTGGCCATTGCTACAGGCGAGTAGGTTTCCTCAAAATCGACCCCGGGTCGCTGAGTGTAACCTTTCGCCACAAGCCTGGCCTTGAAGGTTGTAACCTCCCCGTCAGCTCCAAGCTTACGTTTGTAGACCCATTTACACCCTACGGGTTTAACCCCTTTGGGTGGATCTACTAGGGTCCAAACCTTGTTTGTACCCATCGAGTCCATCTCGGATTTCATGGCCTCAAGCCACTTGTCCGAATCGATGTCCGACATCGCTTCTCCGTATGTCTTTGGATCATTATCCAACTGACCGGTCAGGCCCAGAAATCCATACCTATCAGGTGCATTGGATACTCTGGCCGTCCTACGGAGGACTGGAACAATATCAGTGGGAACCACTGGCTCAGATGTCACTGCCGCCTCATGGGGTACCTCACTTGATTCCTCAAGGAGTACCTCATCGCGTCGACTATCCGATGGAAAACCTTTTTCCAAGAACACTGCGTTTCGCGAGACAAAAACCTTTTGCTCGGAGGGATCATAGAAATAATACCCCGCAGTTTCTTTCGGATAGCCGATAAACCTGCATAAACTAGACCTCAAGTCCAGTTTATCTCCCACTAATCTCTTGACATATGCGGGGCAACCCCACACTTTCAAGTATTTGTAGGAGGCAGGCTTGCCATGCCATATCTCATATGGCGTCTGGGATACCCTTTTAGATGGCGCCAAGTTCAAAACATTGGCCGCCGTCTCAAGAGCGTATCCCCAGAAGGAAAGGGGTAGTTCGGTAAAACTCATCATGGACCGGACCATGTCCAACAAGGTCCGATTCCTCCTTTCAGACACACCATTAAGCTGCGGTGTTCCAGGAGGGGTCCACTGAGAGAGAATCCCATTCTCTTTTAGATAATCAGTAAACTCACCACTCAAATACTCTCCACCTCGGTCCGACCGAAGGGCTTTGATCTTTCGACCGGTTTGGTTCTCTACTTCAAGTTTGTATTCTTTAAACCTTCCAAAGGCTTCAGACTTGTACCTCATCAGGTAAACATAACCATACCGTGAGTGATCATCAGTAAAGGTTATGAAGTACGAGTACCCACCTCTAGCCTGAGTATTTAGTGGACCACAGACATCTGTATGGATCAAATCCAACAGACCACTGGCTAGCGTACTTTGTCCAACAAAGGGTTTCTTGGTCATCTTTCCCTTTAGACAGGATTCGCAGGTCGGTAGGTTGTCCAAATCGTCTATTTCTAGACTCTTTGAGTCCACCAAACTTCTTATCCTATCTTTAGAGATATGACCTAACCTCGCATGTCATATCTGTGCGTTATTATGATCATCACGTTTTTCGTTTGTGTTCTGCAGTCATAATCCAATTAGACTGTTGAAGTATGTACAGACTGTTGACCAATGTACCAAGCAGATGAGAAATACCATCTTTGATAGTGAAAAAACCGTTTTTATTGATGGTAAATTCATATCCCTCCTTATCAAAGACCGGGATAGAAACAATGTTTTTAATCATGCTAGGTACATAGAAACAGTCGTTCAGTACAATCCTAACATGACTACTAATGGCTAACTCTAGTGATCCTACGGCCTCCGCAGCAACGGCCTTGCCATCGCCTAGCCTCAGGATCATCTCATCCTTGGTTAGCCTTCTGCGTCTTTGCAGTGCCTGCAAATCATTGCAGATGTGAGCACCACACCCGGTATCCAATACCCATGAAGCAGAATTAGTAATCATATTAACTTCAACCACAAACACACCTGGGTTGGAGAGGAGTTGTGGGCACTCCCTTTTCCAATGCCCTTTCCCTTGGCAATGCATGCAGACATCATTTGCCTTGGACCGCTGAGAACCACGGGCCTTCCCTTTCCCTTTGCTCGGTCCAACCGGAGCAACAGGGACGCCCGGAGCGTGAGCAGGGGCCACAACCGTCTTCCCTTTGCCCTTCTTTCTCTTTCCAGCGTCCGGCCCTCTTGCCATTTGCCTTGGAGGTCGAAGCCTCTCCTATCAATACCGCCGGCGCCGACTTGTGGGTCGTTGCCTTGTATTGGACCAGCATGTTGATCAACTCATGAATAGACTTCTCAAGTCCGTTCATGTTGTAGTTTACAACAAACGGGTCATAGGATGGAGGAAGCGACTGGAGGATCACGTCAATGTACGTGTCATTGTTAAGCCCAGCTTTAAGGTCCTCGAGTTTCTCCACTAGGGAGAGCATCTTGACCCCATGACTCTGTACAGACGCTCCTTCAGCGAGCTTGGTGCCAAAGAATGCTTTTGTGGCGGCATATCTAATATGCCTATCCGGAACCGCATAAACCTCGTTCATGCTGAGCATTATGGCGGAGACGTTGTCCAGCCTCTCATACTGTTTCTGGATGTCGCTAGACATCGAAGCCAGTATGATACTGCGTACTTTCCGGTTGTCCTCATGCCATTTCTCGAACGTCAAACGTTCTTCAGGCGTGGACCCCTCCGGTAAATTGCTCGGTGGCGGCTCGTCCAAGACGTAGCCTTGGTTCTCGAAACCGAGGACAATCCTCAGGTTTCTCAGCCAGTCCGAGTAGTTCGTTCCGTTGAATTTGTTAGTCTCAAGAATCATGGTTAATGGGTTCTTAGACATATCTACATTAATGAAAATGTAAAGCAGAAATTAGCAGATTATGGTAATATTATTGTTCAAGTTGAAGACTTGGTCTTTTAGTCTTTAACCCTCCACTATTTATACGAAAGTCCGCCACTCTCAAGCGGAGTTTCGGGAAACCATTTCCTAGTGGGCTTGGGATCCACAAGCGCAATCTCCATGCCCCGCTTTTACGATTCACATGAAGAAGACCTTGTGGGAGATATCCAATATCATTCTCATCCAATGAGATTCCCAAGATATTTTGCCTCACCTATTCACATGGTCCCAAGGACTCCAAGCGAACCATGTTACTCAGTGTTGGGCCCGACCCATCAACCAAATCATGCCTCAAACTGTCGCCCCCCACGACTCGTGAGACAGGGAAACAGCGAGCGCAGTCTTTTTGTTCACAACAATAGTGCCACTTTCCCTAGTCCAAGTGTGCCACGACTCGTGTGACCACACTTGGGTAGTGGTAGCTTCCTCACCACATTGCTGTGGATGGAAGGCTCAGACAGACCAAAATACCATTTTGATCCAAGTCCGTTCTGGGCCTAATATTTAATTTGGTCCAACCAAATGAGAGTTTGTGTATGACCGAGACCTCATCACATTATTGTGTTTTAGCATGCATAAATATCCAATATTTAAAGCGATAAATAAATACGCCGCATGCAGAAAACATAGCATACCCCTGTTAGGATGATCACAACCCCAACCTATGCGACCCACTGAGCCCGCAGTGAGTCTATGGTCTGTCTAGGGTGGTCCTAAATTATTACAATAGTAATATACCCATTGTCATTCCAATGGACCTTGTAGTGCTCTTGTTTCACGCCTTGATGCTCCTCCTTGGGGTCTCCGACTCCAATTGCTTGTTAAAATTGAAACCTCACCAATCCTATCTACTCTCATTACAACTGAAAGTAATGCATCGGTAATAAAGAAAACAAGCCTTAACATCATGAGGCTGAAAATACGGGAGATGATAGTCCCAAAAACAAGAGGCACGCAGGCCCCACCCAACAGAAAATAAATAAACATTCATTCATCCATACACAAGGTCTAGGGCTTTGTGATCATCTCATGTTGATTCCATCAACTCACATAACATAATTATTCCAAATAATCATGCATAAATAACCAATGGATATTCCAAATACCCAAGTGATGTCCAACATCACAAAAGCATAAATATACAAATAATATGCAAAATTCAAATTTTAAATTTAATGGACATTTTAAACAATGCATCCAATGCATGTATTAATCCAAATCAATTAAGCAAATTTAATTCAAGGAATAATCCAATTATCCCAAAATCAAAAATGCAAAATTAACATATTTTCAGAATATTGTGCAGAAAATCGAATTTTTCCGGAAAAAGTCGAACAACGGCACAAAACGGCCCAGACGTTGTGCTGGCCGGCCGGCCGCGGGGACAGGGCAGCGCGCGCGCGCGCCTGTGCGCAGCGTCCGCGCGCAGGCGCCCGCCTGCGCGCGGCCATTGCCGGCCCGACCAATTTTTTTTTTTTTTTTTTGTTTTTCAAAAACTGTTTCAGCACAATAACATTAATATTATTCTGAAAATAAGCATGTAATTTTAGATCCAATCTAACAAAATTAAGCATGCCAAAAGTCCATTAAATCCAGACAATTGAATCATCATATTATTCATATATTTATGTAATCTAACATGCCAATAAAGCCATTTAAAAGCAAGTAGATCATGCCAAACACATAGATCTATGCCCCTTACATCGAACCGGGCTCTGATACCACTTGAAGGACAAGCGGATCCGCCCGGGAGCGCGAGCGGCAGCGAGAAAGGCGAGAAATTACGTAAATTTAAATCAAATTCAAAATACGCGAATCCCAAGGAGTGTACCCTTGGGTGCTCAACCGGGCGTTCGATGTAGGATGTGTAAATATTAAAACATATATTTTAAACACATAGGGCATAGATATACAAATGAAATCAATCAAAGCGTAATAAACCGTTACCTTTGATTGTTTAGCGTATGCTCCCGGCTACTAGCGTTGTTCCTTCTCCGGAATGCTCACGAAATCCAAACGTATGGATTCTCCAAAGGTGATCCACACCACATCGGAAGAAACACACGTTCTTCTTGCTAGAAAAGAACGGGTTTAGGAAGGAATCGGTTTAAGAGAAGAACACTATGAATTAGTGTTCTCTTAAACTTACTTTGTTCTTCTTCTTGATTCAAAATCAAGTGAAGAACACAAGTGTAAGAGAGGGAGGGAGCACGAAATTTTGAGACAGAGGAGAGGATTTTTGTCTTCTCTTTTTCCTAGAAAAAGATGAATAATGAATCACTTATGCTAGGTGTTGTATATTCTAATATATATACATAATTAATGTGATTATTGGAATGTGTCTAGGTTCATCCAAGGATGTCTAGATTCATTCCAATCAATCACCATCAATTCTTCAATCAAGCCTACCAAAATTTATGGTATGATCAAATCATACCAAAAAGGGAAGAGCTTGATTGAAGTTGATTTGTCTCTTTCCAAAAAGAGATAAGTCAACATACCACCTAGCATGAAACATGGCTGATTTTGCTTCCTCCAAGGGAGCGTGTCGGCCATGTTTAATTAAGGAAAGAAGTCCAACTTCTTCCCATTCGATATTAGGAATTATTTCTCCTCTCGGGTATAATTTAACGGACCGGGTTTTATCGTAATCCAATTACGACGAACCCAATATTAAATCCAATTTAATGTCCACTTAAATTATTCCCGTTGATCTTTTAATCCAATTAAAAGATCCAACGTCTCAACATCTCAACTTTCCATATTTAATCGAAAATCCAATTTACCGATTAAATGTAAGCCCGATACAATATCGGCCCGTCCATCCAATGGAGTTTCCCTTAAGTAATCCAATTACTTATTTTATCCTTCGAGATTGACTTCAAGTCGATCTCTCAACCTCCTCGGTGATTTGTGTGTGACCCTTTAGGTTCACCCTCAGCTAGACTTAGGCCCGTGTCCCACAAGGGCCCGTTACCGTGGGTGGTCGTCTAGCAACGGTCCATGGCACTAGAGATTAGGTATATTGGCGTGAACATTTAGGCGCTGATTTTGTACGGGTACGATCCTTCCGTTTACCGTCTCCCGGCCTTAATCTAGGGTATGGAATTGGGCGTCGGTTCCCATCCTTGACTAGGCATCTATACTTAATACTCGAGACCACGTATACTTCATTGCGTCGACACAGGAAACCATTCCCTGTGCAACCAACCACTGTGGCCACAGCTTCAAACAGCATGAACGTGTCTCTGAGTGCATAGGAGATACCTCTGTCACATACTGACAGGAGACGGATCCTCTTCTTGGAATCCACCGTCCTCGCTACACATTCTGACTGCACTGGACAAGGCTTACGATAATCATCTTACAGAATGATTACCTCTCGCCAGATCCAAGATAAAGCCGTCCTGTGCACGCGACTGCCATGATCCCTCAAGTCTGAGGATTACTCCCGTACTATCGGAACCGGGGAAAACCAATCATACCGACCAAGCCTCCAAGGCTTCCATATGATGATCCCCGTGAGTCAGTCCAGTCGGCTCGACCCCAGTCGACCAACCATCAAGATCGTGTAGGCGTCCCATGCCTGTCGCCGATGAAACACGGCACTCATCCAATGAACACGACTCTTGACGCAAGTCTCAATAGGACTCTCGATGCCCTGTCTCGAGGTCCTCGACTTGGAACGTTTCAGACCCAACTCTTAATCAGTTGGTTTCATGACCACCATCCAATGCGTGGCCCAATTGCACGAGTTGTTATCCATGGTCTGTGGGCTTTGTTGCGATATAAGTTAAACACCGTTTTAACAAATGTAAGATGAGCGCAACAAAGAAGGTACCATTGGTGACGAACACTCATCTTATTCATCACATAATAATATTACATTCACATCAAGTTGTCGGATAGGTTACAAATTGCCAAACCTATTGGCTTTCTGGTCACCTATTCCAACACACATCTGCTAGGTAAACTTCATAATGGTCTTTATATTCTTCAACAACGTGATTTGATCATGACTGCTCAAAAAAATAAAAAATGGATAATCAAGAAAATGCACAGATTTGGCATGCAAGGCTAGGTCACATCTCTCAAGACAGGATTAGGAGGTTGGTGGACTCAAAGAGTCTAGAAATAGATGATTTGAACCATTTACTGGCCTGCGAGTCTTGTCTAAAAGGGAAAATGACCAAGAAGCCCTTTGTTGGACAAAGCATGCTTGCCAGTGGTCTGTTGGATTTGATCCATTCAGATGTCTGTGGGCCACTAAATACACAGGCCAGAGTAGGGGTTTCTTACTTCATAACTTTTACCGATGATCACTCACGGTGTGGTTATGTTTACCTTATGAGGTATAAGTCTGAGGCCTTTGGAAGGTTTAAAGAGTTCAGGCTTGAAGTTGAAAACCAAACTGGCCGCAAAATTAAAGCCCTTCAGTCAGACTGAGGTGGTGAGTATTTGAGTGGGGAATTCTTGGATTACTTAAAAGAGAATGGGATTCTCTCTCAGTGGACTCCTCCCGGAACGCCACAACTGAACGACGTCTCTGAAAGGAGGAATCGAACCTTGTTGGACATGGTTCGATCCATGATGAGTTTTACCGAACTGCCCTTATCCTTCTGTGGTTATGCTCTTGAGACGGCAGCCAAGTTATTAAACATGGCGCCTTCTAAGATTATGGCCCAGATGCCATATCAGATATGGCATGGCAAGTCTGCTTCCTGTTAGAATAGGTGACCAGAAAGTCAATGGTATTGGCTGTTCTGAGAACCATTCGTCAATCTGTGAACAAGTAATATTATGTTAATGAATGTAGTAAGGATTCATAGGTATGAGTTCGTTGTACTTACTGCTTTCATCGTTACGATGTCGCAACAAACACCCACAGACTGAAATAACATTTCGGGAAATTGGAAGTACGCTTGGAGGTAGGTTCATGAAATCAGTTTCGCCGAATCAGTTTGAAATACTCCAAGTCAAAGGAATCTCAAGACAGGGCATCGAGAATCCATTTGAGACTTGCACTAAGAATCTGCTGTCGTGTTTCATCAACGGGTGACGAGGATCGTCTAAAACAGTGTTAGTGGGTCGGCCTGTTTAATTTAGAATTAAATAGGCCCATTCCATAAAGCCCATCAAAATGGATGGACAAGATTTGATCTAAAAAATGATGAGATGAAGGGCCATGATTATTTTGACTTAATCAAAGCCTAATTTGACTAGGATTTCACTAGGTCAAAATCCTAGTCAAAGTGTGTCTCTTTGGAAGAGTTTGAGAAGGAATAGGAAATTCCATCTTTTATAAATACTCAAAAAACACACACTCACACCTAGTATTCTCTACAACTCTCATCTCTCAATTCTCCCTCAAATTTTCGTCCATCCCTATTTCACTCTCCAAGAATACTACTTTGTTCTTCTTGATTTATTCAAGTTAAGAACATAAGAGACATTGATTGCATTAATTCATATCGTGTATCGATGTCTCTTCTCCCCAAATAATTTCTTGCTAGCACAAGGGTTGTTTGCTTTCCGGTGTAGCGAGTGAGATGATTTAGAGGGTCTCTTCTTTGAGATCTTTGTGCAAAACGGGAACAATGCATGTAGCCGAACGAAGACAAAACTACAACCGGGTAGGTTCTTTAATTATGGTTTTCGTTTCTAATTCTATGGCCTCCATGTTGTGTTTTATTGAACATGAGATACACCGAACGCCCGGGAGAATCAAGGGCACACCCCTTGATTCGTTTATGTATGTTATGCATGATTTAAATTCCGTTTAATTATGCTTTGTAATTTTTATTTCGCATTCTTTCGCGCTTCTGCTATACGCGCTCATCTCCCGGGACAATCCTGAAAGAGATCGGTGGATCGTCCCGGGAATTGCGCGAATGCGGAAGCTCGATAAAAATAAACATACAAAAATTAAAGCATGCTTTTAATTTAAAAGAACACGCTCAAGGGGTGTGCCCTTGAGGTTCCCGGGCGTTCGGTGTATCTCATGATCATAAAGCATGTAAAGAAATCATGGAGGCCATAGAGTTGAAAATTAAAGAGGGACGAAAAAAGTAAAACGAGACCTACCCGTTGTCGTTTTCGTCTTCAACGGCTACTCGCGTTGTTCCCCGTTTTGCACCGAGATCTCGTTCTTTGAGACCCTCCAAATCGTGACACACGATCAACCCACGTATCTTGCACGTCGTGCTAGCAACGAACAAGTGTATAATTTTTGGAGTGGATGAATCAACAACACGTTATCAATTAACGGTATTGATTCATCTAAGTTCTAATGCTCCAAGAATAAAAGAACAAAGAAAAATATTTTCTTGTTAGGGAGAGAGGGGCGGACGAGAGGTGAGGAGAGGGGAGAGTGTGTGTTGTGTGTGTGATTTCAAGAATCATCATCCTTCAATTGTTTGGAGGCTAGAGGTTTATATAGAGGAGGAGTTTAATCCTCTTTAAACTCCAACTCTAAGAACTCTAATTTGACTAGGATTTTGACCTAGTCAAAGTCCTAGTCAAACTAGTGTTTGACCTAGTCAAACGAATCCTAGCCTTCCATCTCCCTTTTCCATCTCAACCGTTGATTTTAATTTAATGGAATATTTAAATCCCATTAACTATTCCAAAAGGCTAAAAGAATAAATATAATATAATAAATAAATATTAGTATTTATTCTAAGTCCATTAAATCAACCCTTTAATAAAATCCTATTTATTAATTTAATTCCCTTTATCAAATAGAAGGAATTAATTTCTCCAAGAAAATATAAGACCCGATTAAATCTAATTTAATCATTCCTTTACTCCAATATTTAATCCCAAATTAAATATTAAGTGTGTGTGGATAGTGTGTGACTCTTTAGGTTCACCATTCAGCTAGACTTGGTCGGATTCCTAGAATCCGCCCGTTATCATGGGTGGCCATCTAGCAACGGTCCATGGCACTAGAGACTAGGTGAAATATTCGGGGATGAACATTTAGGCTCTAACAGTACACTTGTCCTTCTATCTTCGGTCTCATCACTTAGGGTCTAGGGCACGGAAAATGCAGGTACCCATTTTGGACCTAAGTGTCGGTCTGTCCTTACTAAACGCCGCAAGGGAAACCTTTCCCTTCTATTCAGTTACTGTGACCACAGATTTTAGGGACAAGACATAGAGCATACATGAGGCTCAACTGTCAATACCTCTTGACAGGAGACAGATCCTTTCTTGGAAACTACTGTCACTTTGTACACCTGAGCTGTACTAGACATGGCTTATGACTACTCAAGAGTATTTTGGCAATCTCTCACCATATCTAAGATACAGACCTGATGCACAGGTAAACTCAGCAGTTCCTCAAGTCAAAGGACTTGGCCTGTACCGTTGGAACCGGGAATACACGTCATACCTTGCTGACCATACTCAAGGTCCTCCGTAAGACGGTTCCCGCGAGTCACCTCAGTCAGCTGCTTCCTAGTATGCTGACCCACTAACACTACTTAGACGACATTCGTCTCCCGTCGATGAAATACGACAGCAGATGCTTAGCGCAAGTCTCAAAGGGAATCCCGGTACCCATTTTCGGGATTCCTTGACTTGGAGATTTCCGGACTGATTCGGTGAGACTGATTTCATGGACCTACCTCCAAGCGTAGTCCCAGTCCCCGAAATCGTTTCTCCCGTGGGCTTTGTTTGCGTAGTGAACAGAAATGCAAACGCAGATAAGTGAACGTAAACAAAGTATTGCCATATGAATTTTCACTTCTTTATTCATAAATGTTTTTATCAAATACCAAAAATTGTCTAGACATAGGTTACATAATTCTGCCAAAATTGGCTTACATGGTCACCTATTCTAACAATCTCCCACTTGACCTTTAAAGCCAATTGCCCATATGCTTAATCCCCATCTTCTCAAGATGTTGCGTATGAGCGCTCTGCGACATAGGCTTTGTCAGCGGGTCTGCTGTGTTGTCTACCGAGTGGACTCGGTCCATCCGGACGTCACCTCTTCCTACCATTTCTCTAAGAAGATGGTAGCGTCTAAGAATGTGTTTGGAACAGTGATGAGATCTCGGTTCCTTTGCTTGCGCTATAGCGCCGTTGTTATCACAGAAGATGACAACAGGCTCGGCGATGCTAGGCACCACACCCAACTCTTGGATGTAGTTTCTCATCCAAAACCGCTTTCTTAGCAGCTTCTGAAGCTGCTATGTATTCAGCTTCTGTGGTGGAGTCAGCAAATGGTTGCTTGCTTGGAACTTTTCCAAGCTACTACTCCTCCATTGAATTTGAATACGTACCCCGATTGAGACTTGGCATCATCGTCATCAGACTGGAAGCTAGCGTCGCTAAAGCCTTCAAGAATTAGTTCTCCATTGCCATAGACTAGGAACATGTCTTTAGTCCTCCTTAGGTACTTAAGGATGCCCTTAACAACATTCCAATGTGCCTCTCCTGCGCAGGACTGATATCTGCTTGTCACGCTTAAAGCGTATGCAATGTCAGGCCTAGTGCAGTGGACCGCATATTGTATGCTACCTACGACAGAAGCATAGGGAATGACCTTCATCCTTTCAAGTTCCTCATCAGTCTGTGGGGACTGTTTCTTGGATAACTTGATCCCATGCCTCATTGGAAGGAATCCTCGTTTGGAGTTGTCCATTCGATATCTCTTTAGGACTTTCTCCATATACGAGTTTTGGGTGACTCCTAAAATCCTTTTAGATCTGTCCCTGACAATCTGGATGCCTAGGATGTAGGAGGCTTCACCCAAGTCCTTCATGGAAAACCGGGTTGACAACCATGCTTTTGTGTTTCCTAACATTCTAACGTCATTACCAATGAGCAGAATGTCATCCACATAAAGCACTAGGAAACACTATTGAGCTCCCACTGACCTTCTTGTATACACAAGGGTCGGATTCATTTTTGATGAAGTCATAACCCCGTATTACTTCATCAAAGCGAATGTTCCAACTTCGGGAGGCTTGTTTGAGGCCATAGATGGACTTCTGGAGACGACAGACTTTCTGCTCTTCTCCAGTGACCGTGAAACCCTGCGGCTGATCCATATAGATCTCTTCTTCAATGAAACCGTTGAGGAAGGCCGTTTTCACGTCCATCTGCCATATCTCATAGTCATCCCATGCTGCTATGGCGAGCAGAATCCGAATGGATTTAGCCATGGCTACTGGCGAGTAGGTATCCTCGAAATCAACCCCCGGTCGTTGAGTGCATCCCTTAGCTACAAGCCTAGCCTTAAAGGTTGTGACTTCTCCATCAACGCCATGTTTGCGCTTGTAGACCCACTTACAGCTGACTGACTTAACACCTTTCGGTGGATCTACATGACTCCAGACTTGGTTCTCGCTCATGGAGTCCATTTCGGCTTTCATGGCCTCAAGCCATTTCTCGGAGTTGATGTCAGACATTGCTTCTCCATACGTCTTAGGATCGTTATCCAAAAGATCAGTCGCACCTAGAAAGCCATATCTCACTGGAGGTCTGGACTCTCTAGTGGACCTACGGAGAACGGGAACGTCAGTCGTGACTGTGGGCGCTGACTGTATCGGAGCCGGCGGTTCAGGAACCGGGACTGGCTGTTCCTGAGGCTGTCCTTCATGCCTAGCATGTTGGACTTCTCGAGGTTGGTCAGCCCTTCGGCTGTTAATCCTGAATCCTCTAAGTGAGGGTTCCGCGGCCTCCTCTGTTAGAATAGGTGACCATGTAAGCCAATTTTGGCAGGAATATGTAACCTATGTCTAGACAATTCTTTGGTATTTGATAAAACATTTATGAATAAAGAAGTGAAAATTCATATGACAATACTTTGTTTACGTTCACTTATATCTGCATTTACATTTCTGTTTACTACGCAAACAAAGCCCACGGACTAAGTAACGATTTCGGGGACTGGGACTACGCTTGGAGGTAGGTCCATGAAATCAGTCTCACCGAATCAGTCCGGAAATCTCCAAGTCAAGGAATCCCGAAAATGGGTACCGGGATTCCCTTTGAGACTTGCACTAAGCATCTGCTGTCGCGTTTCATCGACGGGTGACGAAGGTCGTCCGAGCAGTGTTAGTGGGTCAGCATGCTAGGAAGCAGCTGACTGAGGTGACTCGTGGGAACCGTCTTACGGAGGACCTTGAGTATGGTCAGCAAGGTATGACGTGTATTCCCGGTTCCAACGGTACAGGCCAAGTCCTTTGACTTGAGGAACTGCTGAGTTTACCTGTGCGTAAGGTCTGTATCTTAGATATGGTGAGAGATTGCCAAAATACTCTTGAGTAGTCATAAGCCATGTCTAGTGCAGCTCGGGTGCACAAAGTGACAGTAGTTTCCAAGAAAGGATTTATCTCCTGTCAAAAGGTATTGACAGTTGAGTCTCATGTATGCTATGTGTCTTGTCCCTGAAATCTGTGGCCACAGTGACTGAACAGAAGGGAAAGGTTTCCCTTGCGGCGTTTAGTAAGGACAGACCGACACTTAGATCCAAAATGGGTACCTGCTTTTTCCGTGCCCTAGACTCTAAGTGATGAGACCGAAGACAGAAGGACAAGTGTACTGTTAGAGTCTAAATGTTCATCCCCGAATATTTCTCCTAGTCTCTAGTCCCATGGACCGTTGCTAGATGGCCACCCATGGTGACGGACGGATTCTAGGAATCCGACAAGTCTAGCTGAATGGTGAACCTAAAGAGTCACACACTATCCACACACACTTAGTATTTAATTTGGAATTAAATATTGGAGTAAAGGAATGATTAAATTAGATTTAATCGGGTCCTATATTTTCTTGGAGAAATTAATTCCTTCTATTTGATAAAGGGAATTAAATTAATAAATAGGATTTATTAAAAGGGTTGATTTAATGGGCTTAGAATAAATAATAATATTTATTCATTATATTATATTTATTCTTTTAGCCTTTGGGAATATTTAATAGGATTTAAATATTCCATTAAATTAAAATCAACGGTTGAGATGGAAAGGGGAGATGGAAGGCTAGGATTCGTTTGACTAGGTCAAACACTAGTTTGACTAGGACTTTGACTAGGTCAAAATCCTAGTCAAATTAGGTTACTTAGAGTTTGAGTTTAAAGAGGATTAAACTCTTCCTCTAGATAAACCTCTAGCTTCCAACATTTGTAGGATGATGATTCTTGAAAACACACACAACACACACTCTCTCCTCTCCTCTCTCGTCCGCCCCTCTCTCTCTCTCACCAAGAAAATATTATTTTTTTCTTGTTCTTTTGTTCTTGGAACAATTGAACTAAGGAAGATCGGTCCCGTTAATTCATAACGCGTGGTTGATCTATCCTCTCCAAAATAATACTTGTTCGTTGCTAGCACGACGTGCAAGAATACGTGGGTGGATCGTGTGTCACGATTTGGAGGATCTCAAGAACGAGGTCTTGGTGCAAAACGGGGAACAACGCGAGTAGCAGTTGAAGACGAAAACGACAACGGGTAGGTCTCGTTTTAAGATTTTCGTCCCTCTTTAATTTTCAACTCTATGGCCTCCATGATTTCTTTAATTGTTTTATGATCATGAGATACACCGAACGCCCGGGAACCTCAAGGGCACAGCCCTTGAGCGTGTTTTTTTTCAATTAAAAGCATGCCTTTTATTTTTGTAAATTTATTTTTTATCGCGCTTCCGCATTTGCGCAATTCCCGGGACAATCCACCCATTTCTTTCATCCTCTGATGGCTGGATTGCATCACTTGATTCCTCAAGGATCAGCTCATCAGGTTGGATATCCTCCGGGAAGCCTTGCTCCAAGAATGCTGCATTTCTTGAAACAAACACCTTTTGTTCCAAGGGGTCATAAAAGTAATAACCCGCAATTTCTTTAGGGTATCCAACGAACCTGCATAAGCTAGACCTAGATTCTAACTTATCTCCCACCAACCTCTTGACGTATGCGAGGCTACCCCACACTTTCAAGTAGTTGTAGGATGCAGGCTTGCCGTGCCATATCTCATATGGAGTTTGGGTCAATGTACTAGTAGGCGCTAAATTCAACAATTTGGCCGCCGTTTCTAGTGCGTAGCCCCAAAACGATAAGGGCAATTTGGTAAAACTCATCATGGACCGAACCATGTCCAATAGGGTTCGATTCCTCCTTTCAAAAACACCATTTAACTGCGGTGTTCCTGGAGGTGTCCATTCTGATATTATACCATGTTCTTTTAGATAATCTAGGAACTCCGTACTAAGGTATTCACCGCCTCGGTCCGACCGAAGGATTTTAATTTTGCAGTTGGTTTGGTTCTCCACTTCAAGTCTGAATTCTTTAAACCTCTCAAGAGCTTCAGACTTGTACCTCATTAGGTAAAAATAACCATACCGTGAATGATCATGGTAAAGGTTATGAAGTAGGAAAACCCACCTCGGGCCTGCATCCTTAGTAGTCCACATACGTCTGTATGGACCAAGTCCAACAGACCTGGGGCAAGCCTGCTTTGTCCTACAAAGGGCTTCTTGGTCATTTTCCCTCTTAGACAAGACTCAAAAGTTGGTAGATCGCTCAAGTCCCCAACCTCTAGGTTCTTTGAGTCTATCAACCTTTTCATCCTATCTTGGGATATGTGACCTAGCCTAGCATGCCACAGACGTGCGTTCCCGTTATTATCTAATTTTCGTTTGTTGCAAGATATAGAGTCCGTTATGCAATGTACCAAGTAGATGAGCAATTCCACACCTCATCAAATAAAAGCAATTTTTATTGATTCTAAACTCATAACCACTATTGTCCAACAATGGAATGAAAATGATGTTTTTAATCATACTGGGTACAAAATAAACTTGCTCTAAATCTATGCTAATACTATCACTAATCACTAGAGTGGCGGATCCTACTGCTTCTGCCGAGATGGCCTTGTCATTCCCAAGCTTCAGGATCATGTCCCCGCTACCCCAGTTTTCTGCTTCTTTTCAACACCTGCAAGTCATTGCAAATGTGAGCTCCACAGCCGGTATCTAATACCCAAGAGGCAGAACTAGTGACCATATTAACCTCAATCACATATATACCTTGGTTCGAGAAGAGTTTGGGGCACTCTCTCTTCCAATGCCCTTTCTCACGGCAGTTGATACATATGTCATATGCCTTCGAATGTTGCTTGGAGACAACCTTTCCCTTTCCTTTGCCTTTCCCGTCTTTGACAATGGGAACACTCTTAGTGTTCGTAGCTGCTTTGACGGCCTTTCCCTTCCCCTTCTTCTTCTTCCAACGTCCGGCACCCTTGCCTTTCGTATTAGAAGTCGAAGCACCTCCAAACAATACCGAAGGCGTGGACTTCTTAGTCATTGCCTCGTATTACACCAACATATTGATCAACTCATGAATGCCCTTCTCAAGTGCGTTCATGTTGTAGTTGATGATAAATTGTCAAAGGAGGGTCGGAGTGACTGAAGGATCACATCTATGTACGTTTCATTATCGAGACCTGCCTTTAGGTCCTCGAGCTTTTCCTCCAGGGTAAGCATTTTAACCCCGTGCTCTTGTACAGAGGATCCTTCTGTCATTTTCCTTCCAAAGAACGCCTTGGTCGTGACATACCTAGTATGCCGGTCCGGGACTGCATAGCAATCCTTAAGGCGAGCCATAATGGAAGGGACGTCGTCTAGCCTTTCATATTGCTTCTGAATCTCATTGGTCATCGAAGCAAGTATGATGCTACGGACCTTCCGGTTATCCTTATGCCAAGTCTCGAACGTCTCACGTTCTTCTGGTGTGGATCCTTCCGGTAAGGTCCTAGGGAGAGGCTCGTCCATGACGTAGCCTTGGTTCTCATAATCTAGGACTATCCTGAGATTGCGCAACCAGTCGTTGTAGTTTGTTCCATTGAATTTGTTTGTCTCAAGAATGGTGGAAAGTGGGTTCTTAGACATTTTAAAATCTACATTTTAGAAAAACAGCACACGATCAGCAGAAAATAAAAGACGGTGGTTTGATAAAATAATTAAATGCATGGACTTTAGTCATTTAATCCTCCCACTATTTATACGAAAACACGGTACTCTCAAACGTGATTTTCGGGAAATCCTTTCCAAGTGGGCTTGGGATCCACAGCTATTTTTCCCATACCCCGCTTTTACGATTCGCATGGAAAAGATCCTGTGGGAGGTATTCCATACCATTCTCGTTCCACGAGATTCCCAAGATTATTGTCTCACCCTTTCACATTATCCCGAGGACTCCAAGCGAATCATGTTAATTGGGCGTTAGACCCAACCCAATCGACCGAGCCACAGACCCACTGGTACCCCCACGACTTGTGAGACAGGTAGCAGCAGCCCGTTTTTCGTTCATGACATAGTGCAGCTTCCTTTAAGTACAATAACGTGCCACGACTCGTGAGACCACGCTATTGACCCAAAGCAGCTTCCTCACTATGCCATGGAGTGGAAGGCATGGACAAACTCCTAGAGTTTATGTCCACTTTGTCTAGGGTCTAATATTTTGACATTGGTCCAACCAATGTGAGAGTAAGAAATGACCGAGATCTCAAATAAATAAATATCTACACATACATCCATAATGCGTAAATAAACCATCCATAGCAGTTATACGATAAATAAACAACCCATTCATCCATCATCATAACCACATGCAAAATTAAAGCCTAGCACGCCCCTGTTGGATGATCACGAGCCCGAATCCTATGCGACCCACTGAGCCCGCAGTGGATCTATGGTAAATCTAGGGTTGGTCCTATACTATTACATTAATAGTAACCCAATCATCATGCTGATGGGCCTTGGTCTCTTTTTCTCTTTCTTCACTTCATGGAAAACTCCAAGGGACCTCCCGTCTAGGCTCTCCATGTGGTCCTTTCCTTCTTCTCCACCAATTACTGTTGGAATAGGTGACCAGAAAGCCAATAGGTTTGGCAATTTGTAACCTATCCGACAACTTGATGTGAATGTAATATTATTATGTGATGAATAAGATGAGTATTCGTCACCAATGGTACCTTCTTTGTTGCGCTCATCTTACATTTGTTAAAACGGTGTTTAACTTATATCGCAACAAAGCCCACAGACCATGGATAACAACTCGTGCAGTTGGGCCACGCATTGGATGGTGGTCATGAAACCAACTGATTAAGAGTTGGGTCTGAAACGTTCCAAGTCGAGGACCTCGAGACAGGGCATCGAGAGTCCTATTCAGACTTGCATCAAGAGTCGTGTTCATTGGATGAGTGCCGTGTTTCATCGGCGACAGGCGTGGGACGCCTACACGGTCTTGATGGGTTGGTCGACTGGGGTCGACCCGACTGGACTGACTCGCGGGGATCATCATATGGAAGCCTTGGAGGCTTGGTCGGTATGATTGGATTCCCCGGTTCCGATAGTACGGGAGTAATCCTCAGACTTGAGGAATCATGGCAGTCACGTGCACAAGACGGCTGTATCTTGGATCTGGCGAGAGGTAATCATTCTGTAAGATGATTATCATAAGCCTTGTCCAGTGCAGTCAGAATGTGTAGCGAGGACGGTGGATTCCAAGAAGAGGATCCGTCCCCTGTCAGTATGTGACAGAGGTATCTCCTATGCACTCGCAGACACGTTCATGCTGTTTGAAGCTGTGGCCACAGTGGTTGGTCGAACAGGGAATGGTTTCCTGTGTCGACGCAATGAAGCATACGTGGTCTCGAGTATTAAGCATAGATGCCTAGTCAAGGATGGGAACCGACGCCCAATTCCATACCGTAGACTAAGGCCGGGAGACGGTAGACGGAAGGATCTTACCCATACGGAATCGGCGCCTAAATGTTCACGCCAATTCACCTAGTCTCTAGTGCCATGGACCGTTGCTAGACGGCCACCCATGGTAACGGGCCCTTGTGGGACACAGGCCCAAGTCTAGCTGAGAGTGAACCTAAAGGGTCACACACACATCACCGAGGAGGTTGAGAGATCGACTTGGAGTCAATCTCGAAGGATAAAATAAGTATTTGGATTACTTAAGGGAAAGTCCATTGGATGGACGGGCCGATATTGTATCGGGCATTCATTTAATCGGTAAATTGGATTTTCGATTAAATATGGAAAGTTGAGATGTTGAGACGTTGGATCTTTTAATTGGATTAAAGATCAACGGGAATAATTTAAGTGGACATTAGATTGGATTTAATATTGGGTTCGTCGTAATTGGATTACGATAAAACCCGGTCCGTTAAATTATACCCAAGAGGAGAAATAATTCCTAATTTGGAATGGGAAGAAGTTGGACTTCTTTCCTTAATTAAACATGGCCGACATGCTCCCTTGGAGGAAGCAAAATCAGCCATGTTTCATGCTAGGTGGTATGTTGACTTGTCTCCTTTGGAAAGAGACAAATCAACTCCAATCAAGCTCTTCCTTTTTGGTATGATTTGATCATACCATAAATTTTGGTAGGCTTGATTGAAGAATTGATGGTGATTGATTGGAATGAATCTAGACATCCTTGGATGAACCTAGACACATTTCAATAATCACATTAATTATGTATATATAGGAGTATATACAACACCAAGTAAATGATTCATTATTCATCTTTTGCTAGGAAAAAGAGAAGACAAAAATCCTCTCCTCTCTCTCAATTTTCGTGCTCCCTTCCTCTCTTACACTTGTGTTCTTCACTTGATTTTGAATCAAGAAGAAGAACAAAGTAAGTTTAAGAGAACACTAATTCATAGTGTTCTTCTCTTAAACCGATTCCTTCCTAAACCCGTTCTTTTCTAGTAAGAAGAACGTGTGTTTCTTCCGGTGTGGTGTGGATCACCTTTGGAGAATCCATACGTTTGGATTTCGTGAGCATTCCGGAGAAGGAACAATGCTAGTAGCCGGGAGCATACGCTAAACAATCAAAGGTAACGGTTTATTACGCTTTGATTGATTTCATTTATATATCTATGCCCTATGTGTTTAAATATATGTTTTAATATTTACACATCCTACATCGAACGCCCGGTTGAGCACCCAAGGGTACACCCCTTGGGATTCGCGTATTTTGAATTTGATTTAAATTTACGCACTTTCCACGCTTTCTCGCTTCCCCTCACGCTCCCGAGCGGATCCGCTTGTCCTTCAAGTGGTATCAGAGCCCGGTTCGATGTAAGGGGCATAGATCTATGTGTTTGGCATGATCTACTTGCTTTTAAATGGCTTTATTGGCATGTTAGATTACATAAATATATGAATAATATGATGATTCAATTGTTTGGATTTAATGGACTTTTGGCATACTTAATTTTGTTAGGTTGGATCTAAAATTGCATGCTTATTTTCAGAATAATATTACTGTTATTGTGCTGAAATAGTTTTGAAAAAAAAATAAAATTATTGATCGGGCCGGCAGTGGCCGCGCGCAGGCGCGTGCGCAGCCGGCCACTGCTGGCCGAGGGCCAGAGCGCGGCACAGCGCGCTGCCCTGTGCGCGCGGCCGGCCGGCCAACACCGCCGTTTTGTGCCGTTTTTCGACTTTTTTCCGGAAAATTTGATTTTCTGTATTTTCTGCACAATATTCTGAAAATATATTAATTTTGCATTTTTGATTTTGAAATAATTGGATTATTCCTTGGATTAAATTTGCTTAATTAATTTGGGATTAATACATGCATTGGATGCATTGTGTAAAATGTCCATTAAATTTAAAATTTGAATTTTACATATTATTTGTATGTTTATACTTTTGTGATGTTGGACATCACTTGGGTATTTGGAATATCCATTGGAATTTATGCATGATTATTTGGAATAATTATGTTATGTGTGTTGATGGAATCAACATGGGATGATCACAAGAGCCCTAGGCCTTATGTATGGATGAAGGTATGATCATTTATTTTCTGTTGGGTGGGGCCTGCGTGCCTCTTGTTTTTGGGACTATCATCTCCCGTATTTTCAGCCTCATGATGTTAAGACTTGTTTTCTTTATTACCGATGTATTACTTTCAGTTGTAATGAGAGTAGATAGGATTGGTGAGGTTTCAATTTTAACAAGCAATTGGAGTCGGAGACCCCAAGGAGGAGCATCAAGGCGTGAAACAAGAAGCACTTCAAGGCCCATTGGAATGACAATGGGTTTATTATTATTGTAATAATTTAGGACCACCCTAGACAGACCATAGACTCACTGCGGGCTCAGTGGGTCGCATAGGTTGGGCTTGTGTTCATCCTAAACAAGGGTATGCTATGTTTTCTGCATGCGGCGTATTTATTTATCGCTTTAAATATTGGATATTTATGCATGCTAAAACACAATAATGTGATGAGGTCTCGGTCATACACAAACTCTCATTTGGTTGAACCAAATTAAATATTAGGCCCAGAACGGACTTGGATCAAAATGGTATTTTGGTCTGTCCGAGCCTTCCATCCACAGCAATGTGGTGAGGAAGCTACCACTACCCAAGTGTGGTCTCACGAGTCGTGGCACACTTGGACTAGGGGAAAGCTGCACTATTGTTGTGAACAAAAAGACTGCGCTCGCTGTTTTCCTGTCTCACGAGTCGTGGGGGCGACAGTTTGAGGTATGATTTGGTTGATGGGTCGGGCCCAACACTGAGTAACATGGTTCGCTTGGAGTCCTCGGGACCATGTGAATAGGTGAGGCAAAATATCTTGGAATCTCATTGGATGAGAATGATATTGGATATCTCCCACAAGGTCTTCTTCATGTGAATCGTAAAAGCGGGGCATGGAGATTACGCTTGTGGATCCCAAGCCCACTAGGAAATGGTTTCCCCAAACTCCGCTTGAGAGTGGCGGACTTTCGTATAAATAGTGGGAGGGTTAAAGACTAAAAGACCAAGTCATCAACTTGAACAATAATACTACCATCATCTGCTAATTTCTGCTTTACATTTTCATTAATGTAGATATGTCTAAGAACCCGTTAACCATGATTCTTGAGACTAACAAATTCAACGGAACGAACTACTCGGACTGGCTGAGAAACCTTAGGATTGTCCTCGGTTTCGAGAACCAAGGCTACGTCTTGGACGAGCCGCCACCGAGCAACTTACCGGAGGGGTCCACGCCTGAAGAACGTTTGACGTTCGAGAAATGGCATGAGGACAATCGGAAAGCCAATAGGTTTGGCAATTTGTAACCTATCCGACAACTTGATGTGAATGTAATATTATTATGTGATGAATAAGATGAGTATTCGTCACCAATGGTACCTTCTTTGTTGCGCTCATCTTACATTTGTTAAAACGGTGTTTAACTAATATCACAACAAAGCCCACAGACCATGGATAACAACTCGTGCAGTTGGGCCACGCATTGGATGGGTGGTCATGAAACCAACTGATTAAGAGTTGGGTCTGAAACGTTCCAAGTCGAGGACCTCGAGACAGGGCATCGAGAGTCCTATTGAGACTTGCATCAAGAGTCGTGTTCATTGGATGAGTGCGGTGTTTCATCGGCGACAGGCGTGGGACGCCTACACGGTCTTGATGGGTTGGTCGACTGGGGTCGACCCGACTGGACTGACTCGCGGGGATCATCATATGGAAGCCTTGGAGGCTTGGTCGGTATGATTGGATTCCCCGGTTCCGATAGTACGGGAATAATCCTCAGACTTGAGGAATCATGGCAGTCCCATGCACAGGACGGCTGTATCTTGGATCTGGTGAGAGGTAATCATTCTGTAAGATGATTATCATAAGCCTTGTCCAGTGCAGTCAGAATGTGTAACGAGGACGGTGGATTCCAAGAAGAGGATCCGTCCCTGTCAGTATGTGACAGAGGTATCTCCTATGCACTCGGAGACACGTTCATGCTGTTTGAAGCTGTGGCCACAGTGGTTGGTCAAACAGGGGAATGGTTTCCTGTGTCGACGCAATGAAGCATACGTGGTCTCGAGTATTAAGCATAGATGCCTAGTCAAGGATGGGAACCGACGCCCAATTCCATACCCTAGACTAAGGCCGGGAGACGGTAGACGGAAGGATCATACCCGTACGGAATCGGCGCCTAAATGTTCACGCTAATTCACCTAGTCTCTAGTGCCATGGACCGTTGCTAGACGGCCACCCATGGTAACGGGCCCTTGTGGGACACAGGCCCAAGTCTAGCTGAGAGTGAACGTAAAGGGTCACACACACATCACCGTGGAGGTTGAGAGATCGACTTGGAGTCAATCTCGAAGGATAAAATAAGTATTTGGATTACTTAAGGGAAAGTCCATTGGATGGACGGGCCGATATTGTATCGGGCATTCATTTAATCGGTAAATTGGATTTTTGATTAAATATGGAAAGTTGAGATGTTGAGACGTTGGATCTTTTAATTGGATTAAAAGATCAACAGGAATAATTTAAGTGGACATTAAATTGGATTTAATATTGGTTTCGTCGTAATTGGATTACGATAAAACCCGGTCCGTTAAATTATACCCGAGAGGAGAAATAATTCCTAATTTGGACTGGGAAGAAGTTGGACTTCTTTCCTTAATTAAACATGGCCGACACGCTCCCTTGGAGGAAGCAAAATCAGCCATGTTTCATGCTAGGTGGTATGTTGACTTATCTCTTTTGGAAAGAGACAAATCAACTCCAATCAAGCTCTTCCCTTTTGGTATGATTTGATCATACCATAAATTTTGGTAGGCTTGATTGAAGAATTGATGGTCATTGATTGGAATGAATCTAGACATCCTTGGATGAACCTAGACACATTTCAATAATCACATTAATTATGTATATATAGGAGTATATACAACACCAAGCATAAGTGATTCATTATTCATCTTTTTCTAGGAAAAAGAGACAACAAAAATCCTCTCCTCTCTCTCAATTTTCGTGCTCCCTCCCTCTCTTACACTTGTGTTCTTCACTTGATTTTGAATCAAGAAGAAGAACAAAGTAAGTTTAAGAGAACACTAATTCATAGTGTTCTTCTCTTAAACCGATTCCTTCCTAAACCCGTTCTTTTCTAGCAAGAAGAACGTGTGTTTCTTCCGGTGTGGTGTGGATCACCTTTGGAGAATCCATACGTTTGGATTTCGTGAGCATTCTGGAGAAGGAACAACGCTAGTAGCCGGGAGCATACGCTAAACAATCAAAGGTAACGGTTTATTACGGTTTGATTGATTTCATTTATATATCTATGCCCTATGTGTTTAAATATATGTTTTAATATTTACACATCCTATATCGAACGCCCGGTTGAGCACCCAAGGGTACACCCCTTGGGATTCGCGTATTTTGAATTTGATTTAAATTTACGCACTTTCCACGCTTTCTCGCTTCCCCTCGCGCTCCCGGGCGGATCCACTTGTCCTTCAATTACAAACGGTTGAGCACCCAAGTATTGCCATATGAATTTTCACTTCTTTATTCATAAATATTTTTATCAAAATACCAAAAATTCTCTAGACATAGATTACATATTCCTGCCAAAATTGGCTTACATGGTCACCTATTCTAACAATCTCCCACTTGACCTTTAAAGCCTATTGCCCATATGCTTAATCCCCATTTTCTCAAGATGTTGCGTATGATCGCTCTGCGACATAGACTTTGTCAGCGGGTCTGCTGTGTTGTCTGCCGAGTTGACTCGGTCCATCCGGACGTCACCTCTTCCTACCATTTCTCTAAGAAGATGGTAGCGTCTAAGAATGTGTTTGGAGTGGTAATGAGATCTCGGTTCCTTTGCTTGCGCTATAGCGCCGTTGTTATCACAGAAGATGACAACAGGCTCGGCGATGCTAGGCACCACACCCAACTCTTGGATGTAGTTTCTCATCCAAACCGCTTCCTTAGCAGCTTCTGAAGCTGCTATGTATTCAGCCTCTGTAGTGGAGTCAGCAATGGTTGCTTGTTTGGAACTTTTCCAAGCTACTACTCCTCCATTGAATTTGAATACGTAACCCGATTGAGACTTGGCATCATCGTCATCAGACTGGAAGCTAGCGTCGCTAAAGCCTTCCAGAATTAGTTCTCCATTGCCATAGACTAGGAACATGTCCTTAGTCCTCCATAGGTACTTAAGGATGCCCTTAACAGCATTCCAATGTGCCTCTCCTGCGCACGACTGATATCTGCTTGTCACGCTCAAAGCGTATGCAATGTCAGGCCTAGTGCAGTGGACCGCATATTGTATGCTACCTACGGCAGAAGCATAGGGAATGACCTTCATCCTTTCAAGTTCCTTATCAGTTTGTGGGGACTGTTTCTTGGATAACTTGATCCCATGCCTCATTGGAAGGAATCCTCGTTTGGAGTTGTCCATTCGATATCTCTTTAGGACTTTCTCCATATACGAATTTTGAGTGAGTCCTAACATCCTTTTAGATCTGTCCCTGACAATCTGGATGCCTAGGATGTAGGAGGCTTCACCCAAGTCCTTCATGGAAAACTAGGTTGACAACCATGCTTTTGTGTTTCCTACCATTCTAACATCATTACCAATGAGCAGAATGTCATCCACATAAAGCACTAGGAACACTATTGAGCTCCCACTGACCTTCTTGTATACACAAGGGTCGGATTCGTTTTTGATGAAGTCATAACCCCGTATTACTTCATCAAAGCGAATGTTCCAACTTCGGGAGGCTTGTTTGAGGCCATAGATGGACTTCTGGAGACGACAGACTTTCTGCTCTTCTCCAGTGATCGTGAAGCCCTGCGGCTGATCCATATAGATCTCTTCTTCAACGAAACCGTTGAGGAAGGCCGTTTTCACGTCCATCTGCCATATCTCATAGTCATACCATGCTGCTATGGCGAGCAGAATCCGAATGGACTTAACCATGGCTACTGGCGAGTAGGTATCCTCAAAATCGACCCCGGGTCGTTGAGTGTATCCCTTAGCTACAAGCCTAGCCTTAAAGGTTGTGACTTCTCCATCAACGCCAAGTTTGCGCTTGTAGACCCACTTACAGCCGACTGGCTTAACACCTTTCGGTGGATCTATAAGACTCCAAAACTTGGTTCTCGCTCATGGAGTCCATTTCGGATTTCATGGCCTCAAGCCATTTCCCGGAGTCGATGTCAGACATCGCTTCTCCATACGTCTTAGGATCGTTACCCAAAAGATCGGTCGCACCTAGAAAGCCATATCTTATTGGAGGTCTGGACTCTCTAGTGGACCTACGGAGAACGGGAACATCAGTGGTGATTGTGGGCGCTGACTGTATCGGAGCCGGCGGTTCAGGAACCGGGGCTGGCTGTTCCTAAGGCCGTCCTTCATGCCTAGCATGTTGGACTTCTCGAGGTTGATCAGCCCTTCGGCTGTTAATCCTGAATCCTCTAAGTGAGGGTTCCGCGGCCTCCTCTGATGGCTGGATTCCATCACTTGATTCCTCAAGAATCAGCTCATCAGGTTGGATATCCTCCGGGAAGCCTTGCTCCAAGAATACTGCATTTCTTGAAACAAACACCTTTTGTTCCAAGGGGTCATAAAAGTAATAACCCGCAGTTTCTTTAGGGTATCCAACGAACCTGCATAAGCTAGCACTACAGGAAAATCTGCCTTTAGCTACAATGCTGAAATCGTAGCAAATGGACGAAATTCATAGCAAATAGGCTTTTGCTACGATTTTGCTACGAATTTTGGGCGTAGGGACGAAGGGCGTAGCTAATGCTTTGCTACGCACAAAATTCGTGGCAAAAAGTTATTTGCTACGAAAAATTTGCTTTTATCACGATAGCATATGCGTAGCAAAAGAATGGCTTTTGTTACAGTCTTTTGCTTCGCTTTACCAGCCGTAGCCATTATATGACATTTGCTACGAGAAAATAGCTTTCGTTACGATTTCAAATCCGTTGCAAAAACACATGCTTTTGCTACGCCTATCGAATTGTAGCCATTAATAGGAGCATTTCCACGAAAAAATATCTTTTGTTACGATATCAAATTCGTTGCAAAAAGAATAAGAAAAATTATAAGCTTTCCCTACGGAGCTCTATTTGTAGCAATAACATCTTAGACTTTTACTACAACCATTTTCCCGTAGTAATAGAAGTAAAATTTGATTTTGTATTTAACTAATATATTTGTAATATCAAACAACACAATTAGCTAGTCAACGTGCATCTTGCACATATTACAACTAATATATTTGCAATATTAGTAACTAACAAAAGAGTAGCATCTTCCAATTCCACCATGTACAAACCCTTACAACTAGCTACATATTTGTGCAAATGACATTACACAATTCTACCATAGTCATGAGATATCACAAGCAAAAACCTCAAAGTTGCATACTAGATAGCATCTTCCAATTCCATCATGTACAAACCCTTACTACTAACTATATAATTGTGCAAATGACATTACACAATTCTTAACCATAGTCATTAGATCACAAGCAAAAACCTCAAAGTTGCATACTAGAATGCAAACATACATACGGTAGACAAAAGGTAGCTGCTCATCTTGTTCAAATTTCCATAACCTGAAATATATAACCATAAAATCCATAAATAAAAGTAATATGAAAAAGTGTACAAATTTGCATGTTAAAAGGAAAGAGACATTTTCTTACGTTCACAAACTCCCAATAAACACATTTGTTAACAGCTTCTCCAATCGTAGTAACATCTTTACTCGGGGCCTGTAACTTCTCATTAGGAATGTAAACATTCCCAATATACACCCTCACAAATCCAGGTGGAACTCCCTCTTGGCCAATCGTACCAACAACAACACCTTCAGCAACTATTTTTTTGGGTATTTGATGACAGAATAAATGAACTCGTGCCCCAATCTGCATTTAAAATAATCCGATAATAATTTGATCATCTTTAGTACATTAATACTGAGCTTTTACACATTTATTCTTCAAAGACCCTTTCAAAGTAATATACTTACATTAAAAGTCTTAGTAGAATCAACAATAAGTTTTCCTTTTTTAGCTCTTTCATCAACCACCTGCATTAAATGAAACATAAAAATTAAAGCAATAGAGAGATTTGATTGAAGAAAAAGATAACATTTAATTACGTACTTGATGAGTTGTTGCTGGTAACATAGAAGACATTGTAGGGAGCTGGCTTATGAGATCTTCCAACTTTTGGCTTAGTGATGCTACCTTCTCCTTCTCCAACTTCAACTGCTCTTTCTCTTTAATAAATTCATCTTGCATTTGTTTCATTTTTTCTCTTTCCTCCATAAGTCCATCCTTAAGCATTTTTAATTCTTCTTTCTCGTGTACAAAACTCATGGATGCAATTACATTTTCAATTTTTCGCTTCTCTGCTTTTCCTGTCAATTTTTTGTATTTCTCCTCTCCCATTGCATTCTTAAAAATTTCCTCCTTAAACTCTTTGTTTCTTTCTGACTCAGGCTTCTTAGATAGCTCTCTATTGAAATGTGTCTGAAGAAAAGTATAACATTATACAAATGAATGAAATTTTGTTTATACTATTGTAGAAAATTCCAGAATTGCAAAAAAAAAAACTGTATTTTTGTCAACAAAACTGCAGCACTAAATTCTGCAGACAGAAAAATGGTTTTCTGCAGCAAAAAACCATTTTTCTGTGCATTAAAATAGAAGGTTTCTGCAGAATTTTCTGCTACAGTTTTTCTGCACAGAAATGCTGTTTTTTTCTGCAAAGAAACTGTGCATTTCTCTGCAGAAAAACTGCAGCATAAATTCTGCAAACAGACTCTGTTTTTCTGCACAGAAAACTATTTTTATCTGCAGAAAAACAGAAGGTTTCTGCAGAATTTTGTGCAACAGTTTTTCTGCACAGAAATGCAGTTTTTTCTGTAGAAACAGAAACTTATGAATACGGTAATTGCATATGGATTAGAAATGAAAGAACCTCTGTGAAGGACTATTATTAGGGAATCAGGATGAGAATCAGAGAAGTTTTTAATAAGTAATTAACTAAAAGGAATGAACATTAACAACTCACTAGAAGTCAACATCTCAACCGAAATTACTTATTAAGTCACTTAGCATATACATTACATTGTTACATACAAGACACAAAACCAATCATCACTGAATCTTCTGCATAAATTCCTCTGCCAAATATAAAAGTTAAACTGACAAATGGTGAAGATTTTTACATCATCATCATCGAATGAACTACTTTGCTGTCTCATTCATAAGCATCAAAATGAAATGAGGAATTTCTGAAAGGGGAAAAAATATACACTAAAAAATCTGCAGCATTATCCATTTCATCACAATAAAAAATCATGGTAGCATCGACTGAAAAAGTAAGTTCTTGTCACAAACAAAAAAAAAAAAAAATGAAACAGAGAGGAAGACAAACCAAATTTTTGTTGTCCTCAAACTAATCCATCAGTGTGCATCCGCCTAAACAAAACAAGGAAAAGCAAAAACTCTCAAGAATCATACATTACACAGTTTCTAACAGTTGAGCTTGAACATGCATTTGCCCAAATAAAATTCAAAATGAAGTGCCATAATCGAGTGAATAGTGTGTGATTTTCAGCTCAAGAAAGCCATAAAAGTTAGAGAATACTTGGGTTTTCTTCAATTTTGAGCTCAATCGAAGTTCGAAGTCCCGCGGTTTCTCGAACAACTGAGCGCTCTTCTTCAAATAACTGGGATGGCCTTCTCGAACAACTGAGGTGGGACAATAATACGAAGAGTTTGAAGCCTAATTTTTGCTAACAATGGAGGAGGGATGCTGTCGATCTGCGAGGAAGAAACATCGAGATAGAGGAGGGTTTTTTAGGTGAGGTTTTCAAAGTGATATTTCTGAAATGGAGGAGGATGAATTAAATGTGTTTATGAAATGGAGGAGTTCTTTTCTTATCGTTTTTGTCTGAAACAAATTCAGATTTTTTTTTTATTTTTTAATTTTTTTTTGCTTAATGTAAATGGAGGGAAATAATTCATTTTGGCTCCAATTTTTTTCCCTACAACAAACAATTATCAGTAGCAAAAAGGCAAAACGCTGTCGTTTTACTCACTATATTTTGTTATATCAGACGATTTTTTTAGTAACAAACAAAATTCGTAGCCAAAAATTAAAACGACGCCGTTTTGCTTTAACTTTTTGCTACAAAATAAAATTCGTAGTAAAAAGTTTCTTTTACTACGAGATTTCAGGCGTAGCCAAAAATTTTGTAGCAAAAAGCAGATTTGCCTGTAGTGTAGACCTAGATTCTAATTTATCTTCCACTAACCTCTTGACGTATGCGGGGCTACCCCACACTTACAAGTAGTTGTAGGATGCAGGCTTGTCGTGTCATATCTCATATGGCATTTGGGTCAATGCACTAGTAGGCGCTAAATTCAATAATTTGGCCGCCGTTTCTAGTGCATAGCCCCAAAACGATAAGGGCAATTTGGTAAAGCTCATCATGGACCGAACCATGTCCAACAGGGTTCGATTCCTCCTTTCAGAGACACCATTTAACTGTGGTGTTCCTGGAGGTGTCCATTCTGATATTATACCATGTTCTTTTAGATAATCTAGGAACTCCGTACTAAGGTACTCACCGCCTCGGTCCGACCGAAGGACTTTAATTTTGCAGTTGGTTTGGTTCTCCACTTCAAGTCTGCATTCTTTAAACCTCTCAAGAGCTTCAGACTTGTACCTCATCAGGTGAACATAACCATACCGCGAATGATCATCGGTGAAGGTTATGAAGTAGGAGAACCCACCTCGGGCCTGCGTCCTTAGTGGTCCACATACGTCTGTATGGACCAAGTCCAACAGACCTGTGGCAAGCCTGCTTTGTCCTACAAAGGGCTTCTTGGTCATTTACCCTCTTAGACAGGACTCACAAGTTGGTAGATCGCTCAAGTCCCCAACCTCTAGGTTCTTTGAGTCTACCAACCTTTTCATCCTATCTTGGGATATGTGACCTAGCCTAGCATGCCAAAGACGTGCGTTCCTGTTATTATCTAATTTTCGTTTGTGTTGTGCATTGAGGACGAAATTCGTTTGTCGCAAGATATAGAGTCCGTTATGCAATGTACCAAGTAGATGAGCAATTCCACACCTCATCAAATAAAAGCAATTTTTATTGATTCTAAATTCATAACCACTGTTGTCCAACAATGGAATGGAAATGATGTTTTTAATCATACTGGGTACAAAATAAACTTGCTCTAAATCTATGCTAATACTATCACTAATCACTAGAGTGGCGGATCCTACTGCTTCTGCCGAGATGGCCTTGCCATTCCCAAGCTTCAGGATCATGTCCCCGCTACCCAGTTTTCTGCTTCTTTTCAACACCTGCAAGTCATTGCAAATGTGAGCTCCACAGCCGGTATCTAATACCCAAGAGGCAGAACTAGTGACCATATTAATCTCAATCACATATATACCTTGGTTCGAGAAGAGTTTGGGGCACTCTATCTTCCAATGCCCTTTCTCACGGCAGTTGATACATATGTCATATGCCTTCGACTGTTGCTTGGAGACAACCTTTCCCTTTCCTTTGCCTTTCCCGTCTTTGGCAATGGGAACACTCTTAGTGTTCGTAGCTGCTTTGACGACCTTTCCCTTCCCTTTCTTCTTCTTCCAACGTCCGGCACCCTTGCCTTTCGTATTAGAAGTCGAAGCACCTCCAAACAATACCGAAGGCGTGGACTTCTTAGTCGTTGCCTCGTATTTCACCAACATATTGATCAACTCATGAATGCCCTTCTCAAGTGCGTTCATGTTGTAGTTGACGATAAATTGGTCAAAGGAGGGTGGGAGTGACTGAAGGATCACATCTATGTATGTTTCATTATCGAGACCTGCCTTTAGGTCCTCGAGCTTTTCCACCAGGGTAAGCATTTTAACCCCGTGTTCTTGTACAGAGGATCCTTCTGTCATTTTTGTTCTAAAGAACGCCTTGGTAGCGACATACCTAGTATGCCGGTCCGAGACTGCATAGCAATCCTTAAGGCGAGCCATAATGGAAGGGACATCATCTAGCCTTTCATATTGCTTCTGAATCTCATTGGTCATCGAAGCAAGTATGATGCTACGGACTTTCCGGTTATCCTTATGCCAAGTCTCGAACGTCTCACGTTCTTCTAGTGTGGATCCTTCCGGTAAGGTCCTAGGGAGAGGCTCGTCCATGACGTAGCCTTAGTTCTCGTAATCTAGGACATTCCTGAGATTGCGCAACCAGTCACTGTAGTTTGTTCCATTTAATTTGTTTGTCTCAAGAATGGTGGAAAGTAGGTTCTTAGACATTTTAAAATCTACATTTTAGGAAACAGCGCGCAATCAGCAGAAAATAAAAGATGGTGGTTTGATAAAATAATTAAATGCATGGACTTTAGTCATTTAATCCTCCCACTATTTATACGAAAACACGGTACTCTCAAACGTGATTTTCGGAAAATCCTTTCCAAGTGGGCTTGGGATCCACAGTGATTTTTCCCATACTCCGTTTTTACGATTCGCATGGAAAAGATCCTATGGGAGGTATTCCATACCATTCTCGTTCCACGAGATTTCCAAGATTATTGCCTCACCCTTTCACATGATCCCGAGAACTCCAAGCGAATCATGTTAATTGGGCGTTAGACCCAACCCAATCGACCGAGCCACAGACCCACTGGTACCCCCACGACTCGTGAGACAGGTAGCAGCAGCCCGTTTTTCGTTCATGACATAGTGCAGCTTCCTTTAAGTACAATAACGTGCCACGACTCGTGAGACCACGCTATTGACCCAAAGCAGCTTCCTCACTATGCCATGGATTGGAAGGCATGGACAAACTCCTAGAGTTTATGTCCACTTTGTCTAGGGTCTAATATTTTGACATTGGTCCAACCAATGTGAGAGTAGGAAATGACCGAGATCTCAAATAAATAAATATCTACACATACATCCATAATGCGTAAATAAACCATCCATAGCAGTTATATGATAAATAAACAACCCATTCATCCATCATCATAACCACATGCAAAATTAAAGCCTAGCACACCCCTGTTGGATGATCACGAGCCCGAATCCTATGCGACCCACTGAGCCCGAAGTGGATCTATGGTCAATCTAGGGTTGGTCCTATACTATTACATTAATAGTAACCCAATCATCATGCTGATGGGCCTTGGTCTCTTTTCTCTTTCTTCACTTCATGAAAAACTCCAAGGGACCTCCCGTCTGGGCTCTCCATGTGGTCCTTCCTTCTTCTCGACCAATTACAAAAATAGAAACCTCACTCCTAGTCTACTTGAAGGACAAGCGGATCCGCCCGGGAGCGCGAGCGGAAGCGAGAAAAGCGAGAAAAGTGCGTAAATTTAAATCAAATTCAAAAATACGCGAATCCCAAGGGGTGTACCCTTGGGTGCTGAACCGGGCGTTCGATGTAGGATGTGTAAATATTAAAACATACATTTAAGCACATAGGGCATAGTTATATAAATGAAATCAATCAAAGCGTAATAAACCGTTACCTTTGATTGTTTAGCGTATGATCCCGACTACTTGCGTTGTTCCTTCTCCGGAATGCTCACGAAATCCAAACGTATGGATTCTCCAAAGGTGATCCACACCACACCGGAAGAAACACACGTTCTTCTTGCTAGAAAAGAACGGGTTTGGGAAGGAATCGGTTTAAGAGAAGAACACTATGAATTAGTGTTCTCTTAAACTTACTTTGTTCTTCGTCTTGATTCAAAAATCAAGTGAAGAACACAAGTGTAAGAGAGGGAGAGAGCACGAAAATTGAGAGAGATGAGAGGATTTTTGTCTTCTCTTTTTCCTAGAAAAAGATGAATAATGAATCACTTATGCTTGGTGTTGTATATTCTAATATATATACATAATTAATGTTATTATTGGAATGTGTCTAGGTTCATCCAAGGATGTCTAGATTCATTCCAATCAATCACCATCAATTCTTCAATCAAGCCTACCAAAATTTATGGTATGATCAAATCATACCAAAAGGGAAGAGCTTGATTGGAGTTGATTTGTCTCTTTCCAAAAGAGATAAGTCAACATACCACCTAGCATGAAACATGGCTGATTTTGCTTCCTCCAAGGGAGCGTGTCGGCCATGTTTAATTAAGGAAAGAAGTCCAACTTCTTCCCATTCCAAATTAGGAATTATTTCTCCTCTCGGGTATAATTTAACGGACCGGGTTTTATCGTAATCCAATTACGACGAACCCAATATTAAATCCAATTTAATGTCCACTTAAATTATTCCCGTTGATCTTTTAATCCAATTAAAAGATCCAACGTCTCAACATCTCAACTTTCCATATTTAATCGAGAATTCAATTTACCGATTAAATGAAAGCCCGATACAATATCGGCCCGTCCATCCAATGGACTTTCCCTTAAGTAATCCAATTACTTATTTTATCCTTCGAGATTGACTCCAAGTCGATCTCTCAACCTCCTCGGTGATTTGTGTGTGACCCTTTAGGTTCACCCTCAGCTAGACTTGGGCCCGTGTCCCACAAGGGCCCGTTACCATGGGTGGCCGTCTAGCAACGGTCCATGGCACTAGAGACTAGGTGAATTGGCGTGAACATTTAGGCGCCGATTCCGTACGGGTATGATCCTTCCGTCTACCGTCTCCCGGCCTTAGTCTAGGGTATGGAATTGGGCGTCGGTTCCCATCCTTGACTAGGCATCTATGCTTAATACTCGAGACCACGTATGCTTCATTGCGTCGACACAGGAAACCATTCCCTGTTCGACCAACCATTGTGGCCACAGCTTCAAACAGCATGAACGTGTCTCCGAGTGCATAGGAGATACCTCTGTCACATACTGACAGGGGACGAATCCTCTTCTTGGAATCCACCGTCCTCGCTATACATTCCGACTGCACTGGACAAGGCTTATGATAATCATCTTACAGAATGATTACCTCTCGCCAGATCCAAGATACAGCCGTCCTGTGCATGCGACTGCCATGATCCCTCAAGTCTGAGGATTACTCCCGTACTATCGGAACCGGGGAAAACGAATCATACCGACCAAGCCTCCAAGGCTTCCATATGATGATCCCCGCGAGTCAGTCCTGTTAGAATAGGTGACCAGAAAGTCAATGGTATTGGCTGTTCTGAGAACCATTCGTCAATCTGTGAACAAGTAATATTATGTTTATGAATGTAGTAAGGATTCATGGGCATGAGTTTGTTGTACTTACTGCTTGCATCGTTACGATGTCACAACAAACGCCCACAGACTGAGATAACATTTCGGGAAATTGGAACTACGCTTGGAGGTAGGTTCATGAAATCAGTTTCGCCGAATCAGTCTAAAATACTCCAAGTCAAAGGAATCTCGAGACAGGGCATCGAGAATCCATTTGAGACTTGCACTAAGCATCTGCTGTCGTGTTTCATCGACGGGTGACGAGGATCGTCTAAGCAGTGTTAGTGGGTCGGCCTGCTGGGGAGCGGCCGACTGAGGTGACTCGCGGGAATCGTCATATGGAAGCCACTCGGGCTTGGTCGGTATGACTCGTATTCCCGGTTCCGATAGTACGGGATTAGTCATCGGACTTGAGGATCACGGCAGTCCCCTACATACTAAGCTTGTATCTTGGATCTGGTGAAATTTGACCGATTATATTACATGGTCATCATAAGCCTCGTCCAGTGCAGTCGGAGTATGTAAGAATGGTGTATTCCAAGATAGGATCTGTCCCCTGTCAAAGGATATGACAGCAAGATCTCCTATGCGCTCGGAGATGGTTTAGACTCACAGAGTCTATGGCCATAGCACTTGATGTAGTGGGAAAGGATTTCCTACGTCGAGTTAAACCTATCTCGAGCATTATGCATAGTTGCCTAGTCAAGAATGGGAACCGACCCCTAGACTAAAGGCCGGGAGACAGGCGACAGTAGGACCGTACCCGTACGTATCGAGCGTCGGTAGGACCGCACCTGCGTATAACTCGGAGCCTAAATGTTCACACCATAAATTCACCTAGTCTCTAGTGCCATGGACCGTTGCTAGATGGCCACCCATGGTAACGGACTACTTTGGTTACGAAATAACAAAAAGTAGGTCCAAGTCTAGCTGAAAGGTGAACCTAAAGAGTCACACCCGCTACACCAAATGAAAGGGAATTAATTTGGAATTAATTCCGGGAGAAGGTTTAATTTAATGGAATTAAATTATACTTCTTGGAGATTCAAGCCTCGATCAATTATTTGGAATAATCGGGCTTGAGTTCATAAATTAGATTTATGAATTTTATAAAGTATGGACTTTCCTTTTAATTAGATTAAAAGGGTGAATTAATTAGTGGGCTTGGTATATTAAATAGGATTTAATATAAAGTCCATGGGACTATTTAATTTAGAATTAAATAATCCCGTTCTATGGAATTAACTAATGGGCTTGGTATATTAAATAGGATTTAATATAAAGTCCATGGGACTATTTGATTTAGAATTAAATAAGTCCTTTCATCACATAATAATATTACATTTACATCAAGTTGTCAGATAGGTTACAAATCGCCAAACCTATTGGCTTTCTGGTCACCTATTCTAACAATCTCCCACTTGACCTAAAGCCAATCACCCATTGGCCTCAAACCTCTTACTCAGATGGTGAGTATGGGCAACTTGCGACATGGGTTTAGCAAGTGGATCTGCTATGTTTTCTTTGGAGGTAACTTGGTCCAACCGAACATCATTCCTGCTATCCATCTCTCTAAGTAGATGGTAGCGTCTAAGAATATGCTTGGATCGTGATGAGATCTCGGTTCCTTTGCTAGCGCTATCGTCCCGTTGTTATCATAAAAGATAATTACAGGCTTACCAATGCTAGGTACTACATCCAACCCTTGGATGTAGCTCATCAACCAAACCACTCCTTAGCAGCTTCCAAAGCCGCTATGTATTCAAAACTCTATGGTGGAGTCCACCGTGGTAGCCTACTTGGAACTCTTCCAAGTAACCACGCCACCATTTAGCCTAAATACAAAATCATACTGAGACTTGGAATCATCGTCATCCGACTAGAAGCTAGCGTCGCTATAGCCTTCCAGTATCAACTCTCCACCATCGTAGATCAAGAACATGTCCTTAGTCCTTTTTCAGGTACTTCAGGATAGTCTTGACTGCACTCCAGTGTGCCTTCCCGGCACACGACTGATATCGACTAGTTACGCTCAAAGCGAAAGCCACATCAAGTCTAGTGCAGTGAACAACATACTGTATGCTGCCTACGGCTGAAGCATAGGGATGTCCTACATCCGTTTAAGTTCCTCATCAGTCTTAGGAGACTGCTTCTTGGATAACTTAATTTCATGCCTCATATACGAGGACTGGGCCATTCCTAACATCCTTCTAAATCTATCCCTGTAGATCTTGATGCCAAGGATGTAGGATGCCTCGCCCATATCCTTCATGGAGAATTGCGTTGACAACCAAGCTTTAGTGGTACCCAACATATTAGCGTTATTCCCAATGAGCAAGATGTCATCCACGTAAAGCACCAGAAACGCAACTGAGCTCCCACTGATCTTCTTGTATACACAAGGATCGGACTCGTTCTTGATGAAATCATATCCCCGTATGACTTCATCAAAACGTATGTTCCAGCTTTGGGTTTAACCCCTTTTGGTGGATCTGCTAGGGTCCAAATCTTGTTTGTACCCATCGAGTCCATCTCGGATTTCATGGCCTCAAGCCACTTGTCCGAATCGATGTCCGACATCGCTTCTCCGTACGTCTTTGGATCATTATACAACTGACCGGTCAGGCCCAGAAATCCATACCTATCAGGTGCATGGGATACTCTGGCCGACCTACGGAGGACTGGAAGAATATCAGTGGGAACCACTGGCTCAGATGTCACTGCCGCCTCATGGGGTACCTCACTTGATTCCTCAAGGAGTACCTCATCGCGTCGACTATCCGATGGAAAACCTTTTTCCAAGAACACTGCGTTTCGCGAGACAAAAACCTTTTGCTCGGAGGGATCATAGAAATAATACCCCGCAGTTTCTTTCGGATAGCCGATGAACCTGCATAAACTAGACCTCGAGTCCAGTTTATCTCCCACTAATCTCTTGACATATGCGGGGCAACCCCACACTTTCAAGTATTTGTAGGAGGCAAGCTTGCCATGCCATATCTCATATGGCGTCTGGGATACCCTTTTAGATGGCGCCAAGATCAAAACTTTGGCCGCCGTCTCAAGAGCGTATCCCCAGAAGGAAAGGGGTAGTTCGGTAAAACTCATCATGGATCGGACCATGTCCAACAAGGTCCGATTCCTCCTTTCAGACACACCATTAAGCTGCGGTGTTCCAAGAGGGGTCCACTGAGAGAGAATCCCATTCTCTTTTAGATAATTAGTAAACTCACCACTCAAATACTCTCCACCTCGGTCGGACCGAAGGGCTTTGATCTTTCGACCGGTTTGGTTCTCTACTTCAAGTCTGTATTCCTTAAACCTTCCAAAGGCTTCAGACTTGTACCTCATCAGGTAAACATAACCATACCGTGAGTGATCATCGATAAAGGATATGAAGTATGAGTACCCACCTCTAGCCTGAGTATTTAGTGGACCACGGACATCTGTATGGATCAAATCCAACAGACCACTGGCTAGCGTACTTTGTCCAACAAAGGATTTCTTGGTCATCTTTCCCTTTAGACAGGATTCGCAGGTCGGTAGGTTGTCCAAATCGTCTATTTCTAGACTCTTTGAGTCCACCAACCTTCTTATCCTATCTTTAGAGATATGACCTAACCTCGCATGCCATATCTGTGCGTTATTGTGATCATCACGTTTTCGTTTGTGTTCTGCAGTCATAATCCAATTAGACTATTGAAGTATGTACAGACCGTTGACCAATGTACCAAGCAAATGAGAAATACCATCTTTGATAATGAAAAAATCATTTTTATTGATGGTAAATTCATATCCCTCCTTATCAAGGACCGGGATGGAAACAATGTTTTTAATCATGCTAGGTACATAGAAACAGTCGTCAGTACAATCCTAACATGACTACTAATGGCTAACTCTAGTGATCCTACGGCATCCGCAGCAACGGCCTTGCCATCGCCTAGCCTCAGGATCATCTCATCCTTGGTTAGCCTTCTGCTTCTTTGCAGTGCCTGCAGATCATTGCAGATGTGAGCACCACACCCGGTATCCAATACCCATGAAGCAGAATAAGTAATCATATTAACTTCAACCACAAACACACCTGGGTTGGAGAGGAGTTGTGGGCACTCCCTCTTCCAATGCCCTTTCCCTTGGCAATTCATGCAGACATCATTTGCCTTGAACCGCTGAGAACCACGGGCCTTCCCTTTCCTTTTGCTCGGTCCAACCGGAGCAACAGGGACGCCTGGAGCGCGAGCAGGGGCCACAACAGTCTTCCCTTTCTTCCTCTTCCAGCGTCCGACCCTCTTGCCATTCGCCTTGGAGGTCGAAGCCTCTCCTATCAATACCGCCGGCGCCGACTTGTGGGTCGTTGCCTCGTATTGGACCAGCATGTTGATCAACTCATGAATAGACTTCTCAAGTCCGTTCATGTTATAGTTTACAACAAACGGGTCATAGGATGGAGGAAGCGACTGGAGGATCACGTCAATGTACGTGTCATTGTTAAGCCCAGCTTTAAGGTCCTCGAGTTTCTCCACTAGGGAGAGCATCTTGACCCCATGACTTTGTACAGACGCTCCTTCAGCAAGCTTGGTGCCAAAGAATACTTTTGTGGCGACATATCTAATATGCCTATCCGGAACCGCATAAACCTCGTTCATGCGGGGCATTATGGCGGAGACGTTGTCCAGCCTCTCATACTGCTTCTGGATGTCGTTAGACATCGAAGCCAGTATGATACTGCGTACTTTCCGATCGTCCTCATTCCATTTCTCGAACGTCAAACGTTCTTCAGGCGTGGACCCCTCCGGTAAGTCGCTCGGTGGCGGCTCGTCCAAGATGTAGCCTTGGTTCACGAAACCGAGGATAATCCTCAGGTTTCTCAGCCAGTCCGAGTAGTTCGTTCCGTTGAATTTGTTAGTCTCAAGAATCATGGTTAATGGGTTCTTAGACATATCTACACTAATGTAAAGCAGAAATTAGCAGATGATGGTTATATTATTGTTCAAGTTGAAGACTTGGTCTTTTAGTCTTTAACCCTCCCACTATTTATACGAAAGTCCGCCACTCTCAAGCGGAGTTTCGGGAAACCATTTCCTATTAGGCTTGGGATCCACAAGCGTAATCTCCATGCCCCGCTTTTACGATTCACATGAAGAAGACCTCGTGGGAGATATCCAATGTCATTCTCATCCAATGAGATTCCCAAGATATTTTGCCTCACCTATTCACATGGTCCCGAGGACTCCAAGTGAACCATATTACTCAGTGTTGGGCCCGACCCATCAACCAAATCATGCCTCAAACTGTCGCCCCCCACGACTCGTGAGACAGGGAAACAGCGAGCGCAGTCTTTTTGTTCACAACAATAGTCCAGCTTTCCCCTATTCCAAGTGTGCCACAACTCGTGAGACCACACTTGGGTATAGGTAGCTTCCTCACCACATTGTTGTGGATGGAAGGCTCGGACAGACCAAAATACCATTTTGATCCAAGTCCGTTTTGGGCCTAATATTTAATTTGGTCCAACCAAATGAGAGTTTAAATGTGACCGAGACCTCATCACATTATGGTGTTTTAGCATGCATAAATATCCAATATTTAAAGCGATAAATAAAAAAACGCCGCATGCATAAAACATAGCATACCCCTGTTAGGATGATCACAAGCCCAACCTATGCGACCCACTGAGCCCGCAGTGAGTCTATGGTCTGTCTAGGATGGTCCTAAATTATTACAATAGTAATATACCCATTGTCATTCCAATGGGCCTTGTAGTGCTCTTGTTTCACGCCTTGATGCTCCTCCTTGGGGTCTCCGACTCCAATTGCTTGTTAAAATTGAAACCTCACCAATCCTATCTACTCTCATTACAACTGAAAGTAATACATCGGTAATAAAGAAAACAAGCCTTAACATCATGAGGCTGAAAATACGGGAGATGATAGTCCCAAAAACAAGAGGCACGCAGGCCCCACCCAACAGAAAATAAATGAACATTCATTCATCCATACACAAGGTCTAGGGCTCTTTTGATCATCCCATGTTGATTCCATCAACTCACATAACATAATTATTCCAAATAATCATGCATAAATAACCAATGGATATTCCAAATACCCAAGTGATGTCCAACATCACAAAAGCATAAATGTACAAATAATATGCAAAATTCAAATTTTAAATTTAATGGACATTTTAAACAATGCATCCAATGCATGTATTAATGCCAAATTAATTAAGCAAAATTTAATTCAAGGAATAATCCAATTATTCCAAAATAAAAAATGCAAAATTAATATATTTTCAGAATATTGTGCAGAAAATACAGAAAATCGAATTTTCCGAAAAAAGTCGAAAAACGGCACAAAACGGCCCAGCCGTTGTGCTGGCCGGCCGGCCGCGCGCAGGCAGCAAGCTTGTGCGCCCTGCGCGCGCGCGCTCTGTGCCGCGCGCTGGCAGCGGCCGGACTGCGCAGAGCGCGCGCGCGCCCCTGCGCGTGCGCCTGTGCGCAGCATGCGCGCGCAGGCGCCCGCCTGTGCGCGGCCGCTGCCGACCGATCCAATTTTTTTTTTCTTTTTTTTTTCAAAACTGTTTCAGCACAATAACATTTATATTATTCTGAAAATAAGCATGCAATTTTAGATCCAATCTAATAAAATTAAGCATGCCAAAAGTCCATTAAATCCAAACAATTGAATCATCATATTATTCATATATTTATGTAATCTAACATGCCAATAAAGCCATTTAAAAGCAAGTAGATCATGCCAAACACATAAATCTATGCCCCTTGCATCGAACCGGGCTCTGATACCACTTGAAGGACAAGCGGATCCGCCCGGGAGCGCGAGCGGAAGCGAGAAAAGCGAGGAAAGTGCGTAAAATTAAATCTAATTCAAAAATACGCGAATCCCAAGGGGTGTACCCTTGGGTGCTCAACCGAGCGTTCGATGTAGGATGTGTAAATATTACAACATACATTTAAGCACATAGGGCATAGTTATATAAATGAAATCAATCAAAGCGTAATAAACCGTTACCTTTGATTGTTTAGCATATGCTCCCGGCTACTTGCGTTGTTCCTTCTCCAGAATGCTCACGAAATCCAAACGTATGGATTCTCTAAAGGTGATCCAAACCACATCGGAAGAAACACACGTTCTTCTTGCTAGAAAAGAACGGGTTTAGGAAGGAATCGGTTTAAGAGAAGAACACTATGAATTAGTGTTCTCTTAAACTTACTTTGTTCTTCTTCTTGATTCAAAATCAAGTGAAGAACACAAGTGTAAGAGAGGGAGAGAGCACGAAAATTGAGAGAGATGAGAGGATTTTTGTCTTCTCTTTCTCCTAGAAAAAGATGAATAATGAATCACTTATGCTTGGTGTTGTATATTCTAATATATATACATAATTAATGTGATCATTGGAATGTGTCTAGGTTCATCCAAGGATGTCTAGATTCATTCCAATCAATCACCATCAATTCTTCAATCAAGCCTACCAAAATTTATGGTATGATCAAATCATACCAAAAGGGAAGAGCTTGATTGGAGTTGATTTGTCTCTTTCCAAAAGAGATAAGTCAGCATACCACCTAGCATGAAACATGGCTGATTTTGCTTCCTCCAAGGGAGCGTGTCGGCCATGTTTAATTAAGGAAAGAAGTCCAACTTCTTCCCATTCCAAATTAGGAATTATTTCTCCTCTCGGGTATAATTTAACGGATCGGGTTTTATCGTAATCGAATTACGATGAACCCAATATTAAATCCAATTTAATGTCCACTTAAATTATTCCCGTTGATCTTTTAATCCAATTGAAAGATCCAACGTCTCAACATCTCAACCTTCCATATGTAATCGAAAATTCAATTTACCGATTAAATGAAAGCCTGATACAATATCGGCCCGTCCATCCAATGGACTTTCCCTTAAGTAATCCAATTACTTATTTTATCCTTCGAGATTGACTCCAAGTCGATCTCTCAACCTCCTCGGTGATTTGTGTGTGACCCTTTAGGTTCACCCTCAGCTAGACTTGGGCCCGTGTCCCACAAGGGCCCGTTACCATGGGTGGCCGTCTAGCAACGGTCCATGACACTAGAAACTAGGTGAATTGGCGTGAACATTTAGGCGCCGATTCCGTACGGGTACAATCATTCCGTCTACCGTCTCCCAGCCTTAGTCTAGGGTATGGAATTGGGCGTCGGCTCCCATCCTTGACTAGGCATCTATGCTTAATACTCGAGACCACGTATGCTTCATTGCGTCGACACAGGAAACCATTCCCTGTTCGACCAACCACTATGGCCACAACTTCAAACAGCATGAACGTGTCTCCGAGTGCATAGGAGATAACTCTGTCACATACTGACAGGGGACGGATGCTCTTCTTGGAATCCACCGTCCTTGCTACACATTCCGACTGCACTGGACAAGGCTTATGATAATCATCTTACAGAACGATTACCTCTCGCCAGATCCAAGATACAGTCGTCCTGTGCACGCGACTGCCATGATCCCTCAAGTCTGAGGATTACTCCCGTACTATCGGAACCGGGGAAAACCAATCATATCGACCAAGCCTCCAAGGCTTCCATATGATGATCCCCGCGAGTCAGTCCAGTCGGCTAGACCCCAGTCGACCAACCCATCAAGATCGTGTAGGCGTCCCACGCCTGTCGCTGATGAAACACGGCACTCATCCAATGAACACGACTCTTGACGCAAGTCTCAATAGGACTCTCGATGCCCTGTCTCGAGGTCCTCGACTTGGAACGTTTCAGACCCAACTCTTAATCAGTTGGTTTCATGACCACCATCCAATGCGTGGCCCAACTGCACGAGTTGTTATCCATGGTCTGTGGGCTTTGTTGCGATATAAGTTAAACACCGTTTTAACAAATGTAAGATGAGCGCAACAAAGAAGGTACCATTGGTGATGAACACCCATCTTATTCATCACATAATAATATTACATTTACATCAAGTTGTCAGATAGGTGAGAAATCGCCAAACCTATTGGCTTTCTGGTCAGCTATTCTAACACTACTCTCATTACATATTAAAAAATTAGAAACCCCAGCGAAACCCGGGGGGAGTACATAAGGAGGGAGGTAGAATGCCTTATTATTCCAAGGAAACTAGAAAGAGAGAAGGAGAAAGCAGTAAAAGAGGCACACAGGCCCAACAGAAAATAAACCATAAATCCGGTCTAGGGCTCGCGATGATCCAATCATATAATTACAATATACCAACGACATATGATTTCCAATCAGAAATATCCAAAATAATAAATGAATATGTGCACAACGTGTGAAAAAATATAACACAAATATTGGTAATAATATTTTCTTGTTTTAGTAAAACCTTTCCTCATTATTTTAAGCAAAATAACCCTGGGATTCCAAATCCAATTTACTTTACTCCTAAAATAATGCCTTTAAAAAAAAGGCATATTTGAACAAAAAAAAAATAATTTTTCAGAATTAATTCAAAATTAAAACTGAAAATAATTAAAAAATAAAAGAAAAACATTGCTAGGGTTTTGAAACCCTAGCAGCAGCAGCCGCCGCCGCCACCGCACAGGCTCAGCCTGCCTCCCTGGCTGCGTGCTGCCCCTGTGTGACCGGCTGGGCGGGCGCGCGCAGGCTTCCCTTGCCTGCGCGCGTCTGCCCTGCCGGCAGCGCGCGGCTGCGCGCGGCCAGCCCTCCCGGCTGGCCGGCTGCGTCGTTTTTCATTTTCCGTTCAATTTTCCACTCCATTTCCCAAGAAAAACAGAAAAATACCAACATTCAGAGATTCACACGATTTAAAAACAATAAAACCCACATGCTTAAAATCAAGAAAAATCAAGATTTAATATAAAACATGCCAATATCACGTTTCATGCTTAGAACGCACATTAACCCTAGGCCTATACACCGAACCGGGGTCTGATACCACTGAAAGGAAATTGGTGGATCGTCCCGGGAATTGCGCGAATGCGGAAGCTCGATAAAATTAAACATACAAAAAATAAAGCATGCTTTTAATTTAAAAGAACACGCTCAAGGGGTGTACCCTTGAGCTTCCCGGGAGTTCGGTGTATCTCATTATTATATAGCATGTAAAGAAATCATGGAGGCCATAGAGTTGAAAAATAAAGAGGGACAAAAAAAATAAAACGAGACCTACCCGTTGTCGTTTTCGTCTTCAACGGCTACACGCGTTGTTCCCCGTTTTGCACCGAGATCTCGTTCTTGAGACCCTCCAAATCGTGACACACGATCCACCCACGTATCTTGCACGTCATGCTAGCAACGAACAAGTATTTTTGGAGAGGATAGATCAATCACACGTTATGAATTAACGGGACTAATCTTCCTTAGTTCTAATGTTCCAAGAACAAAAAGAACAAGAAACAATTTTCTTGTAGAGAGAGAGGGGGCGGACGAGAGGTGAGGAGGGGAGAGACGAGCGTGTGTTGTGTGTGTGATTTCAAGAATCATCATCCTTCAAAAGGTTGGAAGCTAGAGGTATCTATAGAGGAGGAGTTTAATCCTCTTAAAACTCCTACTCTAAGAACTCTAATTTGACTAGGATTTTGACCTAGTCAAAGTCCTAGTCAAACTAGTGTTTGACCTAGTCAAACAAATCCTAGCCTTCCATCTCCCCTTTCCATCTCAACATGTAAGCCAATTTGGCAGGAATATGTAACCTATGTCTAGACAATTTTTGGTATTTGATAAAAATATTTATGAATAAAGAAGTGAAAATTCATATGGCAATACTTTGTTTACGTTCACTTATATCTGCATTTACATTTCTGTTCACTATGCAAAACAAAGCCCACGGACTGAGAAACGATTTCGGGGACTGGGACTACGCTTGGAGGTAGGTCCATGAAATCAGTCTTACCGAATCAGTCCAGAAATCTCCAAGTCAAGGAATCCCGAAAATGGGTACCGGGATTCCCTTTGAGACTTGCACTAAGCATCTGCTGTCGTATTTCATCGACGGGTGACGAAGGTCGTCTAAGCAGTGTTAGTGGGTCAGCATGCTAGGAAGCAGCTGACTGAGGTGACTCGCGGGAACCGTCTTACGGTGGACCTTGAGTATGGTCAGCAAGGTATGACGTGTATTCCCGGTTCCAACGGTACAGGCCAAGTCCTTTGACTTGAGGAACTGCTGAGTTTACCTGTGCATCAAGTCTGTATCTTAGATATGGTGAGAGATTGCCAAAATACTCTTGAGTAGTCATAAGCCATGTCTAGTGCAGCTCGGGTGTACAGAGTGACAGTAGTTTCCAAGAAAGGATCTGTCTCCTGTCAAAAGGTATTGACAGTTGAGTCTTATATATGCTCTGTGTCTTGTCCCTGAAATCTGTGACCACAGTAACTGAACAGAAGGGAAAGGTTTTCCTTGCGGCGTTTAGTAAGGACAGACCGACACTTAGGTCCAAAATGGGTACCTGCTTTTTCCGTGCCCTAGACTCTAAGTGATGAGACCGAAGACAGAAGGACAAGTGTACTGTTAGAACCTAAATGTTCATCCCCAATTATTTCACCTAGTCTCTAGTGCCATGGACCGTTGCTAGATGGCCACCCATGGTAACGGCGGATTCTATGAATCCGACCAAGTCTAGCTGAATGGTGAACCTAAAGAGTCACACACTATCCACACACACTTATTATTTAATTTGGAATTAAATATTGGAGTAAAGGAATGATTAAATTAGATTTAATCGGGTCCTATATTTTCTTGGAGAAATTAATTCCTTCTATTTGATAAAGGGAATTAAATTAATAAATAGGATTTATTAAAGGGTTGATTTAATGGGCTTAGAATAAATATTAATATTTATTTATTATATTATATTTATTCTTTTAGCCTTTTGGAATATTTAATGGGATTTAAATATTCCACTAAATTAAAATCAACGGTTGAGATGGAAAGGGGAGATGGAAGGCTAGGATTTGTTTGTCTAGGTCAAACACTAGTTTGACTAGGACTTTGACTAGGTCAAAATCCTAGTCAAATTAGAGTTCTTAGAGTAGGAGTTTTAAGAGGATTAAACTCCTCTTCTATAAATACCTCTAGCTTCCAACCTTTTGAAGGATGATGATTCTTGAAATCACACACACAACACACACTCGTCTCTCCCCTCCTCACCTCTCGTCCGCCCCCTCTCTCTCTACAAGAAAATTGTTTCTTGTTCTTTTGTTCTTGGAACATTAGAACTAAGGAGGATTAGTCCCGTTAATTCATAACGTGTGATTGATCTATCCTCTCCAAAAATACTTGTTCGTTGCTAGCACGACGTGCAAGATACGTGGGTGGATCGTGTGTCACGATTGTTAGAATAGGTGACCATGTAAGCCAATTTTGGCAGGAATATATAACCTATGTCTAGACAATTCTTTGGTATTTGATAAAACATTTATGAATAAAGAAGTGAAAATTCATATGGCAATACTTTGTTTACGTTCACTTATATCTGCATTTACATTTCTGTTCACTACGCAAACAAAGCCCACGGACTGAGTAACGATTTCGGGACTAGGACTACGCTTGGAGGTAGGTCCATGAAATCAGTCTCACCGAATCAGTCCGGAAATTTCCAAGTCAAGGAATCCCGAAAATGGGTACTGGGATTTCCTTTGAGACTTGCACTAAGCATCTGCTATCGTATTTCATCGACGGGTTACGAAGGTCGTCTAAGCAGTGTTAGTGGGTCAGCATGCTAGGAAGCAGCTAACTGAGGTGACTCGCGGGAACCATCTTACGGAGGACCTTGAGTATGGTCAGCAAGGTATGACGTGTATTCCCGGTTCCAACAGTACAGGCCAAGTCCTTTTGACTTGAGGAACTGCTGAGTTTACTTGTGCATCAGGTCTGTATCTTAGATATGGTGAGAGATTGCCAAAATACGCTTGAGTAGTCATAAGCCATGTCTAGTGCAGCTCGGGTGCACAAAGTGACAGTAGTTTCCAAGAAAGGATCTGTCTCCTGTCAAAAGGTATTGACAGTTGAGTCTCATGTATGCTCTGTGTCTTGTCCCTGAAATCTGTGGCCACAGTGACTGAACAGAAGGGAAAGGTTTCCCTTGCGGCGTTTAGTAAGGACAGACCGACACTTAGGTCCAAAATGGGTACCTGCTTTTTCCGTGCCCTAGACTCTAAGTGATGAGACCGAAGACAGAAGGACAAGTGTACTGTTAGAGCCTAAATGTTCATCCCCGAATATTTCACCTAGTCTCTAGTGCCATGGACCGTGCTAGATGGCCACCCATGGTAACGGGCGGATTCTAGGAATCCGACCAAGTCTAGCTGAATGGTGAACCTAAAGAGTCACACACTATCCACACACACTTAGTATTTAATTTGGAATTAAATATTGGAGTAAAGGAATGATTAAATTAGATTTAATCGGGTCCTATATTTTCTTGGAGAAATTAATTCCTTCTATTTGATAAAGGGAATTAAATTAATAAATAGGATTTATTAAAAGGGTTGATTTAATGGGCTTAGAATAAATAATAATATTTATTTATCATATTATATTTATTCTTTTAGCCTTTTGGAATATTTAATGGGATTTAAATATTCCATTAAATTAAAATCAACGGTTGAGATGGAAAGGGGAGATGGAAGGCTAGTATTCGTTTGACTAGGTCAAACACTAGTTTGACTAGGTCAAAATCCTAGTCAAATTAGATTACTTAGAGTTTGAGTTTAAAGAGGATTAAACTCCTCCTCTATATAAACCTCTAGCTTCCAACAATTGTAGGATGATGATTCTTGCAAACACACACAACACACACTCTCCCCTTCCTCCTACCTCTCGTCCGCCCCTCTCTCTTTCTCCAACAAGAAAGTATTTTTCTTAGTTCTTTTTGTTCTTGGAACATCAAGAACTTAGACGAACCAATACCGTTAATTGATAACGTGTTATTGATTCGTCCACTCCAAAAATTATACACTTGTTCGTTCCTAGCACGACGTGCAAGATACGTGGGTGGATCGTGTGTCACGATTTGGAGGGTCTCAAGAACGAGATCTCGGTGCAAAACGGGGAACAACGCGAGTAGCCGTTGAAGACGAAAACGACAACGGGTAGGTCTCGTTTTTATTTTTCGTCCCTCTTCAATTTTCAACTCTATGGCCTCCATGATTCTTTATTTGCTTTATGATCATGAGATACACCGAACGCCCGGGAACCTCAAGGGCACACCCCTTGAGCGTGTTCTTTTAAATCAAAAGCATGCCTTGTTATTTTTGTATGTTTATTTTATCGCGCTTCCGCATTCGCGCAATTCCCGGGACGATCCACCGATTTCTTTCAACGATTTGGAGGGTCTCAAGAACGAGATCTCGGTGCAAAACGGGGAACAACGCGTGTAGCCGTTGAAGACGAAAACGACAACGGGTAGGTCTCGTTTTATTTTTTCGTCCCTCTTTATATTACAACTCTATGGCCTCCATGATTTCTTTACATGCTATATAATCATGAGATACACCGAACGCCCGGGAACCTCAAGGGTACACCCCTTGAGCGTGTTCTTTTAAATTAAAAGCATGCTTTATTTTTCGTATGTTTAATTTTATCGCGCTTCCGCATTCGCGCAATTCCCGGGACGATCCACCAATTTCCTTTCAGTTTAATTAAGGGAAGAAGTCCAACTTCTTCCTATTCCAAATTAGGAATTATTTCTCCTCTCGGGTATAATTTAACGGACCGGGTTTTATCGTAATCCAATTACGACGAACCCAATATTAATCTAATTTAATGTCCACTTAAATTATTCCCGTTGATCTTTTAATCCAATTAAAGTCTCAACATCTAAACTTTCCATATTTAATCGAAAATCCAATTTACCGATTAAATGAAATCCCGATACAATATCGGCCCGTCCATCCAATGGACTTTCCCTTAAGTAATCCAATTACTGATTTTATCCTTCGAGATTGACTCCAAGTCGATCTCTCAACCTCCTCGGTGATTTGTGTGTGACCCTTTAGGTTCACCCTCAGCTAGACTTGGGCCCGTTACCATGGGTGGCCGTCTAGCAACGGTCCATGACACTAGAAACTAGGTGAATTGGCGTGAACATTTAGGCGCCGATTCCGTACGGGTACGATCCTTTTGTCGACCGTCTCCCGGCCTTAGTCTAGAGTATGGAATTGGGCGTCGGTTCCCATCCTTGACTATGCATCTATGCTTAATACTCGAGACCACGTATGCTTCATTGCATCGACACAGGAAACCATTCCCTGTTCGACCAACCACTGTGGCCACAGCTTCAAACAGCATGAACGTGTCTCCGAGTGCATAGCAGATACCTCTGTCACATACTGACAGGGGACGGATCATCTTCTTGGAATTCACCGTCCTCGCTACACATTCTGACTGCACTGGACAAGGCTTATGATAATCATCTTACAGAATGATTACCTCTCGCCAGATCCAAGATACAGCCATCCTGTGCACGCGACTGCCATGATCCCTCAAGTCTGAGGATTACACCCGTACTATTGGAATCGGGGAAAACCAATCATACCGACCAAGCCTCCAAGGCTTCCATATGATGATCCCCGCGAGTCAGTCCAGTCGGCTCGACCCCAGTCGACCAACCCATCAAGATCGTGTAGGCGTCCCACGCCTGTCGCCGATGAAACACGGCACTCATCCAATGAACACGACTCTTGACGCAAGTCTCAATAAGACTCTCGATGCCCTGTCTCGAGGTCCTCGACTTGGAACGTTTCAGACCCAACTCTTAATCAGTTGGTTTCATGACCACCATCCAATGCGTGGCCCAACTGCACGAGTTGTTATCCATGGTCTGTGGGCTTTGTTGCGATATAAGTTAAACACCGTTTTAACAAATGTAAGATGAGCGCAACAAAGAAGGTACCATTGGTGACGAATACTCATCTTATTCATCACATAATAATATTGCATTCACATCAAGTTGTCGGATAGGTTACAAATTGCCAAACCTATTGGCTTTCTGGTCACCTATTCCAACAATCTCCCACTTGACCTAAAGCCAATCACCCATTTACTTCGAACCTCTTATTCAGATGGTGAGTATGGGCAACTTGCGACATGGGCTTAGCAAGTGGATCTGCTATGTTTTCTGCGTGAAGGACAAGCGGATCCGCCCGGGAGCGCGAGTGGAAGCGAGAAAGCGTGGAAAGTGCGTAAATTTAAATCAAATTCAAAATATGCGAATCCCAAGGGGTGTACCTTGGGTGCTCAACCGGGCGTTCGATATAGGATGTGTAAATATTAAAACATATATTTAAACACATAGGGCATAGATATATAAATGAAATCAATCAAAGCGTAATAAACCGTTACCTTTGATTGTTTAGCGTATGCTCCCGGCTACTAGCGCTGTTCCTTCTGTGGAATGCTCACGAAATCCAAATGTATGGATTCTCCAAAGGTGATCCACACCACACTGGAAGAAACACACGTTCTTCTTGCTAGAAAAGAACGGGTTTAGGAAGGAATCGGTTTAACAGAAGAACGCTATGAATTAGTGTTCTCTTAAACTTACTTTGTTCTTCTTCTTGATTCAAAATCAAGTGAAGAACACAAGTGTAAGAGAGGGAGAGAGCACGAAAATTGAGAGAGAGGAGAGGATTTTTTTGTCTTCTCTTTTTCCTAGAAAAAGATGAATAATGAATCACTTATGCTTGGTCTTGTATATTTTAATATATATACATAATTAATGTGATTATTGGAATGTGTCTAGGTTCATCCAAGGATGTCTAGATTCATTCCAATCAATCACCATCAATTCTTCAATCAAGCCTACCAAAATTTATGGTATGATCAAATCATACCAAAAGGGAAGAGCTTGATTGGAGTTGATTTGTCTCTTTCCAAAAGAGATAAGTCAACATACCACCTAGCATGAAACATGGCTGATTTTGCTTCCTCCAAGGGAGCGTGTCGGCCATGTTTGATTAAGGAAAGAAGTCCAACTTCTTCCCATTCCAAATTAGGAATTATTTCTCCTCTCGGGTATAATCCAATTAAAAGATCCAACGTCTCAAAGTCTCAACTTTCCATATTTAATCAAAAATCCAATTTACCGATTAATAGAAAGCCCAATACAATATCGGCCCGTCCATCCAATGGACTTTCCCTTAAGTAATCTAATTACTTATTTTATCCTTCGAGATTGACTCCAAGTCGATCTCTCAACCTCCTCGGTGATTTGTGTGTGACCCTTTAGGTTCACCCTCATCTAGACTTGGGCCCATGTCCCACAAGGGCCCGTTACCATGGTTGGCCGTCTAGCAACACTCCATGGCACTAGAGACTAGGTGAATTGGCGTGAACATTTAGGCGCTGATTCCGTACGGGTACGATCTTTCCGTCTACCGTCTCCCGGCCTTAGTCTAGGGTATGGAATTGGGCGTCGGTTCCCATCCTTGACTAGGCATCTATGCTTAATACTCGAGACCACGTATGCTTCATTGCGTCGACATAGGAAACCATTCCCTGTTCAACCAACCACTGTGGCCACAGCTTCAAACAGCATGAACGTGTCTCCGAGTGCATAGGAGATACCTCTGTCACATAACTGACAGGGGACGGATCCTCTTCTTGGAATCCACCGTCCTCGCTACACATTCCGACTGCACTGAAAAAGGCTTATAATAATCATCTTACAGAATGATTACCTCTCGCCAGATCCAAGATACAGCCGTCCTGTGCACGCGACTGCCATGATCCCTCAAGTCTGAGGATTACTCCCATACTATCGGAACCGGGGAAAACCAATCATACCGACCAAGCCTCTAAGGCTTCCATATGATGATCCCCGCGAGTCAGTCCAGTCTGCTCGACCCCAGTCGACCAACCCATCAAGATCGTGTAGGCGCCCCACGCCTGTCGCCGATGAAAACACGGCACTCATCCAATGAACACGACTCTTGACGCAAGTCTCAAGAGGACTCTCGATGCCCTGTCTCGAGGTCCTCGACTTGGAACGTTTCAGACCCAACTCTTAATCAGTTGGTTTCATGACCACCATCCAATGCGTGGCCCAACTGCACGAGTTGTTATCTATGGTCTGTGGGCTTTGTTGCGATATAAGTTAAATACCATTTTAACAAATGTGAGATGAGCGCAACAAAGAAGGCACCACTGGTGACGAATACTCATCTTATTCATCACATAATAATATTACATTTACATCAAGTTGTCAGATAGGTTACAAATCGCCAAACCTATTGGCTTTCTGGTCACCTATTCTAACACTGCGGAGCTGACTCGGTCCAACCGAACGTCACTCCTGCTATTCATCTCTCTAAGCAGATGGTAGCGTCTAAGAATATGCTTGGATCGTGATGAGATCTCGGTTCCTTTGCTATCGCTATCGCCCCGTTGTTATCCTAAAAGATAATTACAGGCTTAGTAATGCTAGGTACTACATCCTGCCCTTGGATGTAGCTCATCAACCAAACCACTCCTTAGCAGCTTCCAAAGCCGCTATGTATTCAAAACTCTATGGTGGAGTTCGTCGTGGTAGCCTACTTGGAACTCTTCCAAGTAACCACGCCACCATTTAGTCTAAATACAAAACCATACTGAGACTTGGCATCATCGTCATCCGACTGGAAGCTAGCGTCGCTATAGCCTTCAAGTATCACCTCTCCACCGCCGTAGTTCAAGAACATGTCCTTAGTCCTTTTCAGGTACTTTAGGATAGTCTTGACTGCACTCCAGTGTGCCTCCCCAGCACACGACTGATATCGGCTAGTTACGCTCAAAGCGAAAGCCACATCAGGTCTAGTGCTCTGAACAGCATACTGTATGCTGCCTACGGCTGAAGCATAGGGATGTCCAACATCCTTTTTAAGCTCCTCATCAGTCTTAGGAGACTGCTTCTTGGATAACTTAATTCCATGCCTCATAGGAAGGAATCCTCGTTTTGAGTTCTCCATCTTGAATCTCTTCAAGACTTTCTCAATGTACGAGGACTGGGCCATTCCTAACATCCTTTTAGATCTATCCCTGTAGATCTTGATGCCAAGGATGTAGGATGCCTCGCCCATATCCTTCATGGAGAATTGCGTTGACAACCAAGTTTTAGTGGTACCCAACATCTTAGCGTCATTCCCAATGAGCAAGATGTCATCCACGTAAAGCACCAGAAACGCAACTGAGCTCCCACTGATCTTCTTGTATACACAAGGATCGGACTCGTTCTTGGTGAAATCATATCCCCGTATGACTTCATCAAAACGTATGTTCCAGCTTCGGGACGCTTGTTTAAGGCCATAGATGGACCTTTGGAGACGGCAGACCTTCTGCTCTTCTCCAACAGTTGTGAAACCCTCCGGCTGATCCATATAGATCTCTTCCTCTACGAAACCGTTGAGGAAAGCCGTTTTCACGTCCATCTGTCATATTTCATAGTCATACCATGCTGCTATGGCAAGCAGTATCCGAAAGGACTTGGCCATTGCTACGGGCGAGTAGGTTTCCTCAAAATCGACCCCGGGTCGTTGAGTGTAACCTTTCGCCACAAGCCTGGCTTTGAAGGTTGTAACCTCCCCGTCAGCTCCAAGCTTACGTTTGTAGACCTATTTACACCCTACGGGTTTAACCCCTTTGGGTGGATCTACTAGGGTCCAAACCTTGTTTGTACCCATCGAGTCCATCTCGGATTTCATGGCCCTAAGCCACTTGTCCGAATCGATGTTCGACATCGCTTCTCCGTATGTCTTTTTATCATTATCCAACTGACCGGTTAGGCCCAGAAATCCATACCTATCAGGTGCATGGGATACTCTGGCCGACCTACGGAGGACTGGAACAATATCAGTGGGAACCACTGGCTCAGATGTCACTGCCGCCTCATGGGGTACCTCACTTGATTCCTCAAGGAGTACCTCATCGCGTCGACTATCCGATGAAAGACCTTTTTCCAAGAACACTGCGTTTCGCGAGACAAAAACCTTTTGCTCGGAGGGGATCATAGAAGTAATACCCCGCAGTTTCTTTCGGATAGCCGATGAACCTGCATAAACTAGACCTCGAGTCCAGTTTATCTCCCACTAATCTCTTGACATATGCGGGGCAACATCACACTTTCAAGTATTTGTAGGAGGCAGGCTTGCCATGCCATATCTCATATGGCGTCTGGGATACCTTTTTAGATGGCGCCGAGTTCAAAACTTTGGCCGCCGTCTCAAGAGCGTATCCCCAGAAGGAAAGGGGTAGTTCGGTAAAACCCATCATGGATCGGACCATGTCCAACAAGGTCCGATTCCTCCTTTCAAACACACCATTAAGCTGCGGTGTTCTAGGAAGGGGTCCATTGAGAGAGAATCCCATTCTCTTTTAGATAATCAGTGAACTCACCACTCAAATACTCTCCACCTCGGTCCGACCGAAGGGCTTTGATCTTTCGACCGGTTTGGTTCTCTACTTCAAGTTTGTATTCCTTAAACCTTCCAAAGGCTTCAAACTTGTACCTCATCAGGTAAACATAACCATACCGTGAGTGATCATCGGTAAAGGTTATGAAGTACGAGTACCCACCTCTAGCCTGAGTATTTAGTGGACCACAGACATCTGTATGGATCAAATCCAACAGACCACTGGCTAGCGTACTATGTCCAACAAAGGGTTTCTTGGTCATCTTTCCCTTTAGACAGGATTCGCAGGTCGGTAGGTTTTCCAAATCGTCTATTTCTAGACTCTTTGAGTCCACCAACCTTCTTATCCTATCTTTAGAGATATGACCTATCCTCGCATGCCATATCTGTGCGTTATTATGATCATCACGTTTTCGTTTGTGTTCTGCAGTCATAACCCAATTACACTGTTGAAGTATGTACAGACCGTTGACCAATGTACCAAGCAAATGAGAAATACCATCTTTGATAATGAAAAAACTGTTTTTATTGATGGTAAATTCATATCCCTCCTTATCAAGGACCGGGATGGAAACAATGTTTTTAATCATGCTAGGTACATAGAAACAGTCATTCAGTACAATCCTAACATGACTACTAATGGCTAACTCTAGTGATCCTACGGCCTCCGCAGCAACGGCCTTGCCATCGCCTAGCCTCAGGATCATCTCATCCTTGGTTAGCCTTCTGCTTCTTTGCAGTGCCTGCAAATCATTGCAGATGTGAGCACCACACCCGGTATCCAATACCTATGAAGCAGAATTAGTAATCATATTAACTTCAACCACAAAACACACCTGGGTTGGAGAGGAGTTGTGGGCACTCCCTCTTCCAATGCCCTTTCCCTTGGCAATGCATGCAGACATCATTTGCCTTGGACCGCTGAGAACCACGGGCCTTCCCTTTCCCTTTGCTCGGTCCAACCGGAGCAATAGGGACGCCTGGAGCGCGAGCAGGGGCCACAACCGTCTTCCCTTTGCCCTTCTTCCTCTTCCAGCGTCCGGCCCTTTTGCCATTCGCCTTGGAGGTAGAAGCCTCTCCTATCAATACCGCCGGCGCCGACTTGTGGGTCGTTGCCTCGTATTGGACCAGCATGTTGATCAACTTATGAATAGACTTCTCAAGTCCGTTCATGTTATAGTTTACAACAAACGGGTTATAGGATGGAGGAAGTGACTAGAGGATCACGTCAATGTACGTGTCATTGTTAAGCCCAGCTTTAAGGTCCTCGAGTTTCTCCACTAGGGAGAGCATCTTGACCCCATGACTTTGTACAGACGCTCCTTCAGCAAGCTTGGTGCCAAAGAATGCTTTTGTGGCGGCATATCTAATATGCCTATCCGGAACCGCATAAACCTCGTTGATGCGGAGCATTATGGCGGAGACATTGTCCAGCCTCTGATATTGCTTCTGGATATCATTAGACATTGAAGCCAATATGATACTGCGTACTTTCCGATTGTCCTTATACCATTTCTCGAACGTCAAACGTTCTTCTGGCGTGGACCCCTCCGGTGAGTCGCTCGGCGACTCGTCCAAGACGTTGCCTTGGTTCTCGAAATCGAGGACAATCCTCAGGTTTCTCAGCCAGTCCGAGTAGTTCGTTCCGTTGAATTTGTTAGTCTCAAGAATCATGGTTAACAGGTTCTTAGACATATCTACATTAATGAAAATGTAAAGCAGAAATTAGCAGATGATGGTAATATTATTGTTCAAGTTGAAGACTTGGTCTTTTAGTCTTTAACCCTCCCACTGTTTATATGAAAGTCCGCCACTCTCAAGCGGAGTTTCGGGAAACCATTTCCTAGTGGGCTTGGGATCCACAAGCGTAATCTCCATGCCCCGCTTTTACGATTCACATGAAGAAGACCTTGTGGGAGATATCCAATATCATTCTCATCCAATGAGATTCCCAAGATATTTTGCCTCACCTATTCACATGGTCCCGAGGACTCCAAGCGAACCATGTTACTCAGTGTTGGGCCCGACCCATCAACCAAATCATGCCTCAAACTGTCGCCCCCCACGACTCGTGAGACAGGAAAACAGCGAGCGCAGTCTTTTTGTTCACAACAATAGTGCAGCTTTTCCTTAGTCCAAGTGTGCCACGACTCGTGAGACCACACTTGGGTAGTGGTAGCTTCCTCACCACATTGCTGTGGATGGAAGGCTCGGACAGACCAAAATACCATTTTGATCCAAGTCCGTTCTGGGCCTAATATTTAATTTGGTCCAACCAAATGAGAGTTTGTGTATGACCAAGACCTCATCACATTATAGTGTTTTAGCATGCATAAATATCCAATATTTAAAGCGATAAATAAATACGCCGCATGTAGAAAACATAGCACACCCCTGTTAGGATGATCACAAGCCCAACCTATGCGACCCACTGAGCCCGCATTGAGTCTATGGTCTATCTAGGGTGGTCCTAAATTATTACAATAATAATAAAACCCATTGTCATTCCAATAGGCCTAGAAGTGCTTCTTGTTTCACGCCTTGATGCTCCTCCTTGGGGTCTCCGACTCCAATTGCTTGTTAAAAGTAAAACCTCACCAATCCTATCTACTCTCATTACAACTGAAAGTAATACATTGGTAATAAAGAAAAACAAACCTTAACATCATGAGGCTGATAATACGGGAGATGATAGTCCCAAAAACAAGAGGCACGCAGGCCCCACCCAACAGAAAATAAATGATCATACATTCATCCATACATAAGGTCTAGGGCTCTTGTGATCATCCCATGTTGATTCCATCAACACACATAACATAATTATTCCAAATAATCATGCATAAATTCCAATGGATATTCCAAATACCCAAGTGATGTCCAACATCACAAAAGTATAAACATACAAATAATATGCAAAATTCAAATTTCAAATTTAATGGACATTTTTAAACAATGCATCCAATGAATGTATTAATCACAAATTAATTAAGCAAATTTATGAAGGACAAGCAGATCCGCCCGGGACCGCGAGCGGAAGCGAGAAAGCGTGGAAAGTGCGTAAATTTAAATCAAATTCAAAATACGCGAATCCCAAGGGGTGTACCCTTAGGTGCTCAACCGGACGTTCGATGTAGGATGTGTAAATATTAAAACACATATTTAAGCACATAGGGCATAGATATATAAATGAAATCAATCAAAGCGTAATAAACCGTTACCTTTGATTGTTCAGCGTATGCTCCCGGCCACTTGCGTTGTTCCTTCTCCGGAATGCTCACGAAATCCAAACGTATGGATTCTCCAAAGGTGATCCACACCACACCGGAAGAAACACACGTTCTTCTTGCTAGAAAAGAACGGGTTTAGGAAGGAATCGGTTTAAGAGAAGAACACTATGAATTAGTATTCTCTTAAACTTACTTTGTTCTTCTTCTTGATTCAAAATCGAGTGAAGAACACAAGTGTAAGAGAGAGAGGGAGCACGAAAATTAAGAGAGAGGAGAGGATTTTTGTCTTCTCTTTTTCCTAGAAAATGATGAATAATGAATCACTTATGCTTGGTGTTGTATATTCTAATATATATACATAATTAATGAGATTATTGGAATGTGTCTAGGTTCATCCAACGATGTCTAGACTCATTCCAATCAATCACCATCAATTCTTCAATCAAGCCTACCAAAATTTATGGTATGATCAAATCATACCAAAAGGGAAGAGCTTGATTGGAGTTGATTTGTTAGAATAGGTGACCATGTAAGCCAATTTTTGGCGGGTATATGTAACCTATGTCTAGACAATTATGGGTGTTTGATAAATCATTGATGAATAAAGAAGTGAATTTCATTTGGCATTACTTTGTTTGTGTTCACTTTTCTATATCTGTTCACTACGCAAACAAAGCCCACGGACTGAGAATCAATTTCGGGGACTGGGACTACGCTTGGAGGTAGGTCCATGGAATCAGTCTTCCCAAATCAGTCCGGAAATCTCCAAGTCAAGGAATCCCGAAAATGGGTACCGAGATTCCATTTGAGACTTGCACTAAGCACCTGCTGTCGTGTTTCATCGACGGGTGACGAGGGTCGTCTAAGCAGTGTTAGTGGGTTAGCATGCGAGGACGCAGCTGACTGAGGTGACTCGCGGGAACTGTCTTACGGAGGACCTTGAGTATGGTCAGCAAGGTATGACGTGTATTCCCGGTTCCAACGGTACAGGTCAAGTCCTTTGACTTGAGGAATTGCTGAGTTTACCTGTACATCAGAGCTGTATCTTAGATATGGTGAGAGATTGCCAGAATTCTCTTTGGTAGTCATAAGCCATGTCTAGTGCAGTTCTGGTGTGCAAAGTGACAGTAGTTTCCAAGAAAGGATCTGTCTCCTGTCAATAGGTTTTGGCAGTTGAGTCTCATGTATACTCTAGGTCTTGTCCCTAAAACTGTGGCCACAGTGACTGAATAGAAGGGAAGGATTCCCTTGCGGCGTTTAGTGAGGACAGACCAACACTTAGGTCCAAAATGGGTACCTGCATTTTGAAAGAAATCGGTGGATCGTCCCGGGAGATTAACGCGAATAGCGGAAGCGCGGAATAGTGCGTAATAAAAATTACAAAGCATAATTAAATGGAATTTAAACTATGCATAATATACATAAACGAATCAAGGGGTGTGCCCTTGATTCTCCCGGGCGTTCGGTGTATCTCATGTTCAATAAAACACAACATGGAGGCCATAGAATTGAAACCAAAAACGAAATTAAAGAACCTACCCGGTTGTAGTTTTGTCTTCGTTCGGCTACACGCATTGTTCCCCGTTTTGCACCAAGATCTCAAATAAGAGATCCTCTAAATCATCTCACTCGCTCCACCGGAAAGCAAACAACCCTTGTGCTAGCAAGAAATAATTTGGGGAGAAGAGACATCGGTACACGCTATCAATTAACGCAACCGGCGTCTCTTATGTTCTACCTTGAATAAATCAAGAAGAACAAAATAGAAATCTTGGAGAAAAGAAAGAGGGTGGACGAATTTGAGAGAGATGAGAGATGAGAGTTGTAGAGAATACTAGGTGTAAGTGTGTGTTTTTTAAGTATTTATAGAAGATGGAATTCCTATTCCTTCTCAAACTCTTCCAAAGAGACACACTTTGACTAGGATTTTGACCTAGTCAAATCCTAGTCAAATTAGGCTTTGATTAAGTCAAATTAATCATGGCCCTTCATCTCATCATTCTCTAGATCAAATCTTGTCCATCCATTTTGATGGGCTTTATGGAATGGGCCTATTTAATTCTAAATTAAATATTCCCATGGACTTTATATTAAAATCCTATTTAATATACTAAGCCCATTAATTAATGGAATGGACTTTATTTAATTCCAAATTAAATAGTCCATGGACTTTATATTAAATCCTATTTAATACCAAGCCCATTAATTAATTCCATAGAATGGGATTATTTAATTCTAAATTAAATAGTCCCATGGACTTTATATTAAATCCTATTTAATATACTAAGCCCATTAATTAATTAATGGAATGGACTTTATTTAATTCCAAATTAAATAGTCCATGGACTTTATATTAAATCCTATTTAATACCAAGCCCATTAATTAATTAATTCACCCTTTTAATCTAATTAAAAGGAAAGCCCATGCTTTGTAAAATTCATAAATCTAATTTATGAACTCAAGCCCGATTATTCCAAATAATACATCGAGGCTTGTATCTCCAAGAAGTATAATTTAATTCCATTAAATTAAACCTTCTCCCGGAATTAATTCCAAATTAATTCCCTTTCATTTGGTGTAGCGGGTGTGACTCTTTAGGTTCACCTTTCAGCTAGACTTGGACCTACTTTTCATTATTTCATAACTAAAGTAGTCCGTTACCATGGGTGCCATCTAGCAACGGTCCATGGCACTAGAGACTAGGTGAATTTATGGTGTGAACATTTAGGCTCCGAGTTATACGCAGGTGCGGTCCTACCGACGCTCGATACGTACGGGTACGGTCCTACTGTCGCCTGTCTCCCGGCCTTTAGTCTAGGGGTCGGTTCCCATCGTTGACTAGGCAACTATGCATAATGCTCGAGATAGGTTTAACTCGACGTAGGAAATCCTTTCCCACTACATCAAGTGCTATGGCCATAGACTTTGTGAGTCTAAACCATCTCCGAGCGCATAGGAGATCTTGCTGTCATATCCTTTGACAGGGGACAGATCCTATCTTGGAATTCACCGTTCTTACATACTCCGACTGCACTGGACGAGGCTTATGATGACCATGTGATATAATCGGTCAAATTTCACCAGATCCAAGATACAGCCTTAGTATGTAGGGGACTGCCGTGATCCTCAAGTCCGAGGACTAATCCCGTACTATCGGAACCGGGAATACGAGTCATACCGACCAAGCCCGAGTAGCTTCTATATGACGATTCCCGCGAGTCACCTCAGTCGGCCGCTCCCCAGCAGGCCGACCCACTAACACTGCTTAGACGATCCTCGTCACCCGTCGATGAAACACGACAGCAGATGCTTAGTGCAAGTCTCAAATGGATTCTCGATGCCCTGTCTCGAGATTCCTTTGACTTGGAGTATTTCAGACTAATTCGGCGAAATTGATTTCATGAACCTACCTCCAAGCGTAGTTCCAATTTCCCGAAATGTTATTTCAGTCTGTGGGCGTTTGTTGTGACATCGTAACGATGCAAGCAGTAAGTACAACAAACTCATGCCTATGAATCCTTACTACATTCATTAACATAATATTACTTGTTCACAGATTGACGAATGGTTCTCAGAACAGCCAATACCATTGACTTTCTGGTCACCTATTCTAACAATCTCCCACTTGACCAATAAGTCAATTACCCACTTTGTTCAGAATCCTCTGAGTATGAGTAATCTACGATACCGACTAAGGTATTGTGAGTCCGCTTATATTTCCTTGCGAAGCAATACGGTCTAACCGTGTTACCTCTATCCACCATTGCCTCTTAGAGATGGTGGTTGTCTAAGAATATTTTCGTGGATCTTGTGATGAGATCTCGTGCCAATACTCCCATAGCCAAGTTGCCTGCCATATAGGCAAACATGGCTTGGTCGTGCTAGGCGCCACGTCCATTCTATGGACGCGGTCTTCATCAGTGACCACTATCCGATGCACTCGTCATTGGGCCTGACTGTGCATACCTTTGAGACTAACTGGTTTTCACTTATGCTCTGGAAGCTAGTATCGCTTTAGCCTTCCAAAGCAACTCTCAACAGACGGTGCATCATGAACACATCTTTAGTCCTTATTCAGGTACTAAGGATCGTTCTTGATTGCTGTCTTCAACCCCTCAGTGCATTACCGATTTATGTTGAGCCATGCTAGAAGCACTCTCAACATCGGTTCCTATGCACCGAGTAAACATATCATATGTTTGCCTAGGGTTAAGACGTAGGGGATACTCAACATCCAAGCCTTCTCATTAGTACACCGTGACTAAGTCTTGAATGGCTTTGATGCTTTATGCATAGTATCCAAGTTTTCTCATCAGTCTTACTATGACTGAGTCTTGAACAACTTGTCTCTCTACATATATGAGTTTTTCTCATCAGTCCACCATGACTGAGTCTTTGAAAAGCTCAATTCATGAAATGTATGTGGGATCCCTAAAATGTCATGGAGAATTTTCGTGAGTTACGGTTTGTGTTTTAGTGATTCCTAATGCTTTGAATTCATCCATGAATCAAGACATTACACACTTAAACACTTGGAACGCCATTTCTACTCCCACTGATCACCTACGTCGTTTAAGACCGAGTCATGCTCCGTATGAGCTCGTCAAAACGAATATTCCAGTTATGCGGTGTTTCAAACCTTGTTTGAATTTCCTAGCGGATTCTATGGCTCCTCTCCATAAATCCTACTACGATGTCCAACATCACGTTCCGCAGGTCATTTGGATTACTATCCAAATTTGACCGAACATATCCCGATCACTCGTACCTCTTACGACATTCGGGTTCGTTCTTAAGGGGACTTGGAATATGATCAATTTAAGAAATGCGATTCTAAGCAATGTTAGTATTATTCTGTCGTAAACTTGTACAAATTAGACACCGAGTCTAATTTGTCTCCCACTAGTCCCTTGACGTATGTAGGATCCTTCTACATGCTCAAGAACTTTGTCGGGACATAGGCTTGCCAAACCATGGCTCCTTGTGCTTGACTCCTAGCAAAGTGCCATGTTCCTTACGTTGGCAATTTTGAGTCTACGTCTACACGGGCTAAGGTAATTGGGCGAAACTTCGATGGATCTTCGTCCAACGAGATTCAATCATTCCCTTTATCATAGACCGTCATATTTGGCCTTTATAGGAAATGTTTCATTGAGAATTCCATTCTCAACTTGGATGCTCAAGGGCTCCCACTAAATACACGGCCTTTTCGATCCTATCGAAACAGGTTTAATTTTGCAACCATTTATGGTTCACCTCCTTAAGTCTAATTCCCAAACCTCCTATGGGATCTTTAGACTTTTGAACCCTCTTATGGTCTTGTGTATTAGTAACCTACAGTTGTCTTATTGGCTCCCTTCCAATAGACTATTTGGCAAGCATACTTTGTCCAACAAAGAGCTTTCGGACTTTCTTCTTCATAAAAGACTTGTAAATTTAGTCGATTCGAATCATCTATTTCTAGATTCATCGAACTTTCCAATTTACTTATCTTTTAATAAGAAGAAACGTCCTAGCTGTTGTAGATGCCAAATCTGTAAGTTGGTCTTGATTAATCCATTTAAATAATTTGAATTTTGAGTATCCATAAACCTTTTATAGGATGGTATTTAGGAATTTACGTACAAACACTAGCAAACATGAATCAATATTCAATAATTTTGTTTGATCAAATATGTATGTAATAAAACCTTTGTCCAACAAAGAGACATACTTTTGATCAAGCTAGGTTACGTAATTCCTATATTACCCTAACATGATCACGATTATGGGCCTAACAAGTCTCTAGTCCTTTTCATCAATGGACCTTGCCATTGTTGAATCCTAGAACTGTTCTTGGCTTTTAAGTCCTTATTCACTTTCTGCAAACCACCCGCAGATTAGTGATAGGAATGGTATCAAATACAAAATAAAGTGATCATGTCAATACTCAATATCAAATTTTACCTACATTGGAGAGGGGTTTAGAATACTCCCCTTTCCAATGGCCCTTTTTACGACAGTAAATGCTTACGTTCTTAGAATCTATTGACTGCTTGAACCTTTTGCTCTTTCCTTTACCTCCACCTTGTGTTGTAAAGGAACAACACTTGAAGTGCTGCAATAGTTGATGTTACCTTACCCTTCTTCCTCTTTTAGCGTCTGGCACCCTTGCCTTTCGCTATGGAGGTTGAAGCCTCTCCTACTAGTACCAACGGCGCAGATTTTGCAATCGTTGCCTCGTACTAGACCGACATAATTACCAACCTATGAAGATCTTTTCTAAGCTCATTCATGTTGATAATTAATGGTTCGTAGGAGGAAGGAAGAGACTGAAGGATCATGTCAATGTACGTCTCTAAGACTGACGTGGAGGTCTTTTGAGCTTCTCCACTAGGGATTGCATCATCACTCCATGTTCTTTGTACCGACATCCCTTCCGTCATCTTAGCTCCAAACATGCCTTCGTTGCATTTTACCCCACATGCTGGTCCAAGACCATATAGACATGATGCAAACGAAGCATAGTTTGAGCCAACATCATTATATCCTACTTGTCGGTGGTCATCCTTCAACTTTTGAACGCCAAGCGTTGCCTTAGTTGTCGACCCCTCCGGCAAGGGCTGAGGAACGTCCTCATTCCGGTATGTGAGTTAAGGTTCTGGAAATCTAAGACCATCTTAAGATTTCGCAGTCAATTCGTCTAATTGGTTCCTTTTTAATGAGCCTCTTAGTGATGTGTTTGGTGGATTCTTAGACATTCACAACATATATGAAACAGAAAATAATAAGCAGAATGAAGTAATATTTTGGTTAAGTCTCGGTCTTTAGTCCTTAACCTCTCCCACTATTTCTACGAAAACACGGCACTCTCAAACGTTGTTTTCGGGAAATCCTTTCCTAGTGGGCTCGGGATCCACAGCGATCTCCCCCATACCCCGCTTTTACGATTCGCATGGGAAAAGAACCCGTGGGAGGTATTCCATACCATTCTCGTTCCACGAGATTCCCAAGATAATTGCCTCACCCTTTCACGTGATCCCGAGGACTCCAAGCGAATCACGTTATTCGGGCGTTAGACCCGACCCAATCAACCGATTCATAAACTCACTGCTACCTCCACGACTCGTGAGACAGGTAACAGTAGTCTACTCATCGTTCATGACAAAGTGCAGCTTCTTTTAAGCACGATAGTCGTGCCACGACTCGTGAGACCACGCTATCGACCTAAAAGATCTTCCTCACTTTTGCCATGGATGGAAGGCTTGGACAGACTCCCAGAGTCCTAGTCCATTTATTAAGGGTCTATATTTAACTTGGTTTAACCAAGTGAGAGTTTTGATAGAACGAGACCTCATCACATATTAAGTATTGCATTGCGTGCGTTATGGCAGAAATATTCTAAGCGTGAATGTAACCATACATAAAGCATATAGAATAATCATAAGCATAAAATACGCATCGCATGCAAAATAAAGTCTAGCACGCCCCTGTAGGATGATCACAAGCCCAAACCTATGCGACCCACTGAGCCCGCAGTGGATCTATGGTCAATCTAAGGGTAGGCCCTACACTATTACAAGTTTTAATAACCCATTACATGCAATGGGCCTTGTAAGTCCTCTTTATCTTCTTGGGCTCTCCATCGTGGGCCTACACCGGGCTTCTTCTCCATGGATCCTCCGTGGGCCATCTGATGGCAACCTCCATGGGCCTCCAACACCTTGGGCTTATCTTCTCTTGCAGCTTTTATTTACAAAAAAGAATAAAACCTCACCACTAATTCTACTCTCATTACATCATAAAATAAGAAACCCCAATTAAACATTTGGGGGGAGTACATTGGGAGGGAGAGAGAAAGCCTTATTATTCCAAGGCACTAGAAGAGAGATAGAGAGGAAAATAAAGAGGCACACAGGCCACAACCAACAAATAAATGTAAATAAACCATACATGCGGTCTAGGGGCTTTGTGATCATCCTTTATCAAATCAATTAACACAAATAGCACAAATACATATCCCACGTAAAATATGCTATACCAACATCCATGATAATCCATACCATAAAATAAATGTAGAAATTACATGTAAAATATTCACACCAAATATTGGATAATAGCGCAACCTATGCACAACGATTTTTGTTGGAAAAACCTTTTCCATAATTAACAAGGCAATATTAATTCTATGAAATATAAAATCTCAACCAAAATTAAAATGCCCCAAGTTAATTAATTAAGAAAAATTCCCAGAATTATACAGAAAAATCAAATTTTTCTGAAACACAAAAATCAACAATTCAAGAATATGCCCATTTATTCAAGAATTCCAAAATCCAACATTCGTGCAATATTAATACATGTCAAGATCTACTCATACTCAAGCCATAAAATAACCATGATGTCCAACATCATAAAACGCAGAAATTATTGCGAAATTTCACATGTGAATTTTGATCATTGGTGCAACCATTGCAAAAATTAAATCTTGTTAGGAAACCCTTTCCTCATCAACCAAGCAATATTTATTTTAGAAAATTCCAAATCTCAAAAAATAAATATTCTAAGTCAACGGGTTCAGAATAATGCAGAAAATATCATAAAAATAATACAGTAAAAACAGTTTTGAAAACGAGCCAAAAACGGGAGAGAAACGGAAAACGGCACAGCCGGCCGGCCAGGCGCGCGCGCGCGCGCGCAGGCTCCTCTGCCTGCGCGCACAGCGCGCGCGCCCAGCGCGCGCCTGCGCCTAGCGCTTGCGCGCGCGCGCACGCGCGCAGGCGCCCATGCGTGCGCGCGCGGCCGGCACAGCGCGCGCGCTGTCCCGCACACGCTGGGCGCGCTGGCCGGGCGCGCGCAGGCCCTGCCTGCACGCGCGCCCGGCCGCGCCCCTGTGCGCGCGGCCAGCGTGCTGCTGCTGCCGGTTCGCCGTTTTTTCACTTCTTTTCGATTTTTCATGCAATTTTTCTGAACCACAAGATAAATAAAACCCTAGAACATGTATAAACACATTCAAGAAAACCAAGATCCAAAATCCCATGCAAAATTAAACGCCAATAAATATCTACGATAAACATGCTATAAACGTAAATTAAAACACGTTTATCATGCTTAAACGCACATAGCACATAGAATTCTAGGCCTATACACCGAACCGGGCTCTGATACCACTGAAAGAAATCGGTGGATCGTCCCGGGAGATTAACGCGAATAGCGGAAGCGCGGAATAGTGCGTAATAAAATTACAAAGCATAATTAAATGGAATTTAAACTATGCATAATATACATAAACGAATCAAGGGGTGTGCCCTTGATTCTCCCGGGCGTTCGGTGTATCTCATGTTCAATAAAACACAACATGGAGGCCATAGAATTGAAACCAAAAACGAAATTAAAGAACCTACCCGGTTGTAGTTTTGTCTTCGTTCGGCTACACGCATTGTTCCCCGTTTTGCACCAAGATCTCAAATAAGAGATCCTCTAAATCATCTCACTCGCTCCACCGGAAAGCAAACAACCCTTGTGCTAGCAAGAAATAATTTGGGGAGAAGAGACATCGGTACACGCTATCAATTAACGCAACCGGCGTCTCTTATGTTCTACCTTGAATAAATCAAGAAGAACAAAATAGAAATCTTGGAGAAAAGAAAGAGGGTGGACGAATTTGAGAGAGATGAGAGATGAGAGTTGTAGAGAATACTAGGTGTAAGTGTGTGTTTTTTAAGTATTTATAGAAGATGGAATTCCTATTCCTTCTCAAACTCTTCCAAAGAGACACACTTTGACTAGGATTTTGACCTAGTCAAATCCTAGTCAAATTAGGCTTTGATTAAGTCAAATTAATCATGGCCCTTCATCTCATCATTCTCTAGATCAAATCTTGTCCATCCATTTTGATGGGCTTTATGGAATGGGCCTATTTAATTCTAAATTAAATATTCCCATGGACTTTATATTAAAATCCTATTTAATATACTAAGCCCATTAATTAATGGAATGGACTTTATTTAATTCCAAATTAAATAGTCCATGGACTTTATATTAAATCCTATTTAATACCAAGCCCATTAATTAATTCCATAGAATGGGATTATTTAATTCTAAATTAAATAGTCCCATGGACTTTATATTAAATCCTATTTAATATACTAAGCCCATTAATTAATTAATGGAATGGACTTTATTTAATTCCAAATTAAATAGTCCATGGACTTTATATTAAATCCTATTTAATACCAAGCCCATTAATTAATTAATTCACCCTTTTAATCTAATTAAAAGGAAAGCCCATGCTTTGTAAAATTCATAAATCTAATTTATGAACTCAAGCCCGATTATTCCAAATAATACATCGAGGCTTGTATCTCCAAGAAGTATAATTTAATTCCATTAAATTAAACCTTCTCCCGGAATTAATTCCAAATTAATTCCCTTTCATTTGGTGTAGCGGGTGTGACTCTTTAGGTTCACCTTTCAGCTAGACTTGGACCTACTTTTCATTATTTCATAACTAAAGTAGTCCGTTACCATGGTTGGCCATCTAGCAACGGTCCATGGCACTAGAGACTAGGTGAATTTATGGTGTGAACATTTAGGCTCCGAGTTATACGCAGGTGCGGTCCTACCGACGCTCGATACGTACGGGTACGGTCCTACTGTCGCCTGTCTCCCGGCCTTTAGTCTAGGGGTCGGTTCCCATCGTTGACTAGGCAACTATGCATAATGCTCGAGATAGGTTTAACTCGACGTAGGAAATCCTTTCCCACTACATCAAGTGCTATGGCCATAGACTTTGTGAGTCTAAACCATCTCCGAGCGCATAGGAGATCTTGCTGTCATATCCTTTGACAGGGGACAGATCCTATCTTGGAATTCACCGTTCTTACATACTCCGACTGCACTGGACGAGCTTATGATGACCATGTGATATAATCGGTCAAATTTCACCAGATCCAAGATACAGCCTTAGTATGTAGGGGACTGCCGTGATCCTCAAGTCCGAGGACTAATCCCGTACTATCGGAACCGGGAATACGAGTCATACCGACCAAGCCCGAGTAGCTTCTATATGACGATTCCCGCGAGTCACCTCAGTCGGCCGCTCCCCAGCAGGCCGACCCACTAACACTGCTTAGACGATCCTCGTCACCCGTCGATGAAACACGACAGCAGATGCTTAGTGCAAGTCTCAAATGGATTCTCGATGCCCTGTCTCGAGATTCCTTTGACTTGGAGTATTTCAGACTAATTCGGCGAAATTGATTTCATGAACCTACCTCCAAGCGTAGTTCCAATTTCCCGAAATGTTATTTCAGTCTGTGGGCGTTTGTTGTGACATCGTAACGATGCAAGCAGTAAGTACAACAAACTCATGCCTATGAATCCTTACTACATTCATTAACATAATATTACTTGTTCACAGATTGACGAATGGTTCTCAGAACAGCCAATACCATTGACTTTCTGGTCACCTATTCTAACACATTTTCCGTGCCCTAGACTCTAAGTGATGAGACCGAAGACAGAAGGACAAGTGTACTGTTAGAGCCTAAATGTTCATCCCTGAATATTTCACCTAGTCTCTAGTGCCATGGACCGTTGCTAGATGGCCACCTATGGTAACGGAAGGATTCTAGGAATCCGACCAAGTCTAGCTGAAAGGTGAACCTAAAGAGTCACACACTATCCACACACATTTAGATATTTAATTAAGAATTAAATATTGGAGTGAAGGAATGATTAAATTGGATTTAATCGGATCCTTTATTTTTCTTGGAGAAATTAATTCCTTCTATTAGATATAAGGAATTAAATTGATAAATTAGATTTATCAAAGAGATTTATTTAATGGGCGTAAAATAATATTTATATTTATTTTAGCCTCTTGGAAATATTTAAATAGGTTTTAAATATTCCATCAAATTAAATTAAATCAACGGTTGAGATCAATGGGAGAGATGGATGGCTAGGATTGTTTTGACTAGGTCAAAACACTACTTTGACTAGGACTTTGACTAGGTCAAAATCCTAGTCAAATTAGAGTTCTTAAAAGAGGAGTTTAAAGAGGATTAAAACTCCTCTTCTATATAAACCCTAGCATCCTACAAGTTGAAGGATGATGAAATTCCAACACACACAACACACACACACACTCGGCTCTCTCTCCCTCCATCTCGTCCGCCCTCTCTCTCTCTCTCACACTCCAAGAAATTATTTTCTTTGTTCTCTTGTTCTTGGAACATTAGAACTTGATGAATCAATACCGTTAATTCATAACGTGTTGTTGATTCATCCACTCCAACATATTAACTTGTTCGTTGCTAGCACGACGTGCAAGATACGTGGGTGGATCGTGTGTCACGATTTGGAGGGTCTCAAGAACGAGATCTTGGTGCAAAACGGGGAACAACGCGTGTAGCCGTTGAAGACGAAAATGACAACGGGTAGGTCTCGTTTATGATTTTCGTCCTCTTTTATTTTCCAACCCTATGGCCTCCATGATTTATTTTATGTTATTCGTTCATGAGATACACCGAACGCCCGGGAAATTTCAAAGGCACACCCTTTGAAACGTGTTTTAATTTAAAAGCATGTTTAAATTCCGCATTTATTTTTTAATTATACCGCGCTTCCGCATTCGCGCTTTTCCCGGGACGATCCACAATTCCTTTCAGTGGTATCAGAGCCCGGTTCGGTGTATAGGCCTAGGGTTTATGTGCGTTCTAAGCATGAAACGTGTTTTGAGCATGTTTTAATTGAATCTTGATTTTCTTGATCATTAAAGCATGTTGTTTTATTGCTTTTAATTCGTGTGAAATTCTGAACATTGGTATTTTTCTGTTTTTCTTGGGAAACGGGGAAAATTTGAACTAAAAACGAGAAACGCCACAGCCGGCCAGCCGGGAAGGCTGGCCGCGCGCGCGGACGGCACCAGGCACGCTGCCAGGGGCGCGCGCACGCAGACGGAGGCGTCTGCGCGCGCGCGCTCGGCGGGCGTGCCCAATGCGCGTCTGCGCGCGCGCACTGCGCACAGCGCAGGCTCGCGGCTGGCGACCAGCAGGCCGGCGCGCGCGAGGCAGAGGAGCCTGCGCGCGCGACGGCCTGCCGGAACACCAGGCCGCGCAGCGCGCTGCCGGCCAGGCGCGCGCGCATGAGTTTGCGATCAGAACATATATGGCTAGAACTTATAACGGGGTC